>OY986435.1:232575292-233039679 GCA_963920525.1 Dichetophora obliterata | reverse complement strand
AAATAAAATAAAATAAAATAAAATAAAATAAAATGAAATGAAATGAAATGAAATGAAATGAAATGAAATGAAATGAAATGAAATGAAATGAAATAAAATGAAATGAAATGAAATGAAATGAAATGAAATGAAATGAAATGAAATGAAATGAAATGAAATGAAATGAAATGAAATGAAATGAAATGAAATGAAATGAAATGAAATGAAATGAAATGAAATGAAATGAAATGAAATGAAATGAAATGAAATGAAATAAAATAAAATAAAATAAAATAAAATAAAATAAAATAAAATAAAATAAAATAAAATAAAATAAAATAAAATAAAATAAAATAAAATAAAATAAAAAAAAATTAAATACATTGTAAAAGCAAAACTTACTTTTTTTTCTTAAATTTTGAAAAAGTGTCTTAGTAGCTAAGAATCATACCTAACTCTAACTTAACATAACATAAGTTAACTAACTTAACTCAACATAAGAATAAGGAAGTTTTGAATGTAAAGTAAGAATAATTTTGAAGATTCGTTGCGCACTTAAGAGAAGATCCGTTAAGATCTTCCCTGAAAATTAAATTAATTTTACTTAATTTAGCTTTATAAGAAAATATGATATTTAACCTTAGAAAGGTATTTTATTCAACTAATAGGGAATGTGCTCGCTAGGGAAAAGAAAGCTTGCCTTATTTCTTTGGAAACAATAGTCAAGGTATAAATTTATAAGGCAAATTTTATATATCTTGAAAATTCGAAAACAAAACAATAAGTTTTCTTAGAACCAACATAGTTTCATTAAATTTTTCGTAATAAGTTTATAAAAAAACTTAGAATTAGTAGGCAATGCAAGATTTTTTTCTCGCGATTTTGCATCTTAAATAAGTATTTTCTAAACAAAATTAAAGGAAACAAATTAATGGAGGTTGCCTTTTTCAAAACTACTTGATCTAAAAAGCTCACAATTAACATCATGTAAGAATTCAAGGAATAGATCACTTTTAATCATCTGATAAATACATTTATATTTCTTGCATTATTATACGTGCATTGGCATTTCCACCAAAAGGTCTACCGCGACTGAAAAATTAAGGGGTACTGAACATTTTTTAAACCTCCATAATTGAGAGATGATCTCAATTTAGTTTTTTTAAAAATGGCAACAAACATGATGAGTGGCAACAATAGTTAAAAAATGGTGAAAAAGTTGAAAAATTTTGAACAAAAGTTGGATTTTATTAATATAGTAAATACTCTTATAATAAAAGGTTTATATCAATTTTACTCAGTCTTCGATTTTTATGGCATTTAATTGCACTTTATATGTTTTTCTAGTTCAATTAAATAATTAAAACTATAAAAAATTTAAATATCTTTGAAAGAAAAAAACTGTACCGTATTGTATAAAAATAAATAAAAACAAATTTTCAACGAAACAGTGATGAATGTATAGCAACATTATTCCAGATAATATTAAAAAAACTTTGAAAAAAAACTCGTGCACACTTCGCAGGTTTTATCGTTTATATTAATGCAGAGAAATACCACTATTAATTTTTGTATCGTAATGCGTCTTTTTTTGTTTGCATATATCTTTAGACTATACTTTCAAATCAAATTATAAATGGTCTACTTATGAGTTTTTTAAGAAGCTACAATTTTATTTTATATCCTGTATAACAAATTACTAAGAAGTAAGAGTGGTAGATAAAATACATTAAGGTAAATCATATCATCGTTGCGCGTGCAATACATCGTACTATCCGCCGACTATCACCGTATCATCCAAGGTTGCACGCGCAACGACGATGTATAATACATTTCTGCTTATTGATAATTTTTTGTTTTTTTATTTCAAATTTAAGACATTTTTCATTGTTACTTTGGTTACTTCTTTCTTTTTCTTTTTATCATTCCACCATTGTGTAACGCTTAAGTTTTGACGGACTTGGCAGATAAAGTTGATTGTAAAAGGAAATTCTACCACAACAAAAATAACAATGGAATCGCCATGTGCATGGGTGTCCACAGGGCGGGAAGGGGAGAAAAGTAGCCCCTTGGGTAGAGAACATTTTGTATATATCTTTATAATAAATCAAAAATGCCGTAACTTTAAATTAAAAATTTTTTGAGAGAAGCATAAACTTTCTAAATTGTAAATTGCGCTTAAACTTAGGACTTTTAGAACTTTGTTAATAAAAACATAAGTTTAAATTGTAGAAAAGTAAAATTTTGTGGAACATTTTTTTTTTTTTTTTTTTGATAAGGTGCATCAAAATCAATCATTTTTTGTAACTTATGGCTTTTTTCATATGACGATATGTTCATTATGTCTGTTAATATATTCTGAATAGAATACAAAAATGCATTTTTTTTTTTTGGTGAATTTATAAATAAAACTCAGCTTAGCCATGGATTTTTAAATAGTATGTTGTACCCGTTGCTGTAATAAGTAACGATACCATTTCATTTACCTTTGTTTCACAGACACTTTTCAATACGTATTCTTAAATTAAAATTTTTTTCTACGATGTTTATTCGTAATTTTCAGCCACGAATAGAATTCGTAGAATGGACGTAGTTTGGTGCATATTACGAATATTTTATTCGTATTCGTACAAAAATAAATGTATATTGTGCGAATACATCTGTTACATTTACGAATGATCCTAGTACCTAGTTATGAAAAAAACCTTCTGGTTCAACTAGGGTTTGAACAGCGATTCTTTAGCTTATGGGCCACTTACTCTTCCAGTAGGTTACGGCCACCTTGCAAACACACATTTCCTTTTATTCGGTAATTGTTCGACAAACCAGTCTGAACGATTTCAGTTGTACATTTCTTAAACTCAACCAAAACTTCGTACATTCTTCGAATAATGCGTACCTACGAATGAATATTTTTCTACTTATATTATTTTTAATTCGAAAATAGTACGAAACCACAAGTAAATACTACAAATTGACAAATGTTAAGGAATGATATCCCTTATTATGTGAAGATTATTCTTCGTTTCAATCGTTTTTCCCATTCCGAGGCATTGAAATTGCCTTAAGAAAATATGTTGTACTAAGAAAATCTTAAGTTTCAAGAGAAAGCAACAGTTTTCGAGATATCGTCATAACTTTTATATCATAACTTTTCAGAATTTACTATTTGTAAAATAAAAAAAAATTAATTATAATCCGTAATCCGTAAGAGATCGTGAAAAATGTTTTTCCTACATTGTATTAATATCTAAAATTTCCACCTACGCCATGTTCTTCCATTTCTTATAGTTTAGGTTTTACTTCAGACATATACTTTCAATGCTCATATTTCAGGTCAAAGGTCATATAACTATTCGGTGAACTTCTTCTCCCTACTCTAATTTATTTAAAAAATTATCAAAATCGGTTCAGAAAAACGGAAGAACTGTTTCTCCTACGCCTATTTTTATGTATAACGAAATGGCTTAAAACATAGATTTGTGTATATAACTTTGGAGTGGTTTGAAATATTTGAAAATTTTTTTCACAGAAATTATTTTTTAAGCTGTAGAGCTTTGTAGAAAATGTAAAAACAATATTTTAAAAAAATTTATTTGCATCAAAAAAACATAGGGGGTAGCTATGATTTTCGATGATAGAAACTGTTTTTTGCATTATGTGTCAAAATGAAGCAATTTTTGCTAATAAATGATATGTCATATGAGGGAGTGTGAAAAAAGCAAAAATTTTAAAAGAAAAAAAAAATTACAACAACAAAAACGTTTGGCCTATTTTTTGAGCAAAAACTGAATATTTAAGAGGTATTTTGAAAACCATATAAAACATTGAATTGGTGAGATAACGGTTAATCTTTTCTTAGTTCTCCAAAGTGAATTAATTGATCTTTCAGCAAAAGAAAATTCGGTGCAAATCGATTGAAAAATGGCCAAGATATTTGCTTGCAAAACCAAAACTTGATATTTCAAAAGTTTTTTACTCATTTTGAGGCGATGAACTTGCTTCAAGGAAATACGTTGTACTGAGAAAATCTACATTTTTTAAGATGTCACAATAGTTTTGATGTGATTATAACGGAAATTTTTTTTGTAACATTTTATCCGAGATAAATATTACCAAGAAAGTTTTCGTTTACTATTATATATCTGAACCAACGACGTTTCATACATAAATACGTTGTACTGAAAACATCTATAGCTTTCGAGCTATCACAATAATTTTTATGTCAAAATAAGGGAATTTTTTCATATTTTGCTATTTGTAAGAAATTTCACCATATCAATATATATTCACTCCTGTTGTATAAAAACTGCTTATTGTAGGGTATCCGTAAGAGATGGCGCAAAATGTCGGAAGTATTCTTTGCACAACTTATCAATGTCTAAAATTCCCTCTTACATTATATTCTTCCATTTGTTACAGTTTAGCTTTTATTTAATAAATGCTCTTTTTACGCTCATATTGCAGGTCGTAGGTCATTAATCTAAAATGTAATCATACTGTGCAGACAGATCTTTCATTTAATACCTCATTCACTATTCTACCTCTTCTTAGCCCTGAAAAAATAATACAAACTTTCAACGTCAATATTTCGGGTCAGAGGTCATAAATTTAAAATCTAAAAAATTCTGCACATAAAGGGCGCAGTACCTTTCGAATGATATAAGTTTCATTGTCTTTATTCTAAAATTAATATCGAAAAAAGGTACGACATTTGGGCTGTATTTCTTTATTCATTCCACATGTTCGGAATGACTGTTTTTGTTTCTTTATTCAGTTTTGATTATCCGGAATATTCTTTTTGTATTTCTTTATTCTTACGGAATATTCCAAACGCGTTCTTTTTATACTATCAGCAAAGGTAGAATAAAAAGAATATTCCTTGTTTGTGAGGTTATAATCGATTGTTTGAAGTAAAACTTCGTTAAATGAAAATTTTTACATTTAATGTTTTAGATTGCTTTGTTGCATTTTTATTTTTTAAATTTTATCTGGTGTATTTGTTGTCTTTTATTAAATACGAAAAATATGTTTCTGGTTTTAATAAAAACAAATTTATGTTTTAAAGTCATTGTAAGCAAGCAGAAAACAAAGTAAAATAAATTTTATAAAAAAATTAATGTTTTCGCATGTTTCATAAAGAGCTTTTATATCATAAAGATGATCCTCAAACAATCCTGCAGTATTTAAATTTAGAAAGATGCAGCGATCTAGGCGAGGGCAAAGCTTTAATGCAAAAGCGAAAGAAAAAATAAGGAATTTTAATAAAGTATGCCAATTTTGGATCAAGGACTAATTTCTTAAAAAATCTGGTAGTATATTCGGATTAAGCAAACTATTTAGCATTAGAATTTGTTATAGTCAAAAATTTTTATGACTTTAATGTAAATAGCAAACTCGATTTGAAACATCCATTTTATACTTCTTCAAATTCACGTTATTTAGTGGCGCCCACCCGTTTGAGAATTTTCTGGACTTTTTTTCGCGTAACATGCTTATATTACATCAAGAATTTAGAACCATACCTTGAAGGGAGGTTCTGGAATATGTTTAGAAAATATATGGAACCCAAAACCCTTCTAATATACATCCACCTATTTATATATTTATTCTTACGTTTTGAATTAAAAAAACATTTTTTAAATCATTCAGAAAATAGGTATGGTTTCCGTACGTTATTGTAGTAAGTTGCAAGCTGCTAGAACTAATTCATGTTGGAAAAAGAAATAAGTGGATTGGTTTCAATGCAGTGTGAGATCGGGCTAAAAATAGCTCCCTTAGCATTACATTTCAAGAATAGCGACAACTCTAATTTTTAATTTTTGCGACTGATATGGGTTTTGACCTCATAAATCCAAATCTGAAATTGATTTAGGAATTAAAGGCTTCCAAAGTTAAAAAATGGCCTAAGCATATTGTTTGATTTTTTTTCAGTTTTCCAACAAAAACAAAATATTGTTTAATATTAGGAAATATTTGTATTCTTATTTTAACAGTTGAAAACTTCGGGGTTCAATAGTAATTATGTAATGCGATTTCATTTGAGGATATAGGAGACCTCATATTATTTAAGTTATTAAACCATTAAGAAAATTATTAAAATGTTGCATGACAAAAAATAAAATTAAATTTGAAAATATTTCGTACATGATACGAGCAAAATATTGGCACCATATTTAAAATAGATTTTATGTTTTTATGTGCAATTCATCATAGTTTCTTCCTATAAATAAGCAAGAAGTAATTATTATAAAAAGTAATAATAAGTCTCATAATCGAGCTCCCAAGTATATTATGCTTACAATAAATTCAGCCTTTTTTTAGAAGATTATTTATGTAATTTTAGAATTTTTTTTCTTGTTTATAATTTTTTCATTCTTCATTCCTTGATGCCTTTGACACACCCTTAAACAAATCCTGCGGATGCCCATGGCCTCGTGTCTAAGCTTCTTTACCACAGAAAATGGCGAAAAAAAGACAAAGTCAAATAATACTTTAAGTTTAAACGAATGACGAAAGACATCAGAAAAAATATTCTTAAATTTTTTTTTTAAAAATGTTTTTAATGGAAAAGTTGTAAGTTTTCAAAATCTTCTAAAGAAAAGAATTACTTATAAAGAAGAAAAATAAAACATTTAAGTCGAGAGGATAGAAATAAATCAATTTACATGGTCGCAAAACAGTATTCGTTACAATGCCCATATGAATTTATGTTCTTAAACATTATTTGGAAAAGAGAAGTATATTGGCATTTTTTTTTTTAGTGCTATATTAAAGACAATTTTTGTGACAATAAACTAAAACTAGTTTATTGCAGTGGAAGTTTATATGTTTACATCTCTTCGAAGTCAAATTTCATAAAATCAAATTTTCTTATTCTTAGATAAGATAGAAATATAACATTCTTAAAGAGCAAGAAATACTTTAAACATTTCTTGTTATGCTTAAATAGCTAAACTTGTCCATAATCAACTTTTCAATATTTTGCAGTACGCGCTCTTTTGAAATCTGATATCTTATAATAATAATTTTTACAATTTCGGAAATATCATTTTTATGACGTTACAGCTCAAAGCCGGTTAGAGTATGTTTGTGTGTAAGTTTAAACAATGCTTTCCCACAGAAACCTTAGCAACATCATTAAAATCATCATCATATTTGTGTTTGTCTATTTTTCTATTGTCTACGTTAAAGAGCTTTAAGCTTTTGCTTAAGCTATCAGGTGTGATTAAGCCCTCATCATAAACGCATAATTGTACGCTTAACCGTATTAAAAATACCGCCAGTCAGTCAGTCGCTGGGCTGACAGGTAGGTAGACTAGCTGCTGTTAGTGTCACTTAGAAGAAGCACTTAAGAAGTTGTCAGAAAGTTAAATTTTACTGACATCTAAGATGAAATTAATTTACTGCAACTTAGGCGAGGAATAAAGGTGTAAAAAGCAAAGTCAGGAGCTTTTATTTAAGCTTGAAAATCGTTTAAAAAAAACTTAATGAACTGTTTAAGCTCATGAGTTGCTAAAACTTATACTTTATTCACATCAAAGCTGCTCCTGAAATTTGTTCTTTATTCGGGGCATTGAGAAAAGCCCTTAATATTTCCCCTTAACCACAAGCAAGATAAAAAAAAAAACAGTTTCGAGAGTATCGTAAATGTATACGTAGAGTTACTTTTTATTCAATAAAAGGCTGATTATAATAGACGGGACGGAACGGAACGTTAAAGAATGTTGAGAAATGTCACTTTACAATGTATTATATGAGTTTCTTAAGAGTTAGATTATAACAAAACGGAACGGAGCGGAACGCGAGTACCGCAGCGTTCAGTAACGTTTTGAATAAAAGATTAATGTCGACAGATGCTACATTAAATTTTATTCTGCATTTGATTTGTTTTTAGAATTTTTGATAAAATTTTATTGAATTCATGTTTTAAAATTAAAATAAAAGAAGAATTGGTGTTTGGAATTTGTTTTGTAATAAAACATATTTTAGAATATAAATAGCTCCTCTTCCACTGCTTTTATAATCGCCACTCCGTTTAAAAACGTTTAGTCCCGCCACACAGTATTTTGATCAGTGGGAATAAATCCTGAATTTTTATGTAACAAAACCTTACAAAATGTATATCATTGGTTAAATAGTACTTTCACTAAGAAGAATACGAATTATCATCACAAAATAAGTAGTCTTTTTTAAACAATACCACTCAAAAGTCAACCCTTTTAATGAGTTTTTATTGTAGTGGACTTTTAGATTTTTCGTTGTATTCAAAGAAATAAAAAATGCTGTTAGCACATTTTTTACACTACTCAAGTGATTCTTTTTTTAAATTTTTAAAAAATTAAAATAAGAAATATTATTTAAAATTAGTTATCAAAAGTATGTTGAAACTATCAAAAAGTTTTGAAAATCTTTTGAAAAATGTGTTGTTTTTAGCAGTAATTAAAAATAATGTCTCCAAATGTCTTCTTTGATTTTAACATATGTTATTGTGTATGTTCATTATATGCCTACATCCAACTACGTCCAACGCTTGCAGTTAGCCAGTTTTGAATAATGGTCTATAAATCATATTTTTCACAATTAAGCAAATTGTTGTTAGTGTATGTAAAAGTAAGCAACCATATTTTTTTGACTCTATACTTAACCTTCACTTGGCCTCGTGGGATACGTACATACACCACGTTCTTTCTCGTTTTGATTTGTTTGGAATTTTTTTCTAGTTTTCCGGATTTTTTATGAACGGTGATCTTTATTTTTTTCAACTTGGACTATTCTACAGTTTAAAGTGGTATCTAAAGATGATCTCTGAATTTTTTTGGGACAAAGTAATCAATAGGGTATTCACGGGTTGATGCGAAACACAGTTGCGACGATGCGAAAATGCATGATTGCGAACTTTCGCATCATTCCAACAACAAACACATTGGAAGAAATTTTGCAACTTTTCTTGAATTATGCACTGCTCAAACCAATTACGAGAACGCACAAGCAGTGATGCTAAACAGGTGATTCGTGTTTTGGTTGTTTTCGAGCGTAGTTGCCACCTGGGTAAAACTTTAAAAAGGTTAAGTTTGTACGTAGATTTTAATAACTTTTTATGATTTTGAAATAAGGTGGCAATATATTTACTGTTCATTCGACATTTAATTTTATTGCATAATTAAGTTGCAATATTGATGTTCACGCGTAAGTGCGCAAATTATCTTGCATTTTCACACTCTTGCAATTCGCAACAAACCGTGAATACCCCTAATATTTAAATTTTTACAAAGATTTTAATCACTGGGGTTCGTATGTACCCCACGAGTCCAGGTATGTTACATTAAGGTTATCATTATGGTTATCAGCTTATAAAAGTAAAACTTGTACAGTGAATAATTAAAATGTAATTTTTTACAAAATGTTTACAATTCTTTCATGAATTTTTATTCATACATAAACTTTTTTTTAATAGAATTTTTAAATTAAATTTAAATTTTTGTTTTAGTAATCGAATCGATTTTTGTTAACTTTTATTAATACTAATGGTTACATTTTAAGGGCCGATGTTGAATGTGAACCACACCTAAACGTCAAGTTTTTTTCTGCATTTCATTTGACATTTCTCAATTTCAGACTATTTCAATTTGAACCATAGAAAGATACACAATTTAGGAATGCGTAAAAGTTATTCAGGCTTTTTATGAAAATGGACGTTGAAATCAAAATGCATATCGTGCACTTCGTTATTTTTTCGGTCAATTTAATCGTCCAAATGTGCGTACAATCGGAAAAATCGTGCAAAAATTTGAGCAAACCGAGTCTGTAAGAGATGTGTTAATACCAGTGCATGCTCGTACAGCTCGTACTGCAAAAAATATTGCTGCTGTTTGCGATAGTGTGGCTGAAGAGCCGTCCACCTCAACTCGTCGTCGTATCCAGCAATTGCATCTCTCACGCTCGTCGTTGATGAACATTATGCATAAAGACTTGCATTTACACGCTAACAAGATGCAATTGACTCAAGAGCTAAAGCCTCTTGACCATTTCAAGCGTCGTCAATGGTCATAATGGTGGCAAGAAATGGCAACAGTGGATGATCAATTTTAGAAGAAAATCATCTTCAGTGATGGGGCAAATTTTCACCTCAGTGGATTCGTCAATAAGCAGAATTGCCGTATTTGGGCGAATGATAATCCAAGAGTGATTGTCGAAAAACCAATGCACCCACAAAGAGTGACTGTTTGGTGCGGTTTATGGGCTGGCGGCATCATCGGGCCGTATTTTTTCCAAAATGAGACCGGTCAGGCAGTTACTGTGAATGGTGTTCGCTATCGTGAGATGATAACGAACTTTTTATTGCCCGAATTGAAAGATATGGATGTGGACGATATGTCGTTTCAACAGGGTGGTGCCACTTGCCACACAGCTAACGAAACAATGGCTCTTTTGCGCGACAAATTCAATGGCCGTGTTATCTAACGTGGTGGCGATGTCAATTGGCCTCCAAGATCATGTGATTTGACACCGTTGGACTTCTTTCTTTGGGGTCCTTTGAAAAAAAAGTGTACGTCGATAAGGCAGCAACAATTCAAGAGCTAAAGGATGAGATAATTCGGCACACTAACGGCATAGAACCTCAATTATGCCTCACCGTCATCGAAAATTTGGACCATCGGATGGAGGTGTGCCGAGGTCGCGGCGGTCATTTGGTCAACATTTTGCTCCATACATAATTGAACTATACTAATATTATCATAATAAAAAGAAATGACAATAACTTCTTAAATAATTTGTGTTTTATTCAAAATCAACATCGGCCCTTAAAATTTAACCGCCCTTTATATTATGCGTATTTATTAATTGTAAAATGTAGGGTCTCATACAAAGTAGTACCACCCTTTTTTTACCGTATTTATTTGTACGAAAACACAACTAGCACAAAAACTGAGTTAGTTGAACTCTATTTGCATGTGCATTAAGAAAAAACAAAATGATTTGTTTTTATAAAAAATGGCAAATAAAGATTTGTTTGGTTGTTAAATCTCTGCTGGTCCACGGTTATATAAGTTCATAAGCTGGTCCAGTACAAATTATGATTGATTATGAATGATAACGCAGTATACATAAAATCTTACATTTTCGCAACCTAGCTCTAGTCGAGAAAGGCCTGAAAAAAATTCACTTTTTGTCAGAACAAATGAAAAGACGGAAAATTGCTGAAATAGTACCCGACTATACTGATGGGGAATTAGAGTGTGCATCAGAAGTTGCGGGAAGAAAAGGCAATACATAAAAACATGGACGTCCACAGGGTGCAGAGGGCGCTTGCCCTTCCCATTAGGCAGTGAATTTTTTTATGTATCTTCATATTAAATAAAAAAGCCGTAGGCTACAATTAAAACATTTTACGGGAGACTTAAAAAAATTTATAAATTGTAATTGTAATTGTATGTTGCGCTCAATATTAAGGATTTTAGAAATTGTTTACTAAAAACGTCGTTTCTATTTGTAGGAGTGTACAATTTAGCAGGAACATGTATTTTGATAAGGTGCATCAATAATCAATCAAAAAGGCGATTTTGAAGTTATTGTAACTTACGGCTTTTTTGATTATATATGACGATATTTTCATTATAATGTTAATACATTTTGTAGAGAACTCAAAAATACTTTTTTTTAAGTATATTTATATATAAGAGCTGAGCTAAACCATGCATGCATTTTTAAATAGTATGTTGTACCCGTCGCAGTGATAAGTTATGATACCATTTCAATACCCTTTTTTCACAGGCACTTTTCAATACGTATCCTTACACTCAAAAATTTGTGTGTGTAAATATGAATTTTATCCGTAGTCTTAAGTCACGAATAGGATTCTTAGATTAGACGTAATTTGGTATATATTACAAATATTGTCTTGGCTCTAGGTCTGCGATTCAATAGGCCATATTAAGGCCGAATAGCAGAAACTGACAAAAAGGGCCGAAACTGGTCGTAACCGAAACCGAAACCAAACATTCGGTCGGACGATACTCCTAATGGAAGAAATATTTTGATGATTTCGATTTAAATATTACCTCAGAATACGACCGAAAAAACAAAATCGCTGGCATAATCAAAGTTATTCACAGATCACTTTAATGTTATACACGAGCAGGTTCCATTGAGCTGGATGAATGATTTTTTTTTAGACTGAACCTACGCTCAGGGGATGGCCTCTATAAATGTGTAAGCATTGTTTTGATTCGGAAGATGGGTGATAGTAAGTTGGAGGGTGGATAGATGGAGTTGAGTCGGTGAATATCTGTTTTAATTTTCCACAGCTCAAAACTGCCGAGAAACATCTTGCAGGGACTACAAAATGAATTATCTCGGTAAAATTATCACAATAAGTCAATTGTTTTAGGTGGTGATTTTAATTGCGATTTAATAAATTGATATTCACAGGCACTGGCATAGGCACAGGCACTGGCACAGATTAGGGACAATTATTGATGCAGTATTTGATAGTAGAGCTGTCAAACTATCGATAGTCGACACCATCGACATTTTCGATAGCTCTCGCCCAAAAACACTTTCATTTACGTAACAGATTTAATTCAATATTTTATTAATTAAAATGTATTACAGAGTACATGTACAGATATGTACATGTTATATCTAAAAAAACTTTTTAACAAAAAAAACCAACTTCAAAACCACTACAAAGTAAAAAATAATTTTAAATTACCTTTCACATTAATTCTTAGTCAAATTTATTAATTTATTTATATACATTAGGGCTATTCCCGATTACGGGCAAATAGCGTGGCATCGTGGCATTTGCAAAGTATGATGGCAAATATTTTCAACACAACAACAAAATGTATAGATTTGCATTTGCCCGACTGTGTCAAATTTGCAACACTAAAATCGCATTGCATACAGTCGAGCATGGGCAACTCTTATTTGCCAATCAATCAGCTGTCACATTTTAACCAAACGCCGCTAATAAAACAAAATTAACAGACTCTGATATGGAACTCACTTTGATAAATAATACACTTTGATAAAAAATAATGAAAAACACCACAAATACTGTTCGTGCTGTTTTTTTTTCCTTCAAAACAGCTGTGAGTTTTGTTTGCATCAGTGTTCTAAGAAGTATGCTCACAGTAGATGGCAAATATTTGGTTGGGCATACATTTGCAAAGCTATTTGCCCGTAACTGGGAATAGCCCTATTATTAAATTGGAAATCTTATTACCATACATTTTTTTCTATTTTGTATTATTATCATATATATATAAATTTTTCCATGAATATAAAACCTTTAAAGCCGGAGCGGTTTTTTTATAAAAGTCTGATTATATAAGCGCCGACTTTAAAGGTTTTGTATCCATGGAGAACTTAATATATTAATGATAATAATACAAAATAGAAAAATTGTATGGTAATAAGATTTCCAATTTAATAGTGTATATAAATAAATTAACAAATTTGACCAAGAATTAATGTGAAAAGTAATTTAAAATATTTTTTACTTTTTAGTGGTTTTGAAGTTGGTTTTTTTTTTGTTAAAAAGTTTTTATTTTTTCCTTTTTAGAGATTATGATAACAATTTTCTCATTCTTGTAACGAATTTTCGTACCCTAGTGTCAACATTAACTTAAAAACAGTATTTTTCTTATATTACCCTTTTGTCCAGTAACGCCCACTTTATTGACAATAAATTTTCATAATTATGCCTTTTCCTGTACCTAATTTCAGTATGCTAGTGTCAATATTATTCGAGTTATGGCGTTTTTCTAATATTGCCACGCCTTTGTTGAACAGCGCCCACTTTTTTTACCGTAATTTGTAATAATTGTTCCTAACCCCGTACCAATTTCTAGTACCCTAGTGTCAATATTAACTAAGATACAGTATTTATCTTATATTGCCACGCCCTTTTGTCCGACAATGCTCACTTATTCACAGTAAATTTTTATAATTATGCCTTTCCCTGTACCTAATTTCAGTATCCTAGTGTCAATATTATTCGAAGTTACAGCGTTTTTCCAACACTGTCACTCCCTTAATCGAATAGCGCCCATTTTTCTGAACATCACTTTTAATAATTGTGCCAACCCCTGTACAGAATTTCAGTACTCTAGTGTTAATGTTAGTCAATATACAAAGTGTTTCTTATATTGCTACACAACTGTGTCGAATACCACCCATTTTTTTCGACGAGCACCTCCGCGTCTGATATCTCTATCTGTTGACATAAAATTGTGGCAATGGGGCAAGTACTTTGGGAGTTATCGATGTACATACCTTAAAAAAAAAAATAAAAAAACCAACCAACTTGAGAACTTCCTCCTTTTTGAAGTCGGTTAAAGTAAAAATTAGTACTATTTTAACAAGAATTACAAAAATTTACTTACTCGAAATTTCCTCTTTAAAGAATTTGTGATGAACTAATGTTACAAAGCCGATAGTCGATAGTCCCGACTATCAATCAACAGTTGAAAAAAAGTAAAACAATTGATAGTATTGATAGTGCCATCAAAATTTTTCCAGCTTTATTTGATGGATATATCGATGAAATAACGTCTTTTATATACGTTTGCTATTTTAGATATCATAAAACCATAATATCATTAATAAATTTCTATAATAAAAAACAATAAGGTACAAAAATAATTTAAAGTTACTGTAGCATGTAATAAAATAAAATAAAAATTAAATGTTTTAATATTTACTAGTGAGAATATTAACGTGTGTTTCTGTTATCAACTTTATGCTATTTTAAATGTTTTAAATAATGGAAAAAAATTTTATTCAAATGGCTGCCTCGGCTGGCCATGCAAGTAGCCTGCACGATCGGTCCACTTTTTAAGCACATTATTGATTGTGTGCAGCTGTATTTCACCAATGGCTTCACGAATATTGTCCTTTAAAGCGTCAATTGTCTCTGGCTTGTCGGCGTAACACTTATCTTTGAGGGCACCCCACAAATAATAGTCCAACGGTGTCAAATCGCACCTCCGAGGTGGCCAAACGACATCAGCTCTGCGGCTGATAATGCGATCTTCAAAAACAGGGCGCAAAACATCCAGTGTAGCTTCGGGTGTGTGGCATGTAGCGCCGTTCTGTTGAAACCAAATGTTGCCAATATCCTCTTCTTCAATTTTGTGAACAAAAATTTGTTCAACATGGCCCGATAACGATCGCCATTGACTGTAACGGCCACTCCTTGCTCATTTTCGAAAAAAATGGCCCAATTATGCCTCTGGACCAAAATCCGCACCAAACAGTGAATCGTTTTGAGTGCAGCGGCTTTTCAATGTATGCGTGCGGGTTTTCTGTGCCCCAAATGCGACAATTTTGCTTGTTTACATACCCGCCAAGATCAAAATGAGCTTCATCTGAAAAGATGATATTTTTAGCAAAATCGGCATCTTCTGTTAGTCGATCGCAGGCCCACTTCTCAGCGTTGTTCAAGCGTATACACAACCATATTCGTTCAGCGGAAGGATAAAACTAATTATCTGTCAAATCAGACATGAGCTAAGTGTAACCATTCACGAAATAAGTACTAGTTGAAAAAAAAACGTTATATGGCGGACCCTGTATATTATTATTTTGCTCCCAAGTCCGTCTTTAAAAACTTAATTTATATAAAAATTTATTTTTTACTGATTTTAATTCATCTTTGATGTTTATTATTGTAATTTTTAATTATTCTATGTGTTGATTAATTTTTAACTTTAAAATCTAATGTTGTTATTATATGTGTTTTAGGGCGGGTCGATTTGTAGGGAGTGAAAAAATTCACCAATTCCCTATGATTTCCGTATTCTATGGGTTATTCCATGAAAATTTGCCGAAGGAACCATACCTCTATCGTTAAAATCGAGTCCCCTACTTTTTGTTGGTAGATTTGTTCCCAAATTGACGTTCGTATGAAATATTACCTACACGTTCACATCCATAATTCAAAAACTATCGAAACAGGTTTAATCGCCAGCAGGCGCGTTGGAATGATGAGCTCATTTTGATCAATTTACAAAAAAAAATCTCCAACATTGGTCCAACGGTTCAAAAGTTACGGGCATTTTTGTCCAAATTTTGGACCATTTTTCCATTTTTTTCATGATTTTGTCCAAGAATATTACTTTCATGGCCATTTTTTTGGCTCAATACATTATTTAATTCAATTTACAATTCAAAACGAAGAGTTTAAGCCCAAATTTATAGAATTCGGTTGATTAATTCATGCGATATTGCTAAAACAAGATCCCTTTGTGTGCACCCTGTGAAAAAATATGCCAACAATGTAAAGCGCAAATCAGTCCAGTCGTAACGTAAGGTTCGTAAGCTTCGTAAGTCAAAAAAATTGAGCCAAAAAAATGGCCATGAAAGTAATATTCTTGGACAAAATCATGAAAAAAATGGAAAATGAACCCGATCGATAGTTTTTGAGTTATGGATGTGAACGTGTAGGTAATATTTCATACGAAAGTCAATTTGGGAACAAATCTACCAACAAAAAGTAGGGGACTCGATTTTAACGATATAGGTATGTTTCCTTCGGCAAATTTTCATGGAATAACCCATAGAATACGGAAATCATAGGGAAATTGTCGAAAAATAAATCGACCCGCCCTTATGTGTATATATGTACTATAAAAGACTATGTCTAAATGTACAAATTTTATTTCATTAATATTAATAAAACCGAATAATATAATTAAAAATAAAACATTTAGTTTGTAGTCACATACGTACAAACATTTACACACCATTCTTTGCTTCTAATTATGGTGTAAATAATCATATATATCTCAGTTTACAGTTTTAATCCAAATAACATAGGACAGTTATTTCGTTCACATTTATCGCTTGCCTCAATGTCAATCTGACATGCACACTAATACAATAACGTTTTGCACCGTTAAAACCCAAACTTTAAGCAACAGATATTATATATATACTAAGCGAATTTAAATGTCAAAATATTGAAGCTAGAATGAAATAAATATTTAGACAGCAAAGAAATGTTCACACATAAACCCCCTTATTCATAAACCCAGTTTAGCGGCTGCGTAGCTAAAAGCAGATTTTAAACAAGACTATGCGTTGTTTAAATTTTGTTAAATATTAATCAAATCAGTTGTTTAAATGTTGAAATCTATTGAACAAGGTGATAGCAGGCTTTAAACAACATTAGTCGTCATTCCCAATATAAAACAGCACAATCAAATCTGTTGTTTAAATGTTGAAATCTACTGAATAAGGGGGAAAGTGGCTTTAACCCACTTTTCAACCTGCTACCTTAATAACCTACCTCATGAAATTGAAAAGTACGTATGAAGGACGTACGTCTTTTAATTTATTATTACCCAAATATACTTTCATATTTATATGCCTACAAATAATCGTAAATGAGAGAAATGTTTTATACGCTTATATCCAAAACAACCGAAACATTCGGAAAGTTAGCAAAGCTTTTAAACTCATTTGTTGTTGCTTAGTAATAAATTATTGTTAAGCAAAATTCAATTACTTTCTCATTCTCACAGTGTAAAACGACCTTCACAGGTGCAAAAAAAAAATAAATAAAAAGGAACAACTTTGTAATACGTATTTTAAAAGTAAAGAAGATGTCGTCTCAATGCTCCTAGCTTTTGTGTGAAGTACTTACATTGAATTTTTATCCGTCTTCTATGATTATAATAAGTTTGCGTGAAATATTTACTTAATTACTGCCATACACGACCTTCATTTGTGCTTTAAATTCATAATAACATTAAATAGCAGCGTAATTGTGTATTGTTTGATATAAAAATAAAATATTTGTTCACTTGATGTCATTTATTAAGGAGAAAAAACATAAATAAAGCTTAGTAGTCTTCGCAGTTGTACAATTTCGTCCATATTTGTTTTATTCTTAGTTTTGATAACACAGCGATACAAAATAAAATTAAGTAGAAATACCTGGGAAGTGATAATATTTATGTCGAGTAAAACAAGAATCTGTGTGTGAAATTTGACAAACACCCAAAAATCTTAGGGTGTTCACAGCAACCAGCCGGCACTTAGGGCTCATTAATAGTGCCGGCTGGTTGCTGTGGTGAGCCAAACCTAGAAGGAAATCTTAAAAATGATGCTATTACAACCATATGAAAGTAATACCACCATACTCTTGGGCTGCGGCGCTAAAGCGAGATAATATATTTATGTATAATTTCCCACAAACACATGAAAAATTCCTTTTAAAATTTATCTTTATATATAAAATTCCTTTTAAAATTTATCTTTATATATAAAATTCTTCTGCACATGGCTTTGTCACTTAACTCCTGCTAAACGGCTGGACCGATTTTGATGAAATTTGGTATGTGAGTGTGACTGGCTCTGTAGATGCAAACAAAATTACAAAAAATACAAAATGAATAAAAATAAAGAAAAAAAATCTTAATTTTTTATCATATTTAGGCTTGATTTTTCGATCCTATAGAACTTTTTAAATTTTTACGATAGAAACTTTAAATCAACCCTACATTAAAGAATACCATATGAAAGAGCATTTAAAAAGCCATTTTTGGTTTTGAATATTTTTTCAACAACACATATTTGTACCAAAGTTTTTTGCGAAATAAAGAAATTCGTTAATGTTTGTTTTGGAAAATTAGAAAAATTCGAAAGGAACCGAAAATAAAATAGATTGAAACACGATTGGACGGACACTTAATCAAAATTTTAAACAAAAAAAATTAGTGCAATCCTCTGTAACATGACCGAGCTATTCACTTTCAAAGCCAGCACTTTCACTTTTGATTGATTTTTTTTTTCATCAAAAAATAAAATTAGTACTAAAAACTTTTTGTGTGGTTCAGGTACGAAAGTTTTTGTGGTGTCAATTTCTTGAAAATTTTAAGCAACTTGCATGTTCCTACAGAAAACATCTCAGAGGATCGATATTTTAATGAAATTAGTGCATTTAAATAATTATTTCAAAAAAACCAAAAACAAATAGTTTAAAATATTCAAACCGATTGGAAGATCAAGTGGCTTAATGCAGCTTAAAGTGCGTTCCAGCTGAAGCAAAGAATCGAATTATCTTGGGATATTAGCTGATGTACGTTTTTTAATGTGCGTTTTTTTCTACGCAATTCCTTGTTCTAAGCCAAAATACGAAATAAAAATGCAGAAAGAAGGCAACAAAAAAAACAGACAACAGTTTCCAAAAGCTATAACCAGCTAAAACGGCAAGTGACTTGAAGCGACTTCAGATGCATTTTTCGTTTTTTGTCTCTTCACTTATTATTCGCTGGTTTGTGGAAAGTTAAAAGCACACACGTGGCTTTTTTGATGCTTCGATTAAAAAACAAACACAAAAAAAACAATATATACAAACAAACCCCTAATATTCAAAAACCAGCTGCAACAAGTCGACGGCGGTAAGTACGCACTATCGCACTACCAACTGCTTTTATCATGACGCGTTTTCAGCTTGGTTCGGCTCGACATAGCAACCAGCCGGCACTGTAAACGCGCCCTTATTGTTATGGTCAGAGTAGTTTTGTTTGCACTATCAGTAGGTAGATATGGCTTATTGCTTGTTATACTGTGTGATGATGTCATAATTTAACATCAGTTTATTTCTCTTATGCCCTACTACGAAACCACTGTGCTCCGGTGGCATCATGGAAAGAAGTAAATAAATTTCGGAAGAGAATTGTTGCTCCTTTTTAGAAAAGATCTTTTCTTTCCAAACATGCTTTTCAGTTATTTTCTAAGAAACCCATTTTAATCATTGCTAACACTAAATTTTTAAATGTTTTGTGTGGCTGCAACCGCAAATTGGCATTTCTCACATGCACATCACATTAATATGTATGTACATACACGAAAGCATTTGCGGTAACACTCACACAATGCTGCATTCTTGCATACATTTGCAAAGTTTAGACTAACTGCATGCATAATCATTTTCAGCAAAGTTGGTTACGCATCTCAATATCCTGAAGCAAATGTTGCTGACTCAAAACATTGCAAACCTAAGCAAAGCCAAGCAAGGCAGTAATTAAAGTTTCGTTGTTAGCAATCATTTACAGAATTGAATGAATTTAGATACAATGCATGACTTTTAGACATATTGAATCCATTAAATGTTAATTACTAATGTTCAAAGTAAGAGAAGTTCAGAGAGTAACCGAGTGCTAAGGTCAGCATTAATTTGCAATAATATTGCTTAACTTTACAATTCGAAGTTATGTCTTATTTTATGGTAAAAACCGTGCGTCGACAGAGGGCAGGCAGTGCACTTTGTCGTCTGCTGGATGAAGTCGGGGGTGAAGCCGAAAGAGGAGCGGAAAATTTTGAGAGGATGAAGAGCGTAGATGTACAAAACACGTGAGAGCGAGAACATGCTGTAATGAAAAAGCAGTGTTGCATATTTTTCCTTAAAATGGTTTTTGTTATTTGACATACAGTGTTGCGCAAAACAATAGCAACAAAATAAGTGCGCTGCAACAAAATCGTTTATCTTTTTTAATATTGGGGACACACAAAAATGATTATAGGAATCAAAGCATATATTCATACATTATATATTAAACAAATCAAATTCAAATTTGGTTTTTTTTTTTTATTAAATTTAAAATTAATGTGACAACATTCAATTTGTATGTGAGCAAAACAAAAGCAACAGAACTTGAAAAATGTAAAAAGAGAACAGAATTCGAAGACTTATTGGTAAAAGTTCCGTTATTGTAAAGCACGTGTTATTTGTAAGTCATAAACATTTAAGTTCATTTTTTTGTGCTATTTGTGACATTGACTGTTCCATTTATAATGGCACGTTTTAAATACTGTGAAGCTCTTAAATTACAAATTATTTCCGAATATAAAAACGAAAATTCGCAAATATCTAACGTGAAACAGTTTGATTTTAATCGGTCAATAGTTTGCAGATTAAAAAAGAAATATAAAAAATAATAAAATAAATAAACTGGCCATTTCAGCCCTTGGAAGGACTTTGACCTAGCTTCTATTGATCAATTGTGTTGTACGTGTTATTAAATGATTGAACACAAATTATCGAGAACTGGACCTACGTGTTTTATGCCGACTCCGAACGGCTTATGTTCTCAAGAAGCCTTACATGGCAATTTTTACTCTCTGAGGTTTGCCATTGTCTGCAGAGAGGTGACGACCGAACAGAAAATTAATTCAATTGAAAAAACTTTTCTATTTGAGCTGGAATTGAACCCGGGCTACCGCGGTTCTTTAGCTTAGGAGCCACGCACTATACCCACTAGGCTACGGCCGCCACTATACTCTACAAAAAAGAAATATACCTTCACAAAAAACGTAACAACGGTACATTAAAGAGGGCGACCGCGGAAGACATCGCTGCGTGATGACAGGAACATTTATGGTGTGTTCAAACGAAATGCATTTGTCACATCCAAAGAGGTTGTTCGGACACTTGATTTAGATATCCACTACAGCACTGTTTGAAGACGAGCCGTTGAGAACGATTAAAGAAGTTACAGACCGGCAGAGAAACCTTTGCTTACAGCTAAGCATAAAAAACAAGGTGAGGTGTTACAATTAAAACAATTCTGTCTGAAATTGTAACAAATAGTTGCAATTTATTGTTTTTTAGACTCATTCTTCCAAAAGAGCACCTAAATTGGACTGTTCAAAAATCGAAAACCGTTTTTTTAGCGATGAATCAAAGTTCAACTTGATTAATTCAGATGGGATGTGCACGGTACGGTGCCACCCAGGTACACGACGTGAAGCCCGAAACTGCAAAATAAATTTTAAACACGGAGGCGATGGCATTATGGTCTGGACTTGTTTTTCCTATAATGAAGTTGAACCATTTCAAAAAATCGATGGAATTATGGATCGATTTGTATATAATGACATTTTAGAAAGCAAGATGCGACCACTTTCAGAGTGGAATATGTCGCTTCAGTGAACGTTTCAGCCCGATCACGACCCGAAGCACACTTCAAAGCTCATCAAAGATTACATTAGAGGCAAAGGGATTCAAGTCCTTGATTAGCCGGCACAGTCACAATGACTTGAATCCCATTGAAAATCTTTTTGGGGTTTTGAAGGTAAAAGGTTTCTGGTCAAAGGTTTTCCAATAAGACTGCACTGTACGAAGCGCTGAAACTTAATTAGGAACATATACTAATACTAACATATCTACTTCAATAGAGTTGATGCCGCTCAGATGTGCAGCGGTTATCAAGAATAATGGATCTTACACCAAATATTAATTATGTTGCTTTTGTTTTGCTCTCAGACAAACTGAATGCAGTCACATTAATTTTAAATTTAATAAAAAAAAAAAACAAAACCAAATTGGAATATGATTTGTTTTGATTATGATGTATGAATATATGATTTGGTTCCTATAATCAATTTTGTGTGTCCGTTATATTTAAAAAGATACACAATATTGTAGCAGCGTACCGATTTTGTTGCTAATGTTTTGCGTAACACTGTAGCTACAAAAAGCGATGTTGTTTGACGTATAATTACGTCTTACAGCGCAAATTTGTTTGTTTGTTTGCTTTTGTTTAAACTTTGGGCCAAACGTACAGAATTTAATATTCAACGTTCAAAGATAAAATATATAAAAAAATATCAGTTATGTGGCGAATATTGATAAAACTGTGTAACCTTTTTAAGTTTTAGTTTTGCGTAAAATAATAGGAAATAAAACAAATATTTTTTTCTCAAAATTTTAACAGTTAAAAAAACATTACTAAAATTTTTTGTGATTTATGACAAAATACATACTCGATACGGTAACTGGATCATTTGCACAGTATTTACGATTACAGTTATAAAACGCCCGATTTTTATATCACTGAGGATGCAACATTGATTTTAGGCGGTTTTGAGCACAATGAGCGCAATTATAGTTTTCGCAATGCAGGCGTTCATGCTAAAGTTACCATGCAATTATTTTTTAAGAATACAAATGATATATTTTTAATTCAATATATTAATATTTTTTCTATCAAGCATAATATTATACTATTGTTTATATTATTACGATTTAAAATTAAAGAAAACTTCTTTTTTAAATTTGACCTTAATGTAAAAAAAAATTTGAGAATTCTCCGCTAACTTGGAGAATATAATTTTAATTGTTTTTCTTGCCTCGAAACGCTATCTTAAGGCCGAAACATAAGAGGCTCGAGCTGGCTGTAGCTAATGTCTAATTTTATACAACTACATAGAAATGATGCGAACAACCCATAATTGCTCAAGCCAGCTTTTTCGGCAAGTTTCATTAACTTGATCTGGCTGAAGCCATAGCAATTAAAATTGAATGTTCCGTAAGGAATCAGCTGTTTTTTCTTGCAAACGAATTCAAATGAAATTAACATCAACTTATTTTCGCGATTCATTCCTGTTATAACAAATTCAACTGAAGAAAACTAATTATTGTAATATACAAAAAGGCGATTTTTGTTAATGACTTAGGGCCAGTTTTTCAGTACGTGTTTAAACTTTAGTCAAATTACTCACTTAAGGTGGCTTTACTCACCAAAATTGGACGTTTAAACTCGATTTAACAAGATATTTTAGCATTCGTTGAAGTTAAATTGCCTTAAATTATCAAATGTGGTGAGTTCTATTTGACTAGACATTAAGCTTGCACTGAAAAACTGGCCCTTAAAGACGAGCTTGATCATGTCATTTTGGTCAAATTGAGTATTTGTCAGAACTTGAGCCAGCTTTTCGTTGATTTTTGACATTAGTTTCAGCCAGGGTTCAGAATATTCACACACCTTCACTCACAAACATTTGCTTGAAGCACTCAACACACAATGTTATTTTCATTTCATTTTTGTGTGTAACGCAGTTATCGTGTTGTTGATCATCCAACATGAATTCTTCGTTTTAATATTTGCTTGTGCGTCACAAACTCAAACAATGATCGATCTCAACAATTCTCTGTGTTTCAGTTTTACACTTATGTTTGCGTCAAAATGTTCATGTTGGAGAATTCAGGCCTTTGTCAAAACCAAAACAAAGACAATTTTTCCAACATGAATAAGTGGTGTTTGCAAAATTGTCTTTGTTTGTGTCGGTCATTAAGATCGATCACTACCGTCGTGTGACGTAAAAAACAAATGCTGTTCTGGTTGCTGTGCAGCGTATTGAATTGGTTTTTGGCCAAGTGTAGCAAATTTCGGCGTCAATTAGAAAATATTTTAAAATATTAAAATAATAACCTAATAATATGTTTTTTCAAGAGATTTAAACGTCATTTATCAGTGTTAAGGGGTCGCTGATTTCGAATCTAAAGTCAGAATGTTAAAATTCAAGTTAGTGGATAGTGTTGCCACCTTAATTTTTTTTTAGTTTTCTGAATTCGGGGCTAGCAAAAAAAAAATGGCACACCAAAAATGGGTCGCTGAACCCAAATCCGTTGTCAGAATTTCCAAATTATTAAATTTTGAAATAATAGGGCTGCCACCTAATATTATATCTTTTCAAGAATTTTAAACGTCATTTATCAGTATTAAGGGGTCGCTGATTTCGAATCTAAAGTCAGAATATTAAAATTCAAGATGGGGGATAGGGTTGCCACCTTAATTTTTTGTAGTTTTATGAATTCGGGGCTGGCAAAAAAAAAAATGGTACACCAAAAATGGGTCCCTCAATCCGAATCCGTTGTCAGAATTTTCAAATTATAAAATTTTCGAAATTCGAAATCAGGACCCCTTAATACTGATAAATGACGTTTAAAACTCTTGAAAAGATATAATATTAGGTGGCAGCCCTATTATTTCAAAATTTAATAATTTGGAAATTCTGACAACGGATTTGGGCTCAGCGACCCATTTTTGGTGTACCATTTTTTTTTTGCCAGCCCCGAATTCAGAAAACTAAAAAAAGTTAAGGTGGCAACACTATCCACTAACTTGAATTTTAACATTCTGACTTTAGATTCGAAATCAGCGACCCCTTAACACTGATAAATGACGTT
The DNA here is from genome assembly GCA_963920525.1 of Dichetophora obliterata. NCBI lineage: Eukaryota > Metazoa > Arthropoda > Insecta > Diptera > Sciomyzidae > Dichetophora > Dichetophora obliterata. The sequence continues at coordinate 233,014,712 of OY986435.1, read as the reverse complement.
TAAATCTCTTGAAAAAACATATTATTAGGTTATTATTTTAATATTTTAAAATATTTTCTAATTGACGCCGAAATTTGCTACACTTGGCCAAAAACCAATTCAATACGCTGCACAGCAACCAGAACAGCATTTGTTTTTTACGTCACACGACGGTAGTGATCGATCTTAATGACCGACACAAACAAAGACAATTTTGCAAACACCACTTATTCATGTTGGAAAAATTGTCTTTGTTTTGGTTTTGACAAAGGCCTGAATTCTCCAACATGAACATTTTGACGCAAACATAAGTGTAAAACTGAAACACAGAGAATTGTTGAGATCGATCATTGTTTGAGTTTGTGACGCACAAGCAAATATTAAAACGAAGAATTCATGTTGGATGATCAACAACACGATAACTACGTTACACACAAAAATGAAATGAAAATAACATTGTGTGTTGTGTGCTTCAAATAGTGTTTATTGACATTTATGTTGGTGATTTCTGTTACATGAGTGAAAATTTCTGAACCCTGGTTTCAGCCAGCTCGAGCCTATTATATTTGAGCCTTTAATCTCAAGATTTGAAGAGTTCAAAATATACTGACGTTTGAGAAGTCAAAATTCTGATATCAGCATGGGATTAATAATGCGGCTTGCCTCCACATTGCATTAAAAGCATTTCTAAAACCACAATATTATAAAACCCAATTTGATTTTACACACTAGCTGTCAGTTATAAAATATTTTTAGAACTTTTAAAGGATTTAATTTATAAAGTATTTAATAATAAATATGTGGTAGCCCTGTATACATTAATGAGCTTTATTATGACTTTCGTAAAGCAGACTCTCACACTCACAGTGCTGACAGTTAGATACAGTTAGATTCAGATAGATTCAGATAGATTCAGCTTATTTTTTAAAAATTTGTGTTTTAGCTCCTAGCTTCTTTTTTAAGCTTTTTTCTTTTAAAGCTTAGCTATTTTTAACTACTACTTTTATATTTTAATAAAGGTCAAAATTAAACTACATTTGAAAATAAAAAAGAATTATCAAAAATACCTTTATTCAATTTAATATACATACAATTTTATCAATTTTCTTTCATTTTGTGTACATAAAATTTAATAAGGATAGTTTTTAATAATTTTTTATGCAGCAATACACAACATTTACAAATCAATCATTTGTAGATTAATCTGATAAACTGATAAAATATAGCAGTTGTGTTTGCTTTTAACTATTTTCTTTTTTTGCTTCCAAAAAATGGTTACCTAACTTTTGTTAGCAATTTTAGCTACTGACTCAACATTTTTCTGGCAACACTGATCACGATATAAATGGCGCTTTTTCTTACGATCTTTCTCATTCTCTTCAAGCATGTTCCTCATTCCTTTTACCCCCGAATTCATCCAGCATATGCTGTTGCCAGTGCTGCTTGCTGCAGGCAGGCAGAACGCCCGTATGGTCAAAACGCCCGTAAGGCGATTTTAACATCCCTAGTATAGACTATTGGTTTGACGTATTTTCTGCAAAATTTAATAACACATATTAACAGCACTTTTTAACATCACTAAGACATTTCCAAGTTGGTGCGGATTTTTTTTTAGAGGGATTTTTCAATTTTTTCAGTTATGATCCTATAAATTAAAAAGTATTTATTTATATTACAAATTTTATTAACATTTACAAATAAAACATTTATACTTTTCATTTAAGCTATCATTTGTACCGATCTAACAATTTTTGTAGAAGTTTTCTGAATACTACATTTGTGAAAGAGTTTACAAAATACCTTTTTTAACATTTCCCCATTATAAAGTACACAAAAATATATTTTTGATGCATATTTTGGTTTTTTCTTTGTTGTTAAAAAAATATTTCTTTAACAACAAAGAAAAACAAAGAGAACAGAACAGAACAGAAACTTTAATGAACAAAAAATGTTTGTAGCAAGTTGGATACTTTACTTATTGCGGTTTTAGTGAAAATACTCAAAATTACCTCCCATACAGGCCGAATTTGCGATAAAGAATAGCTTTGGAGTTTGGAGCATAGTCTCGGAATTCAGTATTCGAACTCAATTTAGACATGCAGTTTCACTGATAACATTTTAATCAATAAGGGGGCGCAGCACATCTGAAATTTGTGATATTGAATATCTTTAAAGTTATAGGTCGCACAGCCACGGAACTTAGTATTCGACCAAAATTTAAACATACCGTTTCCCTGATAACATTTTTTGCACGTTGGACAAGGGGGCGATGCACCTCCCAAATTTGCGATATCGAATATATTTGGAGTTATCGAATTGGTATTGAAAATTCACTAACACTTCTTGTTTTACGCCATAACTTCTGACCCTTAAAGAGCACACCTTCATTTGACATCGTTGGAAAGGTAATGGAACGTAAAAAAATTAAAATAACGAAATAAAAAATTAAAGCACCTGTGTCTGGCATGGTACTTAACTTTGAAATCAAAAATTGGTCAACTTACTGCAATTTTCTCAAAAGTTTTATATTTTTTCCTTAAAAAATAAGAAAAAAACGATCAAATGTTGCTTTATTTACAAAAAATCGGATTTAAATTTAAAAACGTTGTCTCAAAGTATACCCTATTTTGGTAGCCAAAAATAATTTTAAAAATTTATTACTTTAAATTTGATTTTCTAATCAATAAACCAATCTAGGAACAAAATTTGATCCAAATCGGAGAGGGTCAGTGCAACTGATATAACACTTCAATGTTAATTGGGCGATATACTAAATCAAACTTTGTGAAGAAGTTATTTTCTACAATAGCCACATACATGGTAGTTTTAAGATTTAATTGCTTGTATGTACATTACATATTCATCTATGAATAGAACAGCGAAAATCCGAAAATGCGACATATCACCAGGGTTACCAACTCGGGGCACTTCCCGCATTTTGACTCGATGGGGGAGTGATGGAATAAGTTAATATTTGGGGGAGTTAATTTAACTTTACTTTTGTTTCTAAATTCATTTGAAAATTATAGTAAATTTCAAAATTTTCCGTATTAATATGCTTAGAAACTTTTGTTAAGTTTCTTTAGAGATTCCCACCAGAGATTTGCATGAGACCATTCGTCAGTTTTTTCCACTCGAGCAACAATCGTCGTCAGCCGTAATCGCACACAAGAAAAAAATGCATATATACCGCTCGAGTTCGTAAACAACGATTGCTGCAAAGCACACTTTGTCACGATTGCGAATTAATGCAAAGGCAGCCTCCAGACCACGAGATCATTCGGATGCTTCACTTAAAGCTCGAGTGTCAGCTGCTGCATGAATTTTTGTTGTTTCCATACTTCTCTGACCTTCTCTAGCAACTCGTTATTCTTTGTGCTGTTTGTTTCTTTTTAGTTTATTGTTTCCTTTTCTCTACTGTGGAGCAATCAGTATTGCCAGTAGCAAGTTTTATGACAGTAAATTTTTAAAGTAATCTGAGCTAAAACTTGGACCAAGAGTGCATGAAAGTTAATCTTGAAAACAACAATAAAACAATGTTTTGCTTTCAATAAACATTCTTTATCCCTTCAAGACAAGCGTAACCAAAGCTCCAACACAATTAAAAAATGCTTGATGAAAACCAACACAAACTTGTCATTAATTTTTTTTTTTTTTAAGAATGTGAAAAGTGCAGGTTTAGCAAATGCCACGAGCTGAGCTAAGTTGTGTAAGTTAGAAAGAGATCCTTCTGACAACTGTTGCAAAGAAGCGACGTGTTCTGCAAAGTTATTTTAAACAGCTTTATAGAAAAAGCCCAGAAAAATTAGTATTCAACCCAAATGTATGGAGTTTTCAAAACAAGCAGGTATTTATTAATAAAACAAATTTTGTACAACTGTTAACTTGTCAAAGAATGGCTAAAATTTTAGGTTATGTTGTGTAGTCAAACTGATAAAAACACTTCAGTCTTTAATTTTGATTCATTTTATTAAAAACCTCTAATTTTGGGTGTTAGAACTGCGAAATTTCTATAAGAACTTGGTGCCAGAATATGTTTAGCAAAGTCCAAGAAAGGCGTAGAATATGATGTAATCAAAATTATAGGTGCCTGTGATATTTATCAAAAGCGGCGAATATGGTAAATTTAAAATTATGTTACATTTAAATTAAAATCGGTTATGTTTAATAGTAGATACAGTAAAACTGAAAATAAAAATTAGTTTAGTATATAAAAGAGTTTGCTTAATCCTTGATTACTAACCTATAAAAACACCCGTAAATGAAACTCACAATTTTAAGGACTCAAGTGTATAAATCTTAAAAATTTTTAAATTCGAAATTATTTTAACCTTTTTATTAGTTACAAAAAGTTTTTTATTAATTTTATTTACTAATTCTATGCTTAGAATAATTTTAAATGTAGTGTTACTAGGTTTAAGCCATCTTACTTGTGAAATCACACGTATGCGTTAGTTTAGTCAGATTTTTCACATCACTATCCTAAAACTAATAGAAATTTTATTCTGCAAACTTACTTAAGTTTCTTACAGCAATACGTGTTTAGTATTGTTTTATTTTTAAGCCAGCATTATCTTTTTTTTCTTTAACTTTTTAAATGATTGTTTGCGTTTTTTATGTCACTTATGTCAGTTTTTAGGGCATCAAACTGCGAGCCCTGTTATTAATATATTTATTATATTTTTTCTATGATATACAACTGTTTTATTGTTTCTGTAATAAAAATATTTTTTAATACATAATACGAAATAATAAAATACTATTTTAGATACAATATAAATATCTTTTAAAAAAAATTATATTAAATATTTTATAAGAATATTTAATAAAATATTCATTTCATTCGCCACGTAACTCATTATATTTTGTTATATATTTTTTCTTTGTGCGATGAATATTAAAGGCTGAATGTTAAATTGTTTGTGTCAGTTTTTCAAAAAATTCCTTGGTTGCAATAGCATTTATGAAAGTTCCTCAAATATTTCGATTCTTGTGATAGCCATTCGTGTGATGGAATGATTTGATATAGCCTCTAAAAATAAAATTTTTTGTCAAAATATTGGTTGGTGTAATAGTTTTAAAAAATAAACTGCCAGAAAGTATATGGCGAAAAAACTCTTCCTATCTGAATCAACAATTGAAATGTATGCAATCAGATAAAAGATAATGCTTTTTTTTCATACATATTTTTGATATATTTTATTTTAAAATATAAATACAAAACTTACTTGATCTTAAACTCGCAATTTAATTAATGTGATTAATACAAGACTTTTAAAATTAAAATATCTTCATAAGTTGCATTTTGTTTTTTTAACTTATTACAAAATTTTTCTAAAAGGGCTAAACTAACTGTGTCACTCCGTTCTTAGCGCTAATAAGAAGGCGTGGTAGGTATAAAAAAGTATATTTATTGTTGATCAGCATCACCTCCTGAGTTGGTTTAGTCAGGTCCGTCTGTCAAATTAAAACAATTGAACATTACAACTAAATGAATAAATTTATGAACAAATATTTGCTATATATTTAATTACTTAAATACTTAAGAGGCAACAAAAACACACACACATGCACACACATGGAAGAAAATAGACAGATTATTAAGCCATTATTTGTTGTTGTTGTCTTAAGAGCTAGATAGCTAAAGTTTTACTACTGTATCTAGAACAACGGCAGCCAAATCAAACTCAATCGACTACAACCGCAATTTTGAATAAAATTAAAAACAAATGCTTACATTAAAAAAACTAAGATCAAGTTCGAAAACCACGTCTACCTCTCATACAAAGTGATTTTAGCAAAACGGATTTTAGCAAAAGTGATCTCTTTAAATGCCACAAAAATTAATTTATTTACTTGTAATTTTGCACACATGCTTTGGCGCATCACATCACAAATTTAAAATTTGACAAAATCTGATGAAAATCACGCCTAACTCCCATACAAAGTGACTTTACCAAACGTAAAATCTCTTTCAATTCCAAAAAAATTAACTTAATGACTTAAATTTTGCATATAAAAAAGCTTTTATATAAAAGTCAATAATACAAAAATGATTAAAATGCTTTAAGAAAAAGTAAAACATTTTAAAACATGTTTATTTTTAAAGGATTTACTCTAGTCATTTCTTATAACCTATTTAATATTATGTTTTATGTTATTTTTTAAAAGTTTTTAATCAAATTTTTTGTGGGTGTTTGAATATGGGCTAAAAAAAATCATACTTATCACAATATTTACTGAAAAAGGACTGTTTTGAAGCACATATATTTGTTGGGGGGAGGGAGAATCGGTTGCAAACTGGGGGAAATCGATCACCAGAATTGGGGAATTTGATTGAAACGAGTTGGCAAACCTGCATATCACCTTCATCCACTCATGTCTTCAAATATTTGTTTTAAAATTTTTTTGCCTGACAAAAACGGCCTGATAAAAACAAAAATGTTTTTTAAAAAAATCGTGTTTTTCAGCAACTCCAATTTTTAGATGTATATAACTCAGCAACTAAGGCTGATAAAAAAAATGTGAATTATTGTAGTTTTTCTAGGAATTTAGAAACATTATGGCAAAATTTTAAAAAAATCCGACACCCATCATATTTTTTTGTGCAGAGCAGAGATCGAGCAGCAGCTTTAATAGAAGCAGCAGCAGCAAGTTTTTTCGGCTTCTTTAGTCATAATTGTTTGGCATTAATTAGACTCAGAGATGGAAGGTTGATCTATTACAGCAAGGCGATTAGCTTAAAACATGTCGACAAAATAAGATGAGATAGTTAAAGTTCTTGGCAAATACATAAAATTAAAAACTTCGTTTAGTTTGGTTTTGCTTCAAATTTTGCCATCAGCTGTATTTGACAAGGCTAGTGTTCATTTTTGTGAGAGTAGTGAAAAAACCGCTTCCACCTGGATAATCCAAAAAAAAAAGGGTTTTACTATCCGTTTAATTTGCCGTATTGGTGTATACGCGTCTAAAGAAGTTTCACTTCAAAAATTATTTCACCTTTGCACTTGCTGTTAGGAAGGAGCACAAAGTTTTTTTGGCCAATTATTTATTTAACAATAACTGCCGTAAACATTATAGTACTTCACAAATTTGCTGCATGAGTAAAATTCAATTGCTTGCATTAATTCAGTTATGTTCTAAAATTAAATGTGAACATTTTGCATACACATGATATGGACGAAAAAAAACCCAGTCAACATTTGGACGATAAATTGTTTGCCTTTCTCTGAGGCGAAGTGAAAGCGATACGTCTGGAAGATGCAAAGGCGAGTTGTTCTTTGTCTCAATGGGATGAAAAAAAAGTATTGGTTCAAAAAATAAGAAAAAAAAATAAAATTTCAGTTCTCTCTTCGATATATTTCAGTTCTTTGCAAGCTGTCGCTCTTGATGCACATATTTTTTAACAAATTAAATGTTTTTTTTATTATTGATGACCTAGTTTCTTGAAATGTCTACATAAGCAAAGACTTTGGTCCTGATGGCATACCGCCAATTGTGCTTAAAATGTGTGCTTCTTCGCTGGCTCGGCCTTTGCGCAACCTTTTCAACATCTACTACAGAAAAGGAGTATTTCCATCTTGTTGGAAGGTGGCAAATATTCAGTCGGTACCTAACAACGGCGATGCCATGAACTCAGCAAACAACCGACCTTTCATTTTAAAAAAAAAAAGATCAATGAACCAAGGCATGCGCCAAACAAGGTTTGGTCTTTGACCTGAAGTGAAAGGTATGGATTATTTAGAGGAATTGATTAGAACCATAGGTGAAAAATTGATTAGGCGAAACAACCGTCAAAGACAATTTGCTTTTAACCAAGGCTAGTGCTATGTCTTAACCTCGACAAGCATTTCCAGCCCTTAGTTGCTCCTGTCCTTTAATTCCACATTTTCCACAGTTTAGTTGTGGATTTTTAGTTTTCCATATCTCTTAAATGTACACTCACAGAACTGGCGATGCTATCAAAACTTCGCTTCTTCTAGCCGTAATATTACGGTTCTCAAAAAATTTAATATGCGAGGCTCTGACAAGTTCCATAAGGGCTGTTAGATTCCTGTTTAAGAGATGCTCTGCCAGTTTTGACAACCTCACAGAAAGTTGTAAGAACTTTTAATGGTGAGAGGAATTCAGTTTTGAAAGCGGAATTGTGGAGGGGTCATAACAGCGCCTTTTGCGATGGTGAGAGGAATTCGGTCTTGACAGCCGAATTGTGGAGGGGTCATAACAGCGCCTTTTGCGATGGTGAGAGGAATTCGGTTTTGACAGCCGAATTGTGGAGGGGTCATAACAGCACCTTTTGGAATGGTGAGAGGAATTCAGTTTTGATAGCCATAAATCCTTATGTTGAGGTTGTCAGACTTTTTCTATTTAACGTACTTACCTCTGCGCTTTTAAGGTTATCACCAATTTTTTAATGCCGTTTGCTTAATAAAAGTGTTATTTTAAAATATTTTTTAAATTTTTATTTCAAATCATTTGAAAAAATATTACTTTTTTGATCAAATAAATATAAAATTTTAATTGTTCATAGAACTTTACAAACTATTTTTTTACCTTTTTTTTACGGAACTTTAAATAATCCCATATTGTAAACGACAAACCATTAGCATGCATCTGAAACATGCTTACAAATAGTTTTAGACAATGGAATTGTAAAATAGTCCATGCCTTTTTCAATATAATAGGCATAATATTTATTATCAAAGTAAAGCGTTTATCAAAGTAAATACCGATTAACTTTAAAAACAATTTTTTTAATATTCGCCAACAAGCACGCTGCAAAGCCAAAACTAAAATGGAGAAATTTGTCTTTTGTGGTTTTAGTATCTTCAGTAAAAGCGTGAAAACCGTATTGAGGCTACAATAGCCATATTGGAGTTTCTCTACACGCAAGATTTAAAAGTTGGTTGCAGTAGCCACAATACTGAATTTATCACAACTGTAACCACAGATCTTATTTTCAAAAATCCTCTCAACATAATTTATGTTTTTTTATATGATTATTGCAGATTCAATTAGGGCTATGAGAGCTCTCATAAAGTGCTTGCAATAAACTTTCAGCTAAGGTGACTTCATTTCATATATAATAACTCTAGTATGGCTACTACAGCCTCATCTTTTTTATGGCAGCCGTGTACGAAATTCAATAATTCCCTGAGTGTAGAAAAGAACACAGAAAGTGAAAAGAACCATGCCCATAGACTACAAATGCCAACAAATCGATATGCTCTACGCTTTCCAAAGTTATGGAAATCAAATCTTCACTGACCCTACTCCATCCATCAACCCACAAACTATAACCCATCTTGCGAATCAGCATAATTCTTTCACATTTATAGGGGGCATCCCCTGAGCGTTAAAAAAAACAAAAAAAATGTCACGGAATAGATATTTAACCGTCCTAGAAAAATGCAAATCGATCGCATTTCGGGAAATATATTAAAAAAAAAATAGCCAATCAGACAAAGAAATTCGGAATTTTTTAAAGATTCAACTAATTAAAGAGAAAAATAAAAAGTTGGAAGAAAATCAAAGCTTTTCTTGCGTGATAAGAGCAAAATTATCAATGTTGCCAGCAACTCTACGAAGAGCGGAGTACAGATAGCAAGTGACTCTCGGTTAACTGTCTCAAAAAAAGACCGTTAATCGGGTACAAAAAATATTCTACCCACATTGTTATAAACACAGGCTGGAACAAAGTATGATTTTTGGCCATAACAAACTGTCTACAAATGCGTACCATTTTTCCATATCATATAATTTTTCATATTTATGTAAATAAAAACGTTACTTTTCAAAGAAAAATTTCGGTCGTTGTTCCTTGATGGCTTAGAGGACATTTTGCGCAGATGGTTTGCTAAAAATTGCTTTTTAAACCTCTCGCATGAACTAAAAAGAATTCACAACATTACTGGGAACAAATCTGCGCCCATATTTACTGCAACTCACATGAGAAATTTAGTTTTTCAACAGGATAATGCCTCTGCGCATAAAAGTAATGCGACTCGTTCATGGCTGTAATCAAATAATGTTGACATATTTCAATGGCCAGACTGTTTTAATTGAAGAATAACTGTACGCAAAGTGAAAGCAAAAATTAAGCAATGCAAAAGCATTTTGAACCTAAAAACGGGCGTGATAGTTGTAAACTGCCTTAAGAGTAAACTTCAAGTTATAACTGTCCACAAAAATTTTCAAAAATCTTTCTTAATTTTGTTGTTTTCTTATGTCCTTTTAAACTGCATTTCAGCTTTTTCTCAATAATTCTTAAGGAATGGGAATGTCTTAAAATGTAGGTGCGCCTATAGTTCTGCACCGCAGTGTATAACTACATATCGCTCATTTGCTCGAATAACGTCATAACTCAAAGAAAAAGATTTTTCTGTTAATGGTGCAGAATTGTTCTTTATATCATGCTTCATATTGTGTAAAAATTTCATGTTATTATTTTGAGTACTCTCCGCGTGAGAAGAGAAAATGCCTTTATCTCTTCAAACAAGGTGTGAGTCAATTGAAAACTTTAAATGCGTTTTATGCAAAAATGACTTTTATTGAGTTATGACGTTATTCGAGCAAATGAACGATATGTTCTCGGTCAGTTTGTGTGCAAATTACAAAGTGTGATCAAATGTACGTATTAATTACTGTTATGTTATTTATTATTGCTGTTATTTTTTGTTAAAAATTTAGTTATTGGCCAAACCGGAGGTTAAACTATGTCTTTATTCATTAGATCTACATTAAAAAAGTCTTCGATGATGACTTAGCCACTCAGTTCACTGGAAAGGCAACCAAGGAATATCCCAGCGCAGAACGATGCTATTGCATTGCCATTACAAAAGGTACATTTTTATGGTGTCAACGTTAGTGACAATTTATTATAATAAATCAAAAATTCAAAAATTCACAACGAAGACAAAAACATAGAGTCAATCCTGCAGAAGCATTTCATGCATGCCAGGCACTGGCTGAATTAACGCCAAAAGATGGCACACGGGAAAGAAAACGAAAATATTTCTTCCTTTATGTACTCTATTTATATTTTTATTTCTTTCCCTTATGTATCTAAATATTCAAATTTTCATGTACGTAATTTTAACTTTTTGTGATGCATTTTTGGTTTTAACTTAATACATAATGAAAAAAAACTAATTAATTTTGGGTGAAATGGGGTAATGCGTAACGTGGGATGATGTCTGACACGGCGATTTCTCATACCAAATTTTGGCACATGAGTAAATGAACAAGCAAGCTTTTATAAAGTGTTGGAAGTATGCAGACATAATTCCCTCAGAGTTCTTAAAAAGCGTAAAAAATATTTGTCAAAAAGTTTTATAAAATTACTGGAAATAATTCATGTAATTACCCCTGAAGTGATTCTTATATGAGTCAAATGTTTATTATGGTCCTATAACCTATCTGCCTTTCATGATTTAGCATATTTTGAAAGCAGAATTTAATTTGCGTTCTATGTTCATGAGATATGGCAATTTTAATATCTAAACAAAAATATTATTTAATTTAGATTTTTGTTAAGATGTTAAAATGTTCATATCGCACTAACCCATTGAATCCCCACCCTAATTGTTACCTTGTCAATTAATTATACCATGGTCTCAGCGATGCTGGTTGAATGTATCTGAAAAGAGAGAAAAAAAAAGCTACAACAACCATACAGCTCTGATATTTTCAATCTCGTGACCAGTGTTGCCATAATTTTGTGAGAAAAAGCGTCGTTGGTCGATTCAAAATATGTCAAAATACGTCAATTTCAAATATTTTTAAAAAAACATAAAAAAAGAAATGCATATTTTTATAAACACTTATTAATGCATAGTAATAAAAAACCATGTATTTTATATAAAAGGATTTCATATGAGACAAAAACAACGATAAGTTCAACTTATTTAGAAACTTGCACTTTGTACTCTTCGTTCAAATTGTACAAAAAAATGGATTTCTTTTATAATTGGGTTAGTTAAACTTATATAGGACCTAAATACGTTTAAATCAATATTTGTGAAGTAGAATTACGTCTCACAGCGCCGTTGTATGGGGGTACTTTAAAAAAAGAATTCAAGCACATGTAATGTTTTTAGTAAACACTTTGGGGTATACCTACACACTTTAACATTCATCATACAAAAATAAAATATATGCCAAAATATTAGTTAAATTTTATAATTTCTTCAAAAAAGTCACAAAACAGCAAATATATAAAAGAAAAATTCAAATTTTTCTATGGGAAAAATCAAGCATTAAGAGCTTCAGTAACTGCTTATGCTGTTATTGTTTTCGGCCGAGCCGAAATGACGAACACCAAATCGTTTCGTTTTTTGAAGCAAATCGTTTTACATATATGGGACATTCTTCATCAAATCCATACACAGAAAGATCGACCATACGGAAATTCAGCACAAAAAAATCATTTTTTCTTATTTTTCAACGATTGTTTTTAGTGATAATAATTTTAATTTAATAAAAAAAAAATAATAAAAAAAAAACCCTAAACTAGTGCTGGCTTCGTTCAGTCTTGAATTTTTCTATGTTATTACTTACTACTGGTTTCAGACTTCACAAATATTATACAAAAAGCAAATTTCAAGTCCACCGAAAGGTCTTTTTGAAGAGAAACTGTGGAAATTTTGAAAATTAGTTCTGAAAATATGTCATCACCTATTTTATTTTTAAAATGCAGAGTATACTATAAGACTATACGACTTTAGAGTATCAGAGTATATGACTATAAGTCAAAAATTTCAATCTTGGTTCTTCAGAATTTTCAAAGGCATGACAATTTTTATTGTATTTAATGTCATTCTGGCAACGCTGCTTGCGACTCTCAATAGAGAGAACGTGTGAGAGAATGCGTATCTTGGTTTATTGTTGCTTGGTTTTTATATGTGAATTTTTTTTTAATTTCTAATTTTTACCTATCTTAACGACAAAAGATTTGAATAAAAATTATATTGTGCACATGCTGTGAACCAGAGCTTTCAAATGATATAAGTTTCATTCAAATGTGTTGTCTAATAGTCAGTAATAAAGGGGCTAAAGATATGTGTTTGTGTATTAATATATAAATACTTTTACTAAACATAAAAAGTTCAAATGAACATAAATTAAATTAAAGTTTCTGGTCTTAAAACCAACATTTTGTTGGTGTTACACATTAACCTACTGATTTGAAAAAGTCCAAAAGAGCCATGTTTGGACATTTTTGTTCTACTCAATCCATTTTTCAAAATATTCAGCAGCCATGAAAACACCAATTTTAAATTGGTTCTTCTGCAAGGAAAAGGCCTTTAAAATAATCCTAATTAATATCTTTACACTTTTCTTCACCCCACTTCACCCTAACACAATTATTTGTTTAGAAGTGAGGTGTGATATTAAGAAGAATTTCGCATTCTGCTCACTGGGAATATTCTGCTGTCTAGAAAGATTCATTTTCTGCTCCTTAGTAAGAATCATATTCTTCTTTGCCTGAGGATTTTTTCTCCAACAACAGGACAGAAAGCGATAATAAAGCGAACTCGCTAATGAAAAATTTTTCTTGAGAAAGAATCATTTCCTGCTCTTCCGCGATAGAAAATGCTATCTGGGCAGACACAAATATATGCTGGCGTATGTTGCGGCAGTATTGGCAGAAGAATTTTCAATGCATTTGTGAGCCCACTTTTGCTGATGATGTTTAATCAACCAATAAAAGTTTCACGCGCAATTGATTATTTGAAAACCAGCTCCCTCAAACATTTAGCACATACACATACACACACACACACACACACACACACACACACACACACACACACACACACACCGTTTTTTTTATGCGCCCCCAGTGTGCCAAACGGATCCGTTACGAATCCGTAACGAACTCACTTCTTCGTACATTTTGTCCGAAACGGATTGCGTTTCGCATCCGGAACGGATCCTTTTTCGTATGAAATTCCTCTCTCCGTTACGGACTTCAGTTACGAATCCGTTTCGGACTTCAGATACGAATCCGTTTCGGACTTCAGATACGAATCCGTTTCGGACTTCAGATACGAATCCGTTTCGGGCTTCAGATACGAATCCGTTTCGGACTTCAGATACGAATCCATTTCGGACTTCACATACGAATCCGTTTCAGACTCTTTTTTTTAAATAATGCGAACTCGCAACGGACTCTTTATTAAAAATAGTTCTTATTCAAAAAGGGACAATAATGTTTATGTATGTTCAACATTTTTTTATTTTTTGCTAATTCAGTTCTTACATTCTACATATTACATTTTAAAGAAGGAAATTTAAAATTATATCAATGTATAATAAAAATAAAAATAACAACAAAAATAAGTACACAATTGTATTTCGTATCCCTAATCTACTGAAAATCAAATAAGAAATTGTAAAACAAATTTAAGACTGTCTTTTATGTTAACGTTGTAGTAACATAAGATTCCTCTCAAAAATACGAATTGCTTTTTTCATTTTTTCGGATCCGCCTCGGACTCAGAACGGACTTCAGGAACGAGTCCGTAACGGACTTCAGATACGAATCCGTTTCGGACTTCATATACGAATGCGTTTCGGACTTCATATACGAATGCGTTTCAGACTCTTTTGGCGGATTCGTAACGGGTTCGTAACGGGTCCGTCGAAACATAAGAAAGCGCAGTGCGTACTGACGGACTCGTAACGGGTTCGTAACGGATCCGCATCCGTTTTTGTGCACATTGGGCCGTCATGTTTAACACAGCTGTATGCTTTTGAAGTTGGTAGCAAATCGTGTATTTTTAAAGAATCCAATTTAAGCGCATGCAAATCCTGATTCAAACATTTCTTGGAAAAATATTGGATTTGATAAATATAAAACACGTAGTTATTCAGTCATCTGATATCCGTGCAGAAGCTCTGTTCAAACAAGACAAAAACAACAACAACAAAAAATAACAATAGAAACCGTTTAATTCAACGATAAAGCACAGTTAAGGGCAATAAAATAAGGCATGCTGACATTGCCGAAAAAAAATTCTACAACACGATTTTTTCCAGATTTTTTACCTTTTGGGGTTTCACTGCATGAGTAAAGGATAAATACATGTGTATGCGTACGTGTTTTAAAACACACAGTCAATAAATAAAGCCGGCCTTTAATGTTGCTGTTAAGGAATCCTAGGCTATACTCATAAACGTTAACATTTTCGCATCGAAGTACTACAATTTGTTAAACAATAAATAAATTTTGCTCAACAAAAGCAAAAAAAAAAACAAAACAAAAAACACTTAAGAGAAATAATGGCACGATTTATTTAGTGATAATAAAATAAATTGGGGTCTTACCATCGGCACAACCAACTCACATGCGTAGGAAGCCAAAATTTGTTGCATGCTATTCACGATGTGACAAATCAATGGCTTTGTGATGCTTTTGCTTTTTATTGATTATGCTTGTTGAGGACTAATTCTGCATGCTAAGTTTTTTACAAGGACATAATTGTTATGGGATTTAAGGATTTATTTGAAAATAAATTCTTTTTGGAGCGAAGCTTTTTACGCCTCGTTTTGTGATTTGCTTGAGTGAAGTTTCAAAAACGAAACATTTCCATACACCTTTTTCTAAGAATTATTGTTGTTTTCTTATTTGCGTCTATTACAGCAAGAGGATATGAAATTAAAAATATTTCTTTGTAAGCGTATCAGTGGCAATCGAATTCGCTCCATTTCGATCGAGAGTTCTACACACTAACCACTACTCCAAAACAACCATTTGTGTTATGATGTGATTCACTCAATATTAAGTATTAACTGAAGCTATGTTGCAGTAGATGACAGGAATTTATTAAAATGATTGTGCATTAGCTATCCTGTATGTGAATGCGTGAAGGTATGATGCAGCATATTACAAGAATGCAAGGTTGCTAGACAAAATTTGAAACAATTCCCACGAAAATTACCTTTTTCCCCACAGTAACATGAATTAAATACCACCAAATTCCCATGGTAAAGATAAACAAAAAACTCCAACCGCTATTGAAAAATACTAAAAAAATCCCACGATCATTAAAAATCACCACGAAAATATCACTCGTTTTAAAAATAGCAATACAATTTAAAATGAGTCAAATTGGCTCATCCCGTAAATCTAGTGTAAATTATCAATTTTCGGCTTCAGTACCTATAAAACTTTATGGGTAATTGCAATAGAGATGACAAAATCGAAAATGATAGTATATAAATCAAATCTTAGACGAATTCAAAATTTTTGTTTTGTACAATGCGTTGTAAATATTTTTATTATACCAAGTTTATACATTTGAATTAAATGGCTGATGCAAAGAATTTTGGTTTAATTAAAAAATAGCGGCAACTCTCTTTTTTAATATTTATTGTTGGATTATACGGATTTTAACCTCCTAAATCCAAATCCAAATTTCAGGCCGCTGGCAATAGGTTTAGAAGTTCTAGGCCTCCGAAGGTGCAAAATGGGCTACAAATCTTTCTGCTTTTTTTTTAGTGTACCGCGTTATTGGTATCAAAAGAAAGTTAATTCGAGTACCTGTTCAAGGAAGTATCAAACATGAAAATCCATTCATAACTTTTTAAGATATACCTATTATTATATGTACAATTTGTCTGGAAAACTAGTGGTTTCCCTTTTACGCAAACACGACACTAAAAATGATTATATCTTTAAAAGTTATGCATTCATATTTGAATAGGTATCTTGTTGAATAGGTACTTAAATTGCCTTTCTTATGAACCCATAAAGTGTAGTTTTGTTGAAAAACTTAAAAAAATAGTAAGATTTGTAGGCCATTTTTCCAATTTTAGAGGCCTATAAAAGCGGCCTGCAATTTTTTTATATTTGGAATAGGAGGCCAAAATTCATGTAATCTGCAAAAGAGGCAGATGAGAGAGGCATAATGAAATCACCTTCGAAATAGCAACAAGATATCAAAAAAACGGTGCATATTTTGAATGCATAATTAATTAATCGTCAAAATGGCAAAATCAATCGAACAAAATGGTGCATATTTGAAATAAATCGGATCATTCTAACTATGCTAAATAAAGACTTCAACTTTATACAAAAATAATGTATTTATTTTTACTACACCTGGTATACACAAATGTACTTTTTCACATACATCTATCAAAGATATTTTCCATTTATTACAATATGATAATTTGTTACAATGTAACAGAATGAAGTTGTATGATTATTATTATTTTTTTATTTTAAAAACGTGAATTACAATTATTAATAATTATAATAAAAAATCAGCAGCACTAGCAACAAAGACTTTCGGCTTCGTTTGATTACTAATAACAACACGTAACAAAAAAAGTTAAAGTTATTCACACTCTTTTTGGGTTATGTCATTTTAAAACTCATAGAAAAGAACTATTTTTTTCGTGTTAACCTCAAAACTAAGCTAAGTTTTAAGCTATAAGTTTTTACTTTTCGAAAGTCTTAAGGAATAAGAATGAATGAATGACTAGTTATTTAAAATGTACTCTATAGAGGGATACCTCTACCTTGACAGATACCTCTACCTTGAGAAAGAGAGGTGGTACCTCTTTGAATCAATTATTTCCTAAAAGTTCAATATTATTTTTATTGATATCAAAAATGTCCAAGTTCCTGTGAACTCTTTAAAAAATAAATACTATAACGGAGGGTAAGTTCCTTTGACTTCTCCTTCTCGATAGCATTAATAAAATCGGGTTCTCAGAATTTGCTTTTGAAAATTTTATTTAAATTGAAAAATAAATTTGACAGAACCCGATTTTATTAATGCTATCGAGAAGTCCTCCTATCAGGACTTTGAGAAGAAGTCAAAGGAACTTCCCCTCCGTTTTATTGGCGCCCAACTCGAAGGATCAGAATTCGCAGCAAGACTTGGCAGAATCCAGCAATCAACCCGAGATAAATCGCTCTACCTCGCAAATTTTATCAACGATTCAGGAAGAAAAACCTGCAGCAAATCGAAATACTACCATGGCTACATTCTCCGCGGACCAGTTCAAACAAATCCTCGCTGCAATTGGAACGAATTCATCAAAACTTGGATCATTTTCCAAATGCTCAGCACGTTTTCGAGGGCAGCGAGAGCAGGCTGCCGTAGAAGAGTTTATTGCGGCGATATCTATGCAGATGCAATTCGCGACATCCCTTTAATTTTGGAAGGTTATGCAGCAAACTGATGGATCGGTATCAAAGAATCGGAGCATACGTTCGAAGAGGCCGTTAAGCTTTTATGGACCACCTTTTCACCACCAAATCCCGATTGGAAAATATTTTTAAACATCTTTGAAAACAAACAACAACTTAATGAACCAACAGACAGCTTGTTCTGTAAGAAACGTATTTTGTTTTCGCAACTGAAGGATCAACTGGAAGAAAAACAACAGATCAATATGATTTACGGCCTCTTATCCATCAGAATTAGAGAGCGTGTTAGTTGCGAATCTGTATTGACTTTCGAACAGCTTATAGCGTCTTGCAGAGATGCTGAGTTATTTTATCTTGAGACGAAGGAAGTCCTAACATCCAAAATTGATCCTGAAAAGAGTGTGAGATGTTCATTTTGTAGGCTTCGTGGACACTCTGCGGATGTTTGTTTCAAAAAGAAGAAAGAACAACAGTCGCAAACATCTCAAGTTGTGCAGAAGGTTCAACCAAAGCGAGGACCCATCTTTTCCTGTTATGGTTGCGGTGAACCAGGGGTCTACCGTTCAAACTGTCCGAAGTATAGCACATACAGCAAAGAAAGTCCTCAGCGTTTGGCGTTCAACACGGTGACAATGACCGTTATTGGCAGATTAACCCCAACAGTTCATATCACGATGTTTGGATTGACGGGTGAGGCTTGTATCGACAGCGGTGCAAAAACGAGCGTTGCAAGTGCGAAATTGAGACAGATTTTGACCAGCAAGGGCTGCATTTTCCAGAATGTAAAAGCAGAAGTAACGCTAGCAGACGGAACAACAACAACGCAAACGGTTATGTCTACGATTTGTGATGTGATCATAGGGAATCGAATCAGGAAGATCCGATTAATTTCCCTCCCGAACGCAAAAAAGAATCGAACTTTAGAGAAGAAGATTCGAATTCACTGAGGCCAACAATAAGAACTCGTTTTCGTTAGACATCGCAGGTGCACACATTGTGTCCACTGCACCAGAGTCACCTAACAGCAAAATGCTCAATGAAATGTCAAATTTCATAAAATTCATGGATAATAAGAAAACTCCAAAATCAAACGCCGATTCGAAGGATGTGTGTCCCGAGTTGTATTACGGTCCGACTTTAAAGACAAGCTGTGGCTTAAGAACAAGCAAGCTCATATTCACCACACACTGTGCACTCAATCTTTCGTGACGCACTTCCACAAGGTGAAAGAACTCCAACGAAAAGTTCTTGACTTTTCGCACCTCCAATCAAAATCAGAAAACCAGATGAAGACAATTTATTTATTCCACTATGCTCCATACAATTTTGGTTTGTCTACAGATCAGAGATGTCAGTTGGAAGAAACTTTGCAAATCAATGCTGATGTTTTTACCGAACCTACCGAACCAACATCATTCACGGTACATAAAATCAACACTGGTGAACATGAACCAATCGCTTTACAACCTTATCGCCTTTCACCACAAAGAAAAGCTGACTTGAAGAATGAAATGCAGAAAATGGTAGAAGCCGGAGTTATTATTGAATGCGAGTCATCTTGGGCGACTCCAGTGGTCATGATACCAAAGAAACAGGTGGCATACGTGTCTGCATCGATTAAAGAGCTTTGAATGCTATAACTATTCTGAAAAGATATCCGCTACCGAGAGTGGATGATTTTCTACATGAAGCAAAAACCACAAACTTTATGTCTACTTTAGACCTTCAATCTGGTTTTTGGCAAATCGGAGTTTGTCCAAATGATCAGGATAAGACGGCGTTTGTGACACCATTCGGAACGTATAAGTTCACCCGTATGCCTTTTGGATTGCGGAATGCAACTGCGACTTTCCAAAGAATGATGGACAGATTTAAAATTTCACTGAGTGGAACAAATATCTTGGTTTACCTCGACGATATCATTTCTTGTTCAGGTAGTTTTGATCAACATTTAATTGACTTACAACGCATTTTTAATCAGCTACGCAAGTTTAGGGCATTAATCTGTATCACGAAGCAGCACACCAACGACAAGCAAGACACGAGAAGCAATACTTTTTTCTATACGAAATTCTATTGCTTCTCGTGTCTTGCTTGTCGTTGGTGTGCTGCTTCGTGATACAGATTAATGCCCTTAATCTCAAAGCTAATAAAAACAAATGCAACTTTGCCTGTAATAAGGTGAAATATTTGGGACACTTGCTTACTAGAATGCGATTCAATCCCGTAAGGAACCACAAAATGTTAAAGAGGTTTTGTCTTTTCTACAAAGTTGTTCTTGGTATCGACGTTTCATTCCAAATTTTGCATCAATATTGAAACCTTTATCACAACTAACGAAGAAAAATGTTGCATGGATTTGGAAAGCAGAACAACAACAAGCGTTCGATCAACTCAAATATTTGTTAACCACTACACCCATACTGAAGCAAGATGAGGATAATGTGTCCTGAAAATCGAAGCAAGTAGTTATGCATTAGGAGCAGTTTTACTCCAGGGAAAGGTCCAGATGAACACAAAATTGAGTATGCCAGCCAACTTTTATCCGATGCAGAACGAAACTACTCAACTATAGAAAGGGAGGCCCTTGCTATTATTTGGGCTGTACACAAGTTTAGAGGCTATATCGAAGGAACAGATATCAAGTTAATCACCGATCATCAACCTTTGAAGTAGCTCATGTCTTTGAAATCACCAAGTGGACGCTTAGCAAGATGAGCTCTTTTACTGCAGCCGTTTAACCTTCAAATTGATAACAAACCCGGAAAAACTAATGTGGTTTCGGACACACTATCAAGACCACCATGTAAAAGTCTACACGAGGCGACGGAGTCCTGTGATATTTGCTCATTCGACGTTGAAATGCCTAGGAAAGGGGCAAAAGAGATTCGAGAAGGACAACTTGCTGATCCTGACCTTAAATTCATCATAGACTGCTTCGAACAAAAGACTGATGATTTGGCATACTGTTCAAAGAGGGGATATGTCCTGAATGATGGCGAACTCTACTGCTATCATGATGATGAAATTGAAGATGCTCAACTTGTCATACCACAACAAGAACGTTCTTTAATTTTAAAATATTATCACAACAATGATACAGCTGGTCATTAAGGCCAGGCATGTGAAGGACTGCATTGATTGTCAGCGTTATAAGGCAACAAATCTCAAGCCTGCTGGTTTGTACCAGACTGTATCGAGCAATCAACGCTTTGGAATAATTGCCATAGATTTATTCGGACCACTTCCACCTTCCAACGATAACTTGCAATGGATCTTTATCGTAGAAGATATTGCAAATCGATGGGTAGAACTGTTTGCTTTTGAAGAAGCTACTGCCGAAGTGTGCGCCAAAACTCTTATCAACGAAGTGTTCCTGAGGTATGGTGTTCCACGTAAGATTATAAGTGACAATGGTGTTCAATTCGTGTCCGGAATTATGCAAAAGGTGGCGTTTTGCTTAGACATACAGCAAATATTCACGCCATTATATCATCCAGAGGCGAATCCAGTCGAAAGAAAGAATCGTTATTTGAAAACACAACTATCAATTCTCGTTGGTAATGACCATCACTCATGGGCGGAGTAATTTCCACCCATACGTTTTGCTATGAACACTGCTAATTGCCAAAGCACTGGGTATTCGGCAGCATACCTTACCTTTCTTTGGGCGAGACTTGCGTACAATTGATGGCGTGCAGCATGATTTAAGAACAATCGTTGAAGCAGAAAATTTCATTACAGAAATTACTCTGTACTTAAAAAACTTAGCTGAAGTTTTTAAAACAGTTCAAGAAACTACAGAGAAAC
Organism: Dichetophora obliterata; assembly: GCA_963920525.1. Lineage (NCBI taxonomy): Eukaryota > Metazoa > Arthropoda > Insecta > Diptera > Sciomyzidae > Dichetophora > Dichetophora obliterata. Next base: position 232,992,757 of record OY986435.1, on the reverse strand, counting down.
AGCAAGATCACAACAAACGGTACAGCAACGCACAACGTCGAAACCAGAAAGAATTTGAGATTGGTGATAAGGTCCTAGTCACTACACATGTCGTCAGCAATGTAACGAAAGGTGTTACATCAAAATTTGTTCCTAAACGAGATGGACCATACTCAATCATCGAAAAGAAAGGTGCAACGAGTTATGTTATTGCAAATGAAGATGATCTTAATGTACCTTTGGGAACTTATCATGTTTCCGCTCTTAATTCCTATCGCAATTCATATAGTGTTCAACAACAACCACTCAACATGGTTCGACGTCGTGACCGTCCAAAGAAGTATAATTAAATTTCTGATGTTTCGTCGAGACGACTTCATCATCAGAGGGGGAGAAATGAAACAAGCCATTACTTAATTCTATTCTTACATTAACGTAAACTACTTAATTCTATTCTTAAATTAATGTTAACTACTCAATTCTATTCTTAAACTAGCTTTAACTATTTTAATCTAACTTTAATTAACTTCAACTACTTCATGTTAATTTATTTTTCAGTTAAATTTATTTTTTATGATAGTAGGCAAACTTTTCTGTAAGAACCTATAAATAGCCTACATTCCTCAAAAATCAATTGAATCATATGAAAATTTTTGGAGAAATACTTCAGACCTGAAGTCAAGGTCGGAGATTTGTTTCAAATTTATTTTTCAATTTAAACAAAATTTTCAAAAGCAAATTCTGAGAACCCGATTTTATTAATGCTATCGAGAAGTCCTCCTATCAGGACCTTGAAAAGAAGTCAAAGGAACTTCCCCTCCGTTATAGTACAAATAATTTACAATATCCAAAATTTAGGCTGTGTACGAATTGATCTAAATGCGACCTAAGTTAAGTTGTGACGATAAGGCAGTGCTTTCTAAATAATTAAGGTAATCCTCGAGCTACTAGGCTGAGTGCAAATTGATCTAAATGCGACTTAAACTAAATTGTTTCGATAAGGCAGTGCTTCCTAAATAATTTAGGAAATGCTCGAGCTACCCAAATGCTTCCTAAATTAGGAAGCACTGCCTTATCGACACAATTTACTTTAGATAGCATTTAGATCAATTTGAACACATCCTTAATTGTGTTGGTAAAATAAAATTATGTAAGGAGAGAAACTAAAGTATATAGTATTCGACCCAAAAAAAAAGGAGTTTTTAAAATATTTTTCGAGAAATTATGCAATATAATGCTAGCAACACTGTTAAAGAAAACTTGGCTAAAATATGTTTTGCAACCATTCCAGTTTCCTTAAATTATATTCGTGTTTAGCCACTTTAACTAAAACAACTTGAGTCTCAAATATTTATGGGAAAACGGAACTATTTCGTATATTTTCTCATTGAAAATATTCCGGATACATTTTCACTTTCACAGGAAACTACTATTTCCACTTAGGTAACAAAATACTTAATGTTAAATAACAAAGGAGGAAACGGAAATGCACGCCAGTAATTTGTGTCGAATGCGCCTTTCACGTTTTCTCATTAAAAAGCAACGATAGCAAAATGCACATCGTCAAAATCAGCAACGATTACAAATAAAGCAACAAAAACAGTAAAGTAACAACAGGTATAGCAGCAATCAAAAAACAAATGCCAACAATTTGTTGCCGGCTCAATTCACTTCAAGTAGGCTAATTTTTCAATAGAAAACTTTTAAAAAGTTTTGTGTTAAGCTCATAAAGAATAATAGCTGGATATGGTTTATGCACTTTTCATTAAAAATTATGTGAATTCAAAGTATGTTCAAGAGCCTCTTCAAAAAAGAGAAAAAATATTTCTCGTATAACCTTAAGCAGCAAGGCTAAAAACACGCTGTTGCGTCAGCAAAACAGTCACATTTGCTCAAAATTCATTCATTTTCCAGATTAAAGCAAAGTGTAGCAACACACACAATAACGACGAAGAACAACAGCAACACAATTCTTTCAAAACATCAATAAAAACAATCAACGCACGATGAGCTCGAATATTGAAACGATGAAACATGCTCGAAACGCATTCAATTTATTGGCTGTGAAGTTTTTGTTATTTTGTTATTGTTACAGGATTAATAAAAAAACCATACGAAGCGCACAGCATGAACAAATTCCATTATCGACATTAATTCTGCAAACGTGGCCAAAATGTGAAAAGCTTTCATAGTAAAAAAAATCATGAAACAATATCTAAATTTTCTAGCACAGCAAATATTTTGGGCCTTGTCATATTTTTAGGGTTATTTAAAATAATCAATCAACGATGTAGAAAGTATTAATAATCGTTATATTCGATTGGCGGAAGTTGCTCTAAAAATGGCCATAATGTTATAATTATACGCCAGCTGCAGCAGCGACATCTGTTAATACTGAAGTAGCGCAGGTAATCAAGCGATTGTATTTTTTTGTTATTCAGGGCTAATTTTATGTTTAAGAGGGCTCGTTTGCTCTTTATTATAGATTTAAGCCGAGATTGTTTAATAGATTCGCTCATATCTAAAAAAATGTAGCTCGTAGCATACCATCTGCGCTGATTTTTTTGTAGGTAATACCATAGTTTTTTAAATATGTAAAAAAATTATGGTCGCCGCTGAAAATTTTTAAATACTTCATTCTAAACTTCAAATAATATATCGTTAATTTCTTTTTGCATTCTTTCTCTTTCCACAAAAGAAAAACTAACTTACAGAGGTACAACCATGGTAAAATTAGACAAGTTAGTGTTAGCCGATGACCGAAACTGTCAAAACAACTCATACAAAATCTGCAAACAGTAAGAATGCAATGAGAAAGCAAGAATTGGCAAAAATAGCAAAATGGCTGAGTTTGACAGTTATGGTCACTAAGAAAGAGAGCACATTCAGCCATGACACTACCTTGCCTAGTTCTGCCATGGGTACAACTCTCTGCAATTCTCAATAGTTTCTTTGTGTTAGTGACAATCGTTTGCAGTTTGTTTGCATACAGAAGCACCAACAGCGCCATCTATCGAAAGCTTGTGTCAACTAGACAGCAACAAAATGTCTCTACTGCACTTATAGTGCCTCACTTTAATTGAAATTAGTTAACTTCTGGTCATAATAAAACGAAATCCCACACTCGTTCCAAATAGATAGTATTAACCTAAAATACAAAAAAGGAAAAATTGAAAAATATTTACGCACGTTCGAGCACATAGGGAAATATTTCGTCTAACTTTCAGAGGTGATATTGAGCAAAAACCAAACCGAATTCAGATAAGCCCAATACTCTTTCCAAAATATAGTTTATTTTTAACGAAATATCAAAAATTTCTAGAAGAAAAGTCTCAAGATGTTTAAATGAACAGGGAAATACTAAAAGCATTCTCACCAAAATTGGACGTTTAAACTCGGTTTAGGCAAAAAATAAACACATTAAATTATAATTTAAGGCAATTTACCTTCAACGAATGCGAAAATATCTAGTTAAATCGAGCTTACACGTCCAATTTTAGTGAGTTAAGCTAGGTTTAATCTGACTAAAGTTTAAACTCGCACTGAAAAAGTGGCCCTTATTCAGTTGGCGTTGAGACTTCAAACGAAGAGGTCTACGTGGCTTTTAGCGTGTTTCAAATAACTATCGTATTTTACGTTAAATTTCAAAGGAATTAAAAAAACAGTTTACTCAAATTTTTTATAGAAAGTTAATTTATTTTATTTCTTTATATATATAAAGGACGAAAATATATATTTTTTAATATATATATATTGTATAATTCATAAAATTCATATTTTCTGGCATAATAATACTAACATAAGAACGGTACATTTTTTGAGATCATTGAAGTCTTTGAAAGGTGAATTCTTTGGTAGCAAAATTTCCAGCCAAAGAGAAACATCTCTCGAACTCAACACTAGTTGGCGGAATTTTTATCAATCATATCAAATGCTTTTTGAAGCAGATTACTGCAAGTGCCACCATTTAAATATATTTTTATTTCGTTTTTAAACATTTGAGGTAAATTTAATTTTTTTTTTTTAAGTTTTTACTCGAATGTCAAATTAAAGTGTTGCATTTTTGCAATTTGAAGGCTATCCCGGGATCACGAAAATTCCGGGATTTTAGGCCTTATTATCCTTGGATTGTAGGGACTGGAAAAAGTCCGAGATCCCGGATTGGAAATCTTATTAGTGTGTAAAAATTATGTATAATAAAGGTATAATTTAATTATTATTTAATTAGATAGTAGACTGTAGTTTATTAATAAATCCATCTATTCTTTACTTCAGCTGATGCAGCAGTTGTGCCCTGTCTCTCACCAATCCATGCCAACAATCTCAAAATCAGTAAGACGCCGACAAAAAATATAAAACCATGCCTGCAAATTAGTCTAAGAGATCACAAGGCAAAAGTATTCGTAATGATACTTGTTTCAATCCTTTCAATTTAACAAAACATTCAAGAAAAAAACACTAAAATTGCAAAAAGTTAATGCAAATCAATTACATGCAATGAAAATATCGATAGGTTATGAGTTATCGAAAAAAATTGATAAAGTAATTCCTGCCGCTAATAAGCCATAATGATTAAAGATACTTTAAAATATCATTGAATGATTCCAATCTCACTTCAAGAGTGGAAAGCAAAGCAATTCTCTTTGTATGAAAAAAAAAAATATAAAAATTAGTAAGTAAAGACTGATGTTATATTGAGACAAAAAAATGTGCATGTAGAATACTAATGAATTTAAATCGTAATATCTGTGGTCCCAAGGAATAACGACTAAACTCAAAGTATCGTAAAAAACGATATTTTAATTGCACGAACTACGACCCATTTTTTTGAAATATATGAACCGTTACAAACAAAATACATGCATACATAAGTGATGATCAATTCTGGGCAAAAAACGGATATGTGCATACTTCAGAACATTGGCAATAAAGTATATTCCATATCGCTTTTTTACGATATTTTGAGTCTAGTCATTATTCCTTGTGACCACAGATATATCACTTTATTTGCTGAAATAATGTTGTTGTTCATTAAAATTTGACCCAAGTTTCTATCAAGCCTCACTTATTAATATATAATATTGTTCAATTAAAAATATAAAACATATTACATATATATGTAAACTATTGGTCACATAATACAGCGAACAACGAACGGTATGAGACGAGAATTTGCGGTGTACCTTGCAACTGGCGCGCCGACGTCAGGTACCACGCGACTTTATTATATTTTTTTGCAATAGTAATAATCATTTCTCCATCGATAAAAAATCGTTTTCTATGTAAAATTAAGATATACAAAATATTCAAAAGTAATTTAACGATTTAACTCATTCAAAAGCGCCATAATCGTCTTTATGGCGATTCAACACCGGGATACACAACCCCAATGTTTGAATACTTTAAATATGAAAATCATCGCAGCACAATTAAATATCTAATGTTTTCTTGTAAAAAATACGTTAAACGTATTTAAGTTAATTAAATTTTTTTTAGCAAGAAAAAGAAAAATAACTTACCTAGTCAAACCACTAACGAAAAGTACAAGCCGGGGTAGATATCAAAAATACACGGGCATCACGTCTTCACTCCGCCACAGTAAACGTAGTTCGAAGTTTGCCTGAGGTGGATATCTAACCCGATTTGTAGTTCTAGGGCTAAATATAAAATTTGCAAATACAAGTAAAATGTTACCAAAAATTAAAAAAAAAATTGATATCGTTCATTTTTCTCTTCCGCATAGCGGTGAATGCGCTGAAAAAGCTTTTTTTGCCACAAATTTAAATAAAACTGATATAAGAAAGCCGTTGGACAACCGTACCGTAAATTTTATTTTACACACCAAAATACATATGAAAAATTAAAATTGCATAGGATAAGAAATCAAAATAAATTGTGTTTGCAGTTACACTCAAGTAATAAGTACATGTAATAAATATAATATATTTTGTAAGGCATATATTTAATTATTTATTAGTAAGGTTTGTATTGCTATTGTTTCTATTTAAAATAAAACACTGCACTTTAAAATAGGGGGAAAAAACGGGAATATGTTAAGGAAAAAATGGGAAAAACTTATTGAAATGCATGAACAAAAAAGGAATGATCTCTCCAAAAATCTGGTAACACTGATCACAGCCTAAGAAGTTTCACTTCAAAAATGTTTGTAAAATGTGAGATATACTTTAATTTAGAAACTCCATTCCATGTCCACTTCATTTACCTATTATATTGGCTGTCAGATTACTTTTATAGTAAACTGCAGCTCCTCCTCCCGTTTTGTCACATGTATTTACTATTTCTGATCAACTTATAATTATTAATATCACAGATGGAATCATTTATAGAGTCACTTAGCCAAGTTTCAGAAATGCATATAATGTCAACTGTTGAGTATTCAAAAACATGTTTAATATGCTGCGGGCATTAAAATTAACTACATTAAGGCCAGTATGTTGTTTGCATAACACCTGTATTAAAACTTTTTGGTCTGCATTAGCATCAACAGATGAATGACTAGAGCCTAACATGAGAGCGAAATCAAGGAGAGTTAATTTTAGGCAAGGTAATAAAGAAGACAGATTGTCAGAAAAGTGATATGATGAAGTTAAATGACATACATGATGAAATTTTTTAAAAATAAATAAAAATTTAAATACCAGAAGAAGCATCATTTGAAAAACCATAAATAGTCTTTTTGTTCGTGCATATATAATGCGTGTCCAAATTTAAAGCAGTTCGGGTAGAGGCCCGAATTTAATTTAATCAATATTTGAATACTAAATAAAATGTTAAAAAAAAAAACCAAAAATTTAAAAAATTACAGGGTGATTGATTGGGGGTGCTAAAAGTAGGGGTGCATCCATGTTGATACGATTTCAACCCTTCTAGTCATTCTAGTCAGTTTAGAAAAAAAAATAAAATTGTTAATTAGTAAGAATGGACTATAACCCGAACTAGGGATACAGTGACATGGCCATTTTTCGCGAAATGGCGACTGTTTAAAAATAAAATCTTTTTTGCATTTTTTTCTACGCTATGGATTTTTTTAAAAACATTTAAAACAAAATTTTTACATAATCCTAATTCGGGCTATAGAGCGATATATAAAAGAAGCCCATACCAAATTTTAAGTTAAGCGATCCATTAGAACTTGAGATATCATATCAACCGTGTTGGAAAAAAAGTAGTTTCGAGAAAAAAACGCTTTAAGTTTTTAAGTTAGGATTCAGGCAGTCATAATAGCTTTGACACATTGGCATAGGTTATCTTGATTATGTTTTGTGGTTTAAAATATAATCATTGGGGATGACACACTCAATATTTTTCTTCACTAGTTTAAAAAAAATAACGAAATATATAGAACCAATGAGTGAGCAAACAACACTATAATCTTAAAATTTCAGCTTGTGTGCTCGAGTGAGGGCACAGTAGTTATCAATAAAAGTGTAGAAAGAAGAATGTCAAAATCAGCTGTTATAACTTGTTCAGCTGCGATAAACGACTTTCGGAAACAAGTTTTGACTAAATGAATTCTAAACATAGTTTAGCAGAAAATTAAACTAGAAAAACAAGTTTAAGTCTGTCAATGTGTCACAGGTATAAGGCGGATTCACTGACCACCTTCAGCAAGTTATGCAAATTTTTTTTATATGAAGTTCTTGCGAGAGAGAACTCTCCACTCTCAATGAGAGTAACAAAAACTTAATGCACGCTCTTTGACTTAAATAGCTATTACTTTTAAAATAATTCAAATTTCGCAAAATTATTTTAAGGAGATATTTTTGAATATATAAATTATCGAAAAATGAAAAAAAAGGTATTTTCGCTTTTTCAATTTCCTGCACTAAAGGCCTAAAGAGCTAAAGATTTTGTAAATAAATATTTTTTTATCGCAATCAAAACCTGCAGCTCTGAGATGCACAGCTGTTTTTTCTCACCTCGGATATGCTTCTAATACCTGGTTTTGATAATATACGCATTAGGTAAAAAGTGTAAAAGTTGGGAAAATGCTATTTATTCAAATTTAAAAGTAAGATACCAATTCAGATTTAAAAGGCAAAGTGGACGAGCCATTCACATATTATATATAAATATATAATTAATGATAAAATTTGGGTAGCAAAAACTTCTCACTAAAATTTATGCATTATTCAAATCGTTTTATTAAAATTTTGTAAACGGCATCAACTTTTTTTTCTAATTTTTATTTCCATTTAAAAGAGAGAGATAGAGTTTTAAAAGTATAAAGATTTTCTTACATCTTCTATTGTCTTGTTGGATGATTTTTCTAGAATAGCAAGAAATATTTGTAAATTTTTCAAAACATTTATCGCTGTTTTTTGCCATCATAAAAGATAACTCATTTTAAAGACAGATTCAGATAGATGAATTGTTTTTATAAAACAGTAAAGCAAAAAGTTTTTCGGAAGGCCGTTTTATTGCCATTATAAAGTGTTAGCCTTTAAGAATAAGATTGAGAAAACTTTACTTTGAAACGTAGTAGAGATGTTTTCATAAACAGTTTCAATAGAATATGCAAGGTCAGGACAGATGCAATAAAACTTGTCATTTGTTTTCTGTTAGGACAGCACTCACTGATTCATTAGAGCTAAGCTATTTTTGTCTAAGCACAAAAAGTCTGGCAAAGAACTATCAAGCACCAATTTTTAATACCAACTTTACCAAGTGGTTTCAAAGTATATCCAAAAGTGCCGGGTGCATAAGATTACCAACATAATAACAATAAAAATACACACAACCAAATGCAATAAAAACCTAGCAACACAAGTACTTTGCTTAAGAATTGTAATAATTTTTCATGATGTCAATAATTATGTACGTATACCACAGCCTGCAACCAAAGATGCTTACATACCATCCATGTAATGCTCTTCCCAGCAATTAAGAGCAAAAAGTGTCAAAGCACAATATTCATAAGACACACTATGTTTCTTCATGTATGTTTAACTTTGCACAAGTATGTATGTATGTATGAATCCGCATAAGTTTAAATGGCATCAAATGTGCCATTGTCTCTAATGAAAAGTTGTTGTTATTTGCTTTCATTTTGAGTAATTATACAGTGAAATATAATTAACATTGTTATTGACATAAAGTGGTGCTGGGTGCAAAGGACTCTGCTCCATTTTAGAGATATGTAAGAGAAATAATTAAAAACTTAAAATTCAACCTAAAGTGCTATTGGCAGATTTAAGTCTAAGGCAAATCTACGTCTACGTCTACGTCTTTGAAAAAAATTGTGCAGCAATGAGCTCTATAAATGCCATCGTTGAAGAAAAAAAACCAATTCCAAGAGTATGTTTCATAACACTTAAAAATAACACTTTCTTAATATTTACTAAGAAATGCAATAATTATCTTTTGCTTTGTTCGGAATCTACAACAGAATTCTTGGAGAACATTATTATTTATTATTTTTATTTTCTAATTGTTATAGGTGTTAGCCTTATTGCTTTAGCAAATTATTATATACTATGTGCTGTGGCGTAGTATTATTGATCTGTATTCTAAACTAATCACCTTAAAATAAAAAATAATCTTCTTCTTATATATATTACGCAAACGCAAATTTTGTCCAGCGAAAGGTTTTTTAGTACAAGTCTAATCTTAATAAATTTAGTATGGTTTTGTAGGTTAAGACATGTAAATGTGCAAACTGGACTTTCCATTTCTTAAAAATTTCTATTTTTTAAGTTATAGTGAGTTAAAGTTTGCATACAATTGTTATAATGTTGCTTTTTCTCTTCTTAATTTCAGCATATGCCTAAAAATATGTGAAGTATTTAGCACCACCTATCAGCTAATAGCTATGAAACTGTTATACTGACGAGTAATCTTTCACAATTTCACAGCTAAAACTATGAATTGATATATCTTGACTTGAATATGTTGACTATTATAAAAGATTTTTGCTATTCGTCTGACTATGTTGTTAGTTGTTCCTATGAGTTCTAGTGCTTCTTATGGTGTTTATGTTAATTGTAAACTGTTATTGGGGGTTGGAATTAATTTTAAAGGTTTTTTTTTTCGGTTTTTGAGCATTTATTTAGAAACAACGGTACAATGTATATTATTCAAAGTATTGTCCATCGTTAGCTACAACATTTCCCCATCTTTCTGGCAGCATATGGATTCCGCGCCGGAAGAACGATTCGTCTTTTGAGGCAATCCACGAATCGACCCATTTTTTGGTATCCTCGTAAGAAGTGAAGCGCTGCTCAGCCAAGCCATGCGTCATCGATCTGAATAGGTGGTAGTCGGAAGGGGCTATGTCTGGGCTATAAGGCGGGTGGGGTAGCACATATCAATTCAGCGCCTCCAACGTTTCCTTGACGGTTCTTGCAACATGTGGCCGTGCGTTGTCATGTTAAAAAACCACTTTGTCGTGTCTTTTGGCATATTCCGGCCGTTTAACCTTTAATTCTCGGCTCAATTGCATCAATTGTTGTTGGTAGCGTTCCCCAGTGATGGTTTCGTTAGGTTTTAGCAGCTCATAGTACACGACACCCTTCTGATCCCACCAAATACACAGCATAAGCTTGGCGCCATGAATATTCGGCTTGGCCCTCGATGTTGATGCATGGCCGGGTGGTCCCCACGATTTTTTTCGCTTAGGATTATCGTAATGGATCCACTTTTCATCGCCAGTGACAATACGATGCAAAAAACTCTTCCTTTTATGCCGTTGAAGCAGTTGTTCGCACATGCAAAATCGCCGTTCAACGTCTCTCGGCTTCAACTGGTACGGCACCCAATTTCCTTGCTTTTGAATCATTCCCATGGCCTTCAAGCGTTTGCCGACCATTGATAAGTCGACTCCCAATGATTCTGACAATTCTTGAAGGGTTTGACACGGGTCTTCATCGAGCAAAGCCTCCAATTCCTCATCTTCAAACTTTTTCGGCTGGCCCGGACGCTCTTTGTCTTCCGTATCAAAATCACCACTTTTAAACCGACGGAACCAGTACTCACAAGTAGAAATCGATGGAGCATAGTCCCGTAAGCCTCAGTAAGCGTGCGTTGTGCTTCAACCGCTTTTTTCTTCAAATGGAAGCACAAAAGTAAACCTTCCCGCAAATTGCGTTTTGTTGGAACGAAAGTCGACATGTTCACAGAGAAAAAAAAATATATGTTGTTTACACTTCAGTGGAATGACGCATACTGAAAAATGAAGCTTAGACAATGTGCTTTGAAATGAATATAGTCACAGGTGTGCCCGATGCGATCTATTGATAGTTACGCCATCTCTTAGAAAACCTTTAAAACTAATTCCAACCCCCAATAATAGATATTTTGTGTAAACAGCGTGATGGTTTGTCTATAGTCCATTTTAATGCTAGAAGTTTAAATGAGTCAAAACTTGATTATGTAAGAACCGTTTTTGAAAATTGAAATGTGGACGTTATTTGTGTCTCATGGTTTATTTCCGATATTCCCAACGCTTACTATAATATCCGTAATTATACTCTGTTTAGAAATGACAGAGGTGGTAGACGAGGAGGCGGAGTTGCTATTTATTGTAAATCATGCCTAAATTCAAACCTTATTAACAAGTCCAGTGAGTTTGAGGTTGAATTTATAAATGTAGAAATTTTTGATGCCAATTTTAAAATTTTTGTCTCTTGCGTCTACAATCCTAACAGAAGTTATAGTGTTGAAACTTTTTTCGTTGATCTTTGTAATCGTGTTATTCCATATGTGGTGATTTTAATGTGAACTTGCTCAACAAGGATAATGTATCTGATAGTTTTTATGACAAAGTCAATGCGGCTGAAATGACAATAATTAACTCCTCTCTTCCGACTCGTTTTGCTCATAATGCAACCCCTAGTCTAATCGATGTTTTTATACTTTCTGATAAGTCCTTGCTTCTACTTTTTGACCAAATTTCTTTTATCTCTGACCATGATCTACTTTTTTGTACTATTAATTGTAATGCTTGTCGTAATAATGTCCCAATGACTATATCTTACCGTGACTACAAAATTTATTGATTACTCAATGTTGTATGATGATTTGTCTCATATCTGTTGGAATGATTGTTGGTTCTGTGAGAATGTGGATGCTAAATTAAATATTCTTGTTTCTCATGTCTGCTGTGCTTTTGAAAATTTCGTTCCTCTTCGTACTTCAGTAATCAAAAATAAGTCTTGTCCTTGGTTCACGTCATTTGTTAGTTAAGCCATAAAAAGAAGGAATAAATTTTATAATAAATGGAAAAAGCACCATAATGCTGAAAATTGGGAGCATTTTAAGCGTGCCCGCAATGAAGCTGTATCAGCAATCAGACATTCTAAGAAAATATTTTTCCAACGTAAATTGAATTCTAACTTGTGTGATATCAATCCTAATCAGTTAAATAATTTCTTTCTTTCGAATATCATAGCCTCGAATGATAATTATCAATGCGTTGATCATCAATTTCGTGATGAAGACAAATTTTCTTTTAAGAATGCTACTGAAACTGATGTTCTTAATTCTTTAATGAAAATAAAATCAAACTCTATTGGAGATGACGGTATTTCATTAAAATTCATTAAAATCATATCACCCTTTATTATAAAACCATTGACGCACATAATAAATCACTGCTTTACTACCTCTTGTTTTCCATCTTCATGGAAACTATCCACAGTTATACCAATTTCTAAAGTAACTCACGCATCAATAGATATGAAAGATTATAGACCCATTAGTATTCTGTCTGCTCTTTCAAAAATCTGTGAATCTATTATGGCTGGCCAAATTAATCAGTATTTAAAATCAAATAATCTTCTATCACCATACCAATCTGGCTTTTGATCCGGACATAGCTGTGCAACAGCAACGTTAAAAGTTCTTCATGATATTCGTTCATCTTATGATACAGGTCATATTACTTTGTTATGCCTTTTGGATTTTTCTAAAGCATTTGACTCTGTGAACCATTTTGTCTTAGTTAAAAAACTTAAGTGCATGTTTGGTTTTACTAGTAGTGCTTTTAACTTTATTGCCAACTATCTTAATGGAAGAAAACAAAGAGTAAAGACTGGCAACTATTTTTCTGATTATAACGATGTTAAAATGGGTGTGCCCCAAGGCTCAATTCTTGGGCCTTTGCTCTTTAGTATTTTTATTAATGATATTTTTAAAGTGTGCAATAACGTAAGAATGCATGGCTATGCTGATGATATTCAGTTATATACATCCAATCGCATCGGACTTGTTGAGGACTTATGTTGTAGACTAAATGAAGACCTAACTGCAATCGCAAAGTGGGCATCAGATAATGATCTATGCCTTAATGCCAAAAAATCATATGTTCTTCCTATCTCCAGGGATAAACTTGACCACCAACAAATACCACCGATATTTTTAAGTAATAATTGCCTACTAATGGTTGATAAAGTTAAAAGTTTAGGTTTTTATATTAACTGTAGACTTTCATCCTCTGATCATGTTAACAATATTGTTCAACGAGTTTACTACACGCTTCGATGCTTGCGAATGTCTGCTAAATTTACTCCGATTGAGATAAAAAAGAGGCTTGTTGTACAATTAATACTTCTAATCATATCTTACTCAGAACTAATATACAGCAATCTTGACTCGCACTCTTCGCATAAAATTCAGGTTGCCTTTAATGATGCAGCAAGATACGTGTTTGGCCTGAGACGCTTTGACCATGTATCTGATGAGAGTAGAAGTATTTTAGGTTGTAGTATAATAAACTACTTAAATGCGAGAAATTGTTTATGTTTGCATAAATTAATTTCCTGTAAAACTCCCGCATACCTCTATGAGAAGTTACGCTTCAGTGTTTCTACTCGAACACACAACCTTATAATACCTAAATTCAATTCCTTACATACTAAGCGACTTTTCTTCATCAACGCCATCAAACTCTGGAATTCTTTACCTTCTAGTTTAAAATATATTGTCAGCACGAATAAATTTAAGTCTTATCTTATGTTATACTTTTCAAACATCTAACTATCTATTACTTCTTTTTTCTAATTATTTATTTTGTCTTCTTACTATGTTTCATCTTTGTTTTTATATATATAAGACTGTCTATTTATTAAAATCATAAATAATATATCTAGTATTTTAAGTTATTTTAAGTTGTCAAACTTTAAGTAGACAGTTGATTATACATTTAAATTTGCTGCACTATTAAAATAATAATTATGTATTAAGTATTTTATGTTATTCTAAGTATTCAATTCTATGTTAACTGTTGATTATGCATATAATTCTGTTGTACTGTTAAAAGATCTTCTGTATCTTATTGTACTAATTAATATCTAATAAATATGAAATATGAAATATATTCAATATCAAAGTGATACTGGAATGATTCCATACAGTTGAAAATAGATTTCTTAATTGTTGGTCGGAAAATTTTTTAATTTTTAAAAGTTTACACAAAATGAAATGGTAATGAAACATTTTTGTTCAAATATTTTTCAACTAAAAATCAAGAAATGTTTTTATTCCTGTATATTTAAAATAATTTTGGGTATAAAATTAAATATGCTAATATTATATCGTCGTTGCACGTGCAATACCGCATATATTGCAAAAAGGCCAAAATGAATTTCATTTCAATTTTGATCAGTTGAAAATCTATTAAATTACTTAAAATAAAATCTAGGTATGTTTGATTTTGGCATTTTAACGCAACACGGGCTAACTAATATTTTATATTTTAGAAAAAATATCACATTTTCCATCAATATATCAACCACTGCCGTATCATGTGCTGCAACGGAGCTAAAATCGTCAAATGATCCAACGAAATATTAAAAAATTTTTTATTATTTGTTTTAGTGGAGTTGTAGCCGTCCAAATTAAAACCGCTGTTTTTTATGTAAAAATTAGCTTAATCAACAGTTTTTTCTAAATTCTAACTTTGTTATCATCCGCTAAATAAAGCTAAGTACAGATAAATGATTCAAAATTTGTTAATATTTCGTTGGATAATCTGACGGTGTTAGCTTCGCTACAGCACATGACATGACAATGTTTGATATTTTAATGGAAAATTTTATATTTTTTCCAAATTACAGTAGCGGTATTCACGATTCAGTGTACTTGCCAGTGCAATTTAGGACTTGTGCAGTTGTGCAATTAGGTTTTCGTGAACACGCCATCATCACTATTTCAAAGCTGTTAAAATTTTTCAATGCACATCAGTGCACAACTGCTCAAGTCCTCAAGTTAAAGGCAATAGAAGAAAAGCACTTGTGCAGATTTTTGACAAATGTGTATTTGGTTTTTGTAAAGTGCACAATGAATACCCCTAATATATCTATATATATAAAAATAAGTTGTCCTATGTTCGTGATTTTATAACTCGAGAACCACTCAACCGATTTTCAAACGAGTACATGCGTTGGAAAGGTCTACTTTCACTGATGGTTTATAATTTCTACGAACATGCGTTATACGCACACTTTTATGATGGAGTATAAAATGTATTTTTTTTATGACAATTACATTTTGGCTCTGCTTGCTCGCGTCATTTGACTTATTTAATTTCTGTGTGTTTATTTTCAGTTTGAACGGTTACTGTTGACAACTGTAATAAAAATGGATTTCCACGCCCCCTTTTACTCAATCAATGCAAATGCTTCATTTCAGACAGTTTTGGTCTTATAAGACAAAAATTTGGTAATTTAGTTTGTATGGTTACTGTCGGTAACTGCATTAAAATTGTGTTTCCACGCCCCCTTTTACCGTCCACAAACGATGAAAATGCTTTACATAATACAGCTTTGGACATATAAGACTTAAATTTGGTAATTTGGTTTGTATGGTTACTGACAGTAACTGTACAAAAAATTGATTTCCACGACCCCTTTTTCCGCCCACAAATCAGTGAATATGCTATATTTCAAGCAGTTTTGGCCGTATACGACTAACGTTTTATACTTAAGTTTGTATGATTACTTTCGGCAACTTTAATAAAAACGGACTTTATTACTATATAGCCACACCCACTTTTTGAGAAATCATTAACATTGACTACTAAGTCAATTGAGCTAAAATGTTGGCTTAGTTTGTATGGTTACTGTCAGCAACTGTACTAAAAATTTGTTTCCACGCTCCCTTTTACCGCCCACAAACCAATGAAAATGTTTTATATTAACGGTTTGGTTCGTATTAAACAATCATTTTATAATTTAGTTCATATGGTTACTCTCGGCAAGTGCACTAAGAATAGGCCTGTCCCACTTTAGTTAAACTCACTTTTCGGGGAGTCAGCGTCGAGTAAAGTAAAGTGCGCCAGACTTAAGCTAAATTGAGCTGAAATTTGGGCAGTCGATTTGTTTCAATTACGAGATGGTTTAAGGGAAAAATTTTGCCGCACCCCTTTTTACCGCTTACAAAACCACAAAAATGCTACATTTCGCACGGTTTTGATCGTATTAGACTAAAATTTGGTCATTTAGTGCATATAGTTACTTTCGGCAACTATACTATAAATAGTGAATATATTTGGCATTTCTTGACATTTTTGTATATGGCAGAAAGGCGGTCTGTGGCAGAAAAACGTCTATAACGGGAATACTAGTTATTTTATATTTTATGGTGAGTAGTTTAGATTATATATCAATAATACTAGGCACGTGCCAAAACGTAAAACACCCTGTATCTTTAAAACATCCTGATATGGAAACAGTGTTGAAATTACATATAGGAAAGATAATGGGCTTATTGGATCCAAAATTGTAATGCTTGTGTTATTTATCCAAACATGTCTAAATATAAAAGTACTACTATTATTTGGTTCACCTTTTGGCTCTTGCAAGTATACTAACAGATCAGTTTTGGCTCTATATTTTCGCATTAAATATATACTAAAGGCACATATGTATCTCAACTATTAACTTAACTTATCTACTAATATAAAAACATTCACACATGCATATGTGTCAGATTTTGCAAAGAACTTGCGATTCGTGCAAGGATTCTTTGGAAAATAGATCGCTTTTCAATCGCCCATGCGATGATTGTCTGATTTAAGAAAAATTTTAAAAATCTTTCTTCGTTTATTCCGGCGATCGTTGGACGATGGATCGCTTTTCAATCGCCCAAGCGTTGAATGCGCAATTCAAGAAAAATTTTCAAAATCTTCTTTTGCTCATTCCGGCGATCGTTGGAAGATGGATCGTTTTTCGATTGCCCAAGCGTGAATGCGCGATTCAAGAAAAATCTTCAAAATCTTCTTTCGCTTAACCCGGCTATCTTTGGAAAATGGCTTTTTTAAAACTTTTCAAAATCGATCGTTCTATGTGAAGAAGGCTATTCTATATATTTACTTCTCTACTAAAAGTAATCATAGAAAAAATTTAAAAAATTATTTGTTGTATTGAATTACCGTATTGAATCCGAAAATATTCATATCAACACAATTTGCGGTGGTCAATATTTTTTCTGACCAATTTGGCAAAGAACCGATTCCAAAAATAAAACAACCTGGAATGTTCAACAAAGCCGCTTCGCAAAAAATCTCTGAGGAACAAAGTGATGCGTTTGCCACTCTTGTCGGTGAATCGCTTAAGACCCCTTTTGCAGATTCGTGTGCAAATCTTCTTGCGAATCACGAAGCATTTCTCTTGGCGATTCGCTTGAAACTCTTCCAAGCGAAATGCTTAATAAACCCTCTCGGCGATTCGTTAGCGACTCTTCCCAGGTAATCGCTTACGAACCTTTTAGGCGATTCGTTCACGAATCTTAAGACCCCTCTTGGCAATTCGTTAGCGACTTTTTCCAGAGAATCACTTACGAACCCTTTAGGCGATTCGTTTGCGAATCTTTCCGGCGAAACGCATTTATGGCCTCAGCTGCTTACAGTCGGTGATACTCGTATGACTCCCAAATGAGCTCGCCAGCGATTTTTTCATCTTCCATGCGATTTGCTGGTGATTCTGAGGCGATTGAAAATGTTTGCAGGGTGAGAACCCTCGGTATCGAAGATGATTTGAAGAGAATGGCTCCAAGATAGATGTTTCTAACTATCGAGGAATTGCAAAATTAAGTGCAATCCCTAAGTTATTTGAAAAAATCATAACTGATCACTTAACCCACTCCGTGTCTTCCACCATTTCTGTCTTTCAACATGGTTTTCTGAAGGGTAAGTCCACTACAACAAACCTCCTAGAGTTTACTACGCGTGTTATAAATGGTTTTACTTTGGGACTGCAGACTGATGTTATTTATACGGACTTTAGTATAGCTTTCGACAGTGTTAATCATAATCTTCTTTTGAAAAAACTCCACCTTATTGGGTTTCCTGTCACATTATTAAATTGGATAAATTCATATTTATCTAGACGTACTCAAAAGGTTTTATATAAGAATTCTCTTTCAAAAAGTATTTCGGTCACTTCTGGCGTTCCTCAGGGTAGTCATCTCGGACCGGTTTTGTTTTTACTATTCATTAATGATCTTCCTTCGGTAATAAAACACTGTAACGTCTTAATGTACGCTGACGACGTGAAACTTTTTCTTTGTTACAAATCACCCGAAGAACGACATATTTTACAATCTGATCTAAATAGAATTGCGGACTGGTGTAGCTTAAATATATTAAATCTCAACTTAAAAAAATGTAAGCAAATGACATTCTCGCGAAGATCTGCTAATAACATAAATTACACTATAAATAACACTAACTTAGAAATAGTTTCCAATTTTCTCGATCTTGGTGTTGGATTTCTTGGTTTGGATGGATTCAAAACTTCGCTTCAATCTCCACGTTAATATGGTAATAAATAAGGCAAGAGGAGTCCTTGGTTTCATTAAAAGATGGGCTAAAGAATTCAGTGATCCCTTTACTACTAAATTATTGTATACCTCTCTCGTAAGGCCAATTCTTGAATATGCATCAGTTGTATGGAACCCACAATATAATGTCTACATCGACGCCATAGAATCCGTTCAAAAACAGTTTTTACTTTTTGCTTTACGTCATAGTCGTTGGAACCCCAATATTATGCTTCCATCGTATGAAATACGCCTTAAAATTATTTTACTACCTTCCCTAAGAAGCAGAAGAATGATGCTTAATGTCATGTTTCTGTATAAATTACTTCGTGGCGAGATTAATTCGGAACATCTCATCTCAGCTCTAAATTTTAACATCCCAAGGAGAGGAACTAGACATTTTCTGTTTTTCAAGTTGAGTCAGTGCAGTTCTAATTACGCTCTTCATGAACCTTTACGATGTATGTGCAGTGATTTCAATGATAACTTCAACATTATTAATTTTTCCGATTCGGTAGACGTCTTAAAACGGAAAATTATATTACATTTAAATAATTAAATCAATTTAACTTCATCCTATTATACCTAACGCAGTTTTATAACAATGTAATATTGGTAATTGAGATTGTTCTGTTTCTCTTTTTTGTCTCGATATTATGTTCTATAAAGTAAGCACCATCAAATATGAATCGTTTTTAAAACTTACTTTTTAATTATTCAATAATTTAATTTTTAATCGAATTGGGATTTACGTGCTCACGTGGTTTCCTGATTTGAAATTAGACTGAACTCACACTATCACCTGGATTGGTGTACCAGAGTATATCTCTTTTCCATACAAGTTTATGCCTGCGTTGGCCCAAATACATATCCAACTAATTGGGATTTTGATTTGGCGGATATGAGATTTATCTGATTTCCACGTAGGTCCTTGGGTTGGACAATGGCCGCAAACCAGTTAAAATGAGTTTAGTGTTTTTGATTGTTTTTCGGGTACCTTAAATTGATAATTACTATTATTTAATTCGATGTTGCTTATTTATAGAGAATCAAGTATACTTAAATACGCGTTTATATATATTCAATTTTTAAATTCTGCTGAAAAGCCAATTAATGTGCTTAGTGGAAAATCCTAATTGCCGATAGGGGGTGTGTTTTAGTACGTAGGTGCATTCTGTCTGTCCCGGCTGATTCGGGCAGATTTTAGAATGTGAATCGTGCATGCGTATAGGACGGGTATACGTATCTTTGGAAGATTTCATATCTCCGGTCGAATCAAAAAAAAAAAAAAAAAAGAAGTTGATTTGGCGAAGCACTTGTAATTCGCCCAAGCGTTCTTTGGAAGATGGATCGCTTTTCGATCGCCCAAGCGATGAATGCGCGATTTAAGAAAGTACTTCAAAATCTTCCTTCACTTATTTTGGCGATCGTTGGAAGATGGCTTTCGAAAGATTTTCTAAATCTATCGTTAGAATATGAAGCAGGCTGTTCTACACGGAGAAAACTGTTTGCCAAATTTGTATTGTGGTTAAGCAAAACTTGCACTTGAATCTCAGCTACTTAAAAATTATGCAATATTTTAGCAAAAACTAAACAGAATTTGCTATTCTAGTTTATAATAACTTAGCAAAATTTTGATTAAATTAATTAAATTAAAATTTTTTATTAAATTAAATTTAAGCAAAATTTTGCTATTTTTTTATAAATTCCAAAGCAAATTTCTACTTAATTCCAGCAAATATTTGCTAAGTTATTATAAATTGGAATAGAAAAGTTTGATAATTTTTTGCTGAAATATAGCATATTTTTAAAGTAAAATAGTTTTTAACATAAAACTAATTTGAAAAATTACCATTATCCGGAGACTTGAACCTCGACCGCGTGAGTGTAAGTGCGTGGGCTTATCCATTCGACCGTCGCACTTGTTAACCAATCGTCACCTAAGTTTCTTCATTAATAATAAACGTGTTTTCGTGTGCTTAAAAGATATTTGCTTGAATTTAATAAAAATGTGCTATATGAGTTAATAATAGATTAGTAAATATTTTCATGAGTTTAGTAAAAATGCGCTATTTGAGTTCATAATAACTTAGCAAATATTTGCTTGAATTTAATACAATTCTGCTTTTTCCTAAATACATGAGGAGAAATTTCAATTTAGCAATTTTTTCTAAAATCACACCGTGACTGAGCAAAGTTTTGCCGATTTGCTTTTAATCAAAACATATGCTGGATTCAAGCAAAATAATTATCTAAATGTATATACATAATTCTCCCCTAAAAAAACCATCGAAAAATTTTAAAAAATTTTTTTTGTTTTGAATTACCGCATGTAAACTGAAAATATGCATATTAGCGCGATTTTCGATTGTCGATTTTTTTGTTGACCGATTTGGCAAAGAATGTCTCCGATAAAACAACTTGTAACGTTCAAAAAAGACGCTTCGCGACAAATCGCTGAGGAAACCTAAAAGCGATTTGTTTTGCCACTCTTGTAGGCGAATCGAAAGTACTTCTCTTCGCGATTTGTTTGAGACTCTTCCCAGCGAATTACTTACGAACCCTTTTCGTGGTTCATTCGCGAATCTTTCCGGCGAATTGCTTTTATTTCCTCAGCTGCTTACAGTCGGCGATACCGTGATAACTCCCATATGAGTTCGCCGATGATTGTCTCATCTTCTAAGCGATTCGCTGGCGATTCTAAGATGATTGAAAATATTTGCAGGGTTACGATATGTTTCATTCAATTAATATTAATGCGTTGAGGCATGGCATGGCAAACACATGCTTTCCAAATTTATTTTCGCTGTGCATATGTTATGGTGTGTTAGAGAAGATTTCCGTTATTATATTAATAACATTTGGGTATCGCATTAATGAGCCACTATAACCAAATCCCGATATTTTCAAGATGCTGCTACTGAAAGCCATTTCGTTGAAAAACCGTTTCTACAGCTACATCCACACATACAGAAACACTTTCATAGATTTTTGCAATCATATTAAATGTAGTATCAACACCATCTGAGCTTGTTTCCGGCCTTTTTGGTGTTTATTTACCCAATTTATTTGCCTTTCTTGCTTTTTTTTAAACACGCATGCAGCCTTTTGACGCACACACTAACGTTCGGGACTCATATTCAGTAGAGTATTTTTTCCGCCATTTTCATTTATTGTTAGAATTTGTGGACATTTTTGGTATATACTGGGTCTTATTTGATTTTGATTAATTTACTCTTGAAATGATAAGATTTTTCTTCTTTGTATGCGTGCGGCGCTGACACATCTGCTGCGTGTATATTTTTCGGTAATGTATTGAAACACTTTGATTTAGTTAAATATTCAACATTTGAAAAGAATGCTGTGAGGTTAAAATATTCTCTTATCGTTGACAAGACTTTAGACAATTTTAAAAATGGTGAATGGAAATATTTTGATGGTGAACCCAGCTGTTGGTTTTCTGAAAATAAATAAATTATATAAAAACTGGTCATATTGCAGAATATAATTTATGCTGCAACAATGTTTAATTGATATTGAATATGTCAGCCATGAAAAATTAAGTAAGTCATATAAATACCTATATTTAAAAGTGTTTTTAAAATCTGAGACAATCATGTTGTGTTTTAATTTAATTAAAATAAACAACTGTATAAGGGTCCATCTGGCCTAATTAGGCTGATTAAAGGCAAAAAATTAATCAGACATGTTGAAAATCGAGCCGATGTACAGTTAAAAGTTACTGTAAGTTGAAACAATTCTGCGTCTTCTTCTATCACACCGGATGATAGTTCGATAGATGTCATAGTACAACACATGATTTGCCAACTCAATTCTGAGAACTGTATGTGAAATTAGACCCAAAAAGAAGAACTTCTGCATCATTCGTTTTGTCTTCTTACCTGCCGAAATATTTTTAATATCGATTTGAAGTTAATACTATCGTATAGGGGAATTTATCACGTTTTAGGCCCTGTTGTTTGACATAGCTCGACAACCACTAGCCCGATTTAGTTGAAATAAATTTTAAAAAATTAAAAATTACAATTCCCTTAATCTGTTCTTATATTGTTTTCCTATAAAAGCAACAGTTTCCAAGTTAAAAATAAGCGCATGAAGAAAAAAAAGTATTTTTTTTAAATTCATAAAAAATACAAAACGGAAATAATTTTCAAGTCTAGTTACTTTTTCGCAAAGTCGCATAACCTATGAGCAAAATGAGACAAAGATCATGAAAATCGATGCACGCGTTTCGCTTTTATTCGCAATTGAGTAAAGGTATGAATTTCAAAAATCAGTTATAGCCACCACCCTTAAAATAAAAATAAAAATAAAAATTAAAAAATTATAATGCAAACAAAAAAAAATTATATACAAAAACTTATTGAAAATAAAATAATATGCAATTAATATGCAATTATAATATGCATAAAAACAAAATTTATAACATTTTTTCAATTCAATTTTTTTTCTTCATGCGCTTATTTTTAACTTGGAAACTGTTGCTTTTATAGGAAAACAATATATGAACAGATTAAGGGAATTGTAATTTTTAATTTTAAAATTTATTTCAACTAAATCGGGCTAGTGGTTGTCGAGCTATGTCAAACAACAGGGCCTAAAACGTGATAAATTCCTCTCTACGATAGTACTAACTTCAAATCGATATTAAAAATATTTTTGCAGGTAAGAAGACAAAACGAATGATGCAGAAATTCTTCTTTTTGGGTCTTATTTCACATACAGTTCTCAGAATTGAGTTGGCAATCAATGAACTGAAAAATGTTGTACTGTGTAATTACTTACCATTCCGTAAAAGCAAAATTTAAAAAATTTAACTTTTCTTATATACAGTAACATTCAAATCCTTAAACTAGTTTTCTCAAAAACTATAAAAATAACATTTATGGTCTTGGCATGCAGGTGATGATATGTACTGTTCTATACTTGACACACCTTCTTATGATAATTACACCCTTTACACAGTACGCGTGTGGGTATTAATATAAATTAACCGAATAGCTAAACAAAAAGTGCATTGATTACACTGTGACGCAATATTCAACTTTTTGACTCCAAACAAAAAATCACTTATCCCAGCCGAAAGTACTCGATGAGAGGAGAAAAGTAATTTCTGGATTTTGCTAGATTGGTTGCCGTTCGTTTTTTATGAGCCTCTATAGTTTTTTCGCCAAATTCGATTTTGAGCACTTTTTTGCAATTTTCTTCTATTTTTCGCATGGCCATAGTTCGAAAAATGCTGTGAATATTTTTTTGCAGTCTTCAGCAAAGTTGTAGCTCTTGACTCGGCCAACAAAAATGCTGAATATATTAAGTCAGAAAAATTTCATCTTCATGCTCAAAACCCCAAAAATGTCGAAAAAATTACCACTTTTTTCACCGATTTTTTCTGTTTTTCGACTGCAGCTCTTGAACTATTGAAAATTTTACCAAACAATCAAGGGAAAAAATGTAGCTTATAGAATTATGAACAACTTTCTAGTACATACCAACTTCATACGACTACTCCTTGATACGGATTTGGCCATAGAAATGTGATTAATTTTAATTTTTTTTTTATTTTATTATTTTTATTGAGCAAAAGTTTAAAAAAGGCACATGTATTATTTTTTTTGCAATTTAGTATTGAATTTTCTGATTAAAGTGAAAAACATGAAAATATATGAAAGATTATGAAAAAAAGTATAAAAAAGGCATCAAACGGGTATTAATTTGTATTTTTTTTTTTTTTTTGTTAATCAGCATCGTCTATGTCCATTTGGGCTGTCTGGCGCGAAGTTGATGATTTGACAGTTGACGTTCCAGAAGTGGAAGGCCGAGATTTCTTTGCAGCTGGTTCGCTCGATTCGTCGTCTGATTCTGAGTTTAAAATAGCCTCGGCGATATCTTCTGCGTCATTTCCAGTTTGTGGAGTGAATAACGGTATATCTTCTTCTGTATGTCCTTCTTTATCATCCTCCGTCAACTAGTGCTCGAATTGTGATATCTTTTGAGACCACCAGCATACTTCAGCCACAGATAATATAATAGGAAGATGTGCCACCGCCATACAAGCAAGTGGTACAGTAAAATTTGAATGTGGATTTATCATAAATCCACATAAAAGCTTTATAAGAGTCAGCGAGCGAACTATTTAAAGCTTTTGAGAGCGAGAGATTAAGTAAGCGACAATGTGAGCAAATGTGAGCAAAATATTGAAAAGCAATAGAAATGATATGTAAAGATTTGATGCACGAAACATCTGAATAGACGATATAGCTGCCAAAAAAATGTAGCAGAATTTCATTAGGATTTACTTAAAAAATGTAGGCAATTTTTTTACTTAACTACCCCACGAACATTATATAATTGAGAGTTATTATATTTTTTTGCATTATCTCTTATCTTTTTGTTATTTAATTTCAAGAATATAATATCATAAAGATGACATAATCTAGGATGACATAATTTTGTGTGTTGACTTGGTTTTTTTTGCCGTTTTGCCACATGATATTTTTAGTGTTATATTATTGTAAGGGCGATTCCATTAGTTGAAGCTTAGCAGCGAATAATGTTGTAAGCAATATTTTTTAAGTTTTTTTTGCGGATAATTTTTTATTTAACTACTTTTATATATTTTTATTGTATTATTGCAAATACATGCTTTACTTTATGAAAAGTACTCAGATATGCAATTTTCAATTGTTCTTATTTATACATATAAGACATTTTTTTAATCATTTTTTGAGTAAAAATTCAATATTTTGGCCAGTTTTTGAAAAAAAAAAAAATTAAAGAATACATTCACTGACCTAACGCTACAGTTGAAACTATTTTTGTAAAGTGCTATTATTAAAACTTTGATCAAAAAATTTGAATTAAATATATTTAAAAAAGCGGACATACTTGCATCGAAAGTCAAAGTTTTGATTTGCATGTCGTTTTTTTCTCATTCTTGGGAACGATGTTTTATAAAAAAGTCGTTGTACCAAAAATTTCTGAAATTCTAAAGATATGTGAATGTTTTTGGTTTTAAAATTCTGAAGTTTTTTAAATTTTATTTGCGAAAAAATTTTTTAAAGAAAGATTTTCAATATCAAAATTTACGTAAGTGGATATGGGTGGAATGAGCGTGATCAAAACTAAGTATGTTACAATCTCATATAGGATGCACACAATATGTGTACTCAAATTAAGCGAAGTCCGTTAAGTCATTTAGATTTGTACAAATGCCAATTAAACAAACAAACCAGAAAATAAGTTATATTAATATAAACTTTGTGTTAAATTGTATGAGTATTATAGAAAGAATGCAATTCGAAAAGAATTAAAGAATTTTCAAAGATTTTTTCGATTTTTTTTAGTTTTGAAAAATACGCCCCCATTTATGATCCTATAACTTTAAAAGTATTTTTTCATATTACAAAATTTGTACATGTTTGCAAATAAAACATTTATATCTTTTATTTAAGCTATCTTTTGTATTGATCTAACGATTTTTGTATAAATATTCTAAATACTACATTTGTGAAAGAGTTTAAAAAATATGGTTAATACTCAAAATTACCTCCTATTCAGGCCAAATATGCGATATCGGATTGCTTTATAATTATATTTTGACTAGCAGGTCACTGTTGTCCGCGGCTTCGCCACGGAAGTTTTTTTATCAATCTTCTTAACTCCTTAAAGACGGGACAATTTTTTCACACATGTGCTAATTTTTACCTAATTTTGGTTTTGACTAATTTTTAGTGCTACGGTTAGTTTTGCGACATCCGACTTAGTGATGCGATATGGCATCTTGTTTTGTTTTGTTTTGTTTAGGAGCGCCGCTCTGCATTTATATGTATCTCACTTTATGCTTTGTTCGAGGCTCATCATTTTTTTTTTTTTTTGTTGCGCTGTGCTAGCTGAGCACGAAGAGAAAGAGAAAAATAGAGAGCAACATGGAGTTTATTGAAACTCTCGCAACACAAACGCGTCAAGAGCCAACGAATAAGCAATGCGTCGCAGCTGGGATGATTTCATAAAAAACTTAATACCTTAAATAAATATATTTAATATTAAAATTTCGAAAGAAAAATACCCCTATCTAAATCTGTAGCACAAATATGATATTTTGAAAAAATTTTCATTAAAATCGGACCAGTACCTTTGGAGTAAAGTCGTAAATTTAAATGTTCACTTCAATTTTATATAATAGTATAGAAAAGCCTCAGAATTTGGTATTCGACCACAATTAACAAGTAAGGTTTCACTGATAACATGTGATGGGCGTTGGGCAAGGAGGCGTGGCACCTCCTACACCACCCAAATTTGCGATATCGAATTGCTTTGGAGTTATAGGTCGCATAGCCTCGAAACTCGGTATTCGACTACAATTTACACGTTTCACTGATAAAATTTTATGGGCGTTACCCTTTCCACACAACTGAAATTTTTTTATATTGAATAGCTTTGGGGTTATAGGTCGCTGCACAGCCCCGGAATTCGGTACTCGACCACAATTTACTCGTGCCGTTTCACTGATAGCATGTTATGGGCGTTTGGCAACGGGGGCGTGGCAGCAACACACAGTGTTTCAGCTAGTTATTTATACCGGCGCGAAGATTTCGTTGTTTTGTTTTGATTTATTTTTGACGTATCTTTGTTTACGTTATTTCTGTTATTTTACTCATTTCCAGGGCAATTCAAAATAATCCAGGAAGTGTATCCAAGTATAAAACTGATTATATCAAGAAAACAAATAAAAATTTAAAATCATGAATGTTGTAAAAATATTCTGCTATGACTCATTTCAAAAAGTTTACAGTGTTGCAAATCCTATTATAATGTAAAATTGCGGTTTAGGGATTTTTAAATTTAGCTAAAAACGCTAAGAATATTGTTTGCAAACAAAATCTTTAGTTAAATATATGATAATTTGGTTTTTAAAGTCAGAAGAATTTGTTTAGTACGAACTCACCACGTCGACTTTGATGCAGGTAGTTTTGAGTATTTTTACTAAAACCGAAATACGTTAATATCCAACCTACTACAATCATACTTTTTACCTTAATATATTCGTTGAAATATTTTATTTGTTAACAATGTTAAAAAATGGGAAATGTCAAATAAACGGTATATTTTAAATTCTCACAAATGTAGTATTCAGAAAATGTCTACAAAAATCGTATAAATAATAGCTTTAATAAAAGGTATAAATGTCACATTTGTAAATATTTATAAAACTTGTATAATAAATGAATACTTTTGGAGTTATAGGATCATAACTGGGGTAATATTTTTAAAAACTCAAAAAAGTTGAAAAATTCTTCTAAAAAAATTCGAACCAACCTGGTCTTAATAATTTTTATTATCTAGAAAAAATACTCAATCGAACTAGCAATGTCGTTTTTGTCGCGCAAACTTTTTTTAAATTGTTTACCACTGTTATTAATTTGTTATTCACTTTTAAATAAAAAATACAATGAATAAAAAATTTAGTTATTCACTACTATTTTATGAATTAAATGTTCGCTATCAATTTTTTTATTAATTTTTTATTCATTATAAATTTCATATTCATTTCTAATTTTTCATTCACTTTTAAATAATAAATAAAATGAAAAAAAATCTTGTTATTCACTTTTGAGTATGGAACCAAATAATAATAAATAAAATATTAATAATGACTATAAAATTAATAATGAATAACACATGAATAGGCAATGAATAAAAAAAAATAAATAATGTACAAAAAATTAATTATTGAAAAATATTAAATTCTTTTTGAATTGCATTCTTTGCAAATAGAATTCATATGAATAAAAAATAATTTATTATTCTGAATAACGAAAAAAAATATTTTAAATTAATTACTAATCAATTTTGTAAAATTCAATGTGAATTAAAAATTTTATTTATAAACAATTTTGAATTCATTGGATGGATTTGTGTGTCGTTATTCAGTTTTCCTTAAGATTCTGAATATATATGCAGATTTTACTGCTCTGGCTGATAGTCAATCAAAAATAGGCAATATTAATAGCAAGCAGTGAATAAGAAAAATTTGCTTCGCACAAAATAAGGAAATGATCATGAAAATAATGCAAACAAACAAAAACATTTGTTGCTGTCAAGCAGAGATCACAACTGCTTGGTTCCAATAACAACAACAACAACAACAACAACAACGGAAAAAACAATTACAACATTAAATTTCACGACTCTCGCTAGCTATGAGAAACCATGCAGTGGTGATCTATGCTGTGAAGCATTGTGGAGTGATGAGTGAAAGAGCATTGCAGAGAGAATGTGCATGCAAGGATTGGAAACTTTTCTCTCAAGAAAGCTTTTTCATCGCGCTCATAAAAGCTTACGTATTGATCTGAAAAATATTTGTTACTATTTAATGTTCTACGTGGCACATCTTTATACTATATAATCTTTGCTTCAGCCTTTCCATCGAATTTCCATCGGCATGGTTACCTGGTGGAATCGTTCACCCTGCTCGTCTGATTCTGTGGGCAGTTTTTTCAGGAACACGTCCAGATGATGGTGCATAAAATGGAGTTTTAATGTCATCGATGCATGAATGGAATCAAAGGCAGTGATCATATTCTTTACCAATTGCGTTGCTTTCTCATTGTCCACGCGGTTTTTACCCAAAACATATTGAATAACTGCTTTTATTGCAATCCAAGCCTCAAGTTTTTTGGCAGACAGTGCTTGCGTGAAAGCTTCACTTTTAATGAGTTTGCGGTTGTCTGGTCCATTTAACACACCTGTATTAAAAATGAGAAAAATCAACAAGTAACATACATAAAAAACAGTGCGAATATAGCGAAGTGAATCAACATTAATGCTAAAAAATTAAATACAATACCTGCAGTAATTTTATAAATTCTTAGTTTCGGAAATATTCCTTTCAAACAATCGAAAATCTGATCGTTACCTTTGACGGCCACTTCGATAAACTTTTTCACGATGCCCAATTTTATATGTAGTGGTGGTAGCAAAATATTATCAATATTCTCAATTAACGGTTTGTTGAACAAATTCAAATGCTTTTGATTCTTCAGATCTCTTTTCACCCAATATGTGGCCTTATAGTGGTCATGTTTATACCGCGAATCCCATGTGCAGTAGAAGCAGAAGAATTTAGGGAAGCCGCCTTATTCATTGACACCTTGCAAAATATTTACTACTTTTAAGTCACAGCAAATTTTCCAGTTATGCTGCGTATATTTGATTTTGTCCAATATATCTGCCATGACTTCATAACATTCCTTCATATTCGTTCCGAATGCCAACGGGATGGATGGCATTTTATTTGTATCATGTAATAATACAGCCTTTAAACTTGACGTGGAGCCATCTATAAATAATCTCCAGTCGGCAGCATTATATTCCATACCCATAGTGTTCACTAAGGCTTTTATGTCGTTGCAATATGTGAACGTATTCAAATCATTGACGTTGTATAGTTTTTGGAACTCAGCTTGGCGTTTACGGTAACCGCTGGCGATAACGTTTTTCTGTGTCAGATTTCTGCGCTTCATAAATGTAGTGAAAAATTCGGCATCACGCTGCGAAAAACGAAATTTGGCCACGAGAAAATCGATTTCTTCTTGTGCTAGTGGCTTTGATGCATATTCTGCGATTTCAGGGAAAAAATCCGGATCGAAGTCACTATGTTTCCCCTTTCTGATGTCATCATTGATAGCATACTCGGAATCGGTGGTTTTGGTATTTCGGCATCATCGGGCATCGGTATTGGTAATTCAGCGGAGTCAGTGGCATTATATACTTTTGCTCTGCGTTTTTTTCTATTAATTTCTTTGGTAAAATTTACGCAAGCGTAGCACTTGTCTGGGTCATGTACCCCGGACGTATTTCTTACCCACAGCATTGGCTTGACATACCGTAAACATAAATTTCTTTGATGCAACCACCCCAAGAGATTGCCATAACATAATGAACACATCGTATTTGGCGTATGTTCGTCGCCACTTGTATCCTCTTCACCGAAATAAAGTTTATATGCGAGTTTAAAATTATTAGAAAATAAATTTTTTCGTTCTTGTTTTCCATGTTTTGGCTCTAGTTTACCACAAACGTAACAGAAACTATCTAATTTCGAGCATCTTTCCATTTTCAATCACTCACTTCAATCACTTATATAAAAAAAGTAGAATGACAAAAATTTACCATTGCATCTGTTGATTTCAAGTGTAAAACCACAACTAACTTCGCGCGTCACAGCTGATTGTCACCACTGCTGTAAATGAGGTCAACCAGGGTTGATCTTACACAATAGTGATGCGAAGTCGTGTCATGGAGTTATGTGGGTTAACTTATATAAATTTACTTTGTTCTTTCATAAAAAAAAACAACAACAACGATTTTGACAAATACGCATTTATTTTGTTGTTTCGTATATAAAAAACGAAAATAAAAAAAGCGCAAAAATGTTTGTCAAGGTGTGGTCATATGAAGTTGATATGTACTACAAAGTTGTTTATAATTTTATAGGCTACATTTCTCCCCTTGATTGTTTGGTAAAATTTTCAATAGTTCAAGAGCTGTAGTCGAAAAACAGAAAAAATCGGTGAAAAAAGTGGTAATTTTTTCGACATTTTTGAGATTTTGAGCATGAAGATGAAATTTTTCCGACTTAATATATTCAGCATTTTTGTTGGCCGAGTCAAGAGCTACAACTTTGCTGAAGACTGCAAAAAAAAATTCACAGCATTTTCGAACTATGGCCATGCGAAAAATAGAAGAAAATTGCAAACAAGTGCTCAAAATCGAATTTGGCGAAAAAACTATAGAGGCTCATAAAAAACGAACGGCAACCAATCTAGCAAAATCCAGAAATTACTTTTCTCATCTCATCGAGTATTTTCGGCTGGTATAAGTGCTTTTTTGTTTGGAATTTTTGTGTTGTACTGTGTTATTCATACTAAAACAAGAGCGCCCCACAAATTTATGCTACCTACTAAACTGAATGCGCCCTTGATACGGTGCATGTCCTTGAACACAGATAAAATGTTTTTCTCTCTGGTTTCTCAGAATTGTCACGTATGTGGACAAAAGTTTTTGTATTGAAATATTTTCTGATTTGTCGTTTGAGAAAATATTCTCGCTCATTATCTCTCTTTTAATTTCTAAAATATGTCGCATAAGAAGGCTCCTCAATATGGAAATCAGAAATGTGTTAATAAATAATTAATTTATTGTAAAAAAGTTCAATATGTCCACATATCTGCACATTTAAAAACTGTTACTTCCAAAAAAAATTTTAAATGCAAAATGCAAATAAGAAAGCTCCCATGTCTGGAAAGTAAAAGTGTTAATAAATAAAGAATTTATTGTAAAAAAAAAACAATGTGTCCATATATGTGTACATTTAAAAAATATTACTTCCATAAAATTTTTTCATTTTTTTTTTTTGCATAAATGTTTTAAATAGACCCTATTTGGTAAGAATAATACCTTAAAAAATATTTTTTTTTACTATATTCGTTGGAGCGGTATTGAAGTTGTGTAATTAAAAAAATAAAATAATTACTAATTAGCAAAATGCTAAGCAGAAGTTTTGTATGTGGATTCCAGACTTTAATAAGTTTTTAACAACATTTTTAGTTATAAATTCTCTATCTCTGTTTTTGTTTTCTGCTTAAGTTATTGCTCATAATGTTATTTAAAATATGAAAATAAATTATAGGAGTTTTTTCTATTGTTATAGAATACTCAAGCGATATTGTGTTTTATTATTAAGCACATTAACCGTAATAATATATGTTTATGACACTACCTACATATGCGGTAAGTAAACAATAATTTATTGTCACATCAAAAGGTACAAAGTGTACAAATATGAACACACAACACTCCTTCAAGGACAGCACAAACGGTGCACAGTGTCGGATTTTCCTCTTTGAGCGCTCGAAACTATAAAATGCAAAGTTTAAAATTTGTTTTTTATTCTATCAGCCCTATTCTGGCAAAGCAACAATTATTACCCTGTATTTTTTATATTTCAAAGTGTTTGTTGTCATTTTCTTATTTCAAAACAAAGTTTGAAGCTAAAAAATAATAAATTCTGATAGAAATTGTCACCTGCTTTTCAGATAGTGACATTTTCATTAAAACATTTAATTGTACTATTTTGTTGTACTAAAAAAAAATCGTAAAAGTTCAAATTAGAAAAATTGCAATGAAATGTTATTGTAATATTTTCTGAAACAACACTTAATACAAATACAAAAAAAATTGTGTGATTACTTTTAATAACTTGGTCGTTATGAAATTTTTTACTAGAAGTGTTTATATCGAGTTTAAGTATTTTTACGAAAAAAATGCCCAAAAATGAAAAAATGCTAAATTTTCAAAGCAATATCGTGTGTGGCTTTAGCACAGCTTATAGCTTTTTTGTGCAAATAATTAGAAAAACCAAAATTCCGATAAAAAGTTATAGCTGTTGATTTTAAGTGCATTAGGTTGGTCGGCCGTTGATCGTACTTTGGTCTGCGTTGTAAAACTTTACAATACAAGTGTCAAAATGGACGATCTCAAAACTTTGCAAAACTTAATGTTGCGTTGACAGATCGTGCCTCTGCCATTTTGGTGCCTCTGCCAATAAAAGCAGCTTTTCAAAAAATCCCACAAAACTACCTTTTTTCCCAAATCATGCTATTTTTAATGGATGCGAATTATAATAAATTAATAAATTTTAATAAATCAATGAAAAATAAATAATTATTATATAAAATCACAAAACTGCCTACTTTAAATAGCTAATTTATTTTTTTATGTATATTTAATACATTAAGGGTATTCCTGCAAAGTGGCAATATTTTAATTTGAGCAATGAGTTATTTTTATCAGGAATGAAAAGCCATTTAAGTCGATTATGCATTTGCAGCATATATGTCAGCTGAAATATATTGTCATATGTTGCATATATTGTCAATTAGTTTTTAAATGTAATTTTCAAAAATTTTTTCTGAAATTTTGAGAACTAAATATTTGTTTCTCTTGTTTCAATTCACAAATTCTTCTTCTCATTGCGTTTTTGCCGACTTCTGACAAGAAATAAATTAAATTTTGAAAAACCAAAACAGCTGCTTAATTTTTAATTAAGTTTGCCAACTCGTTTGCGCAAAGGCTTCTCCAAACAAATTAAGAAGGCTGATAAACTTATACGCTTTATTCCATGTATAAGGCAGAGCTGTGAAAGAATGCATTCAATTTGATTTTATTTAAAAAAAGACACAGCTTCGATAGTATCGTTAGTATAGACGTAGAATTCCTTTTTATACAGTAATACAGAAAAATTCTGTTTTTTTATATTTTTCAACACTTTTTTTAAAGCATTTCATCTTCTAAATAAAAATTATTCAAAAACGAACTTGTTGTTGTTGTACTTCTTCAAACTTACCTGATCTAAAAAGCTCACAATTAAATTCATGTACAAATTTGTTTTGTTTTATAAAAAGTTTTCGTTTGATATTTTTGGTGATGAATTTGTTGTTCTTGTTTTGTCTTGTTTTGTTGATTAAAACTAAATGTAATTCAAAGTTATGTTTAATTAATGGAAATAAATATGGGTAAATTTGAATTATTTATTTTTCGTGTAGTAAAGAGCATATACATTATGTTTATTTTAAAAGTAATTTAAAGTTAAAATTTTAGTTCACAAAATAAATTTTTGATATGGAAAAAATATAATGCATAATATAAATAATTAGAACTTATTATGGTATTTAAAACACAAATGGAGTTTTTAAAGCACAAAGCATGCTTAGTAACGCCTTCGCAAATTTGCGTAGTAGTGTACATACGTACTGCCTCTGTAGCTACACGCATCTGTATTGTATCTGCTATTGTATTTATCTTGCTGAAAGTAAACATTCGTTTTATTCGTACTCCAACTCATAGCAGAATAACCATGTAGGGCCGACCCGGAGAGGAATGAAGTAGAAAGCAGAGAAAAGCGAGCTAGTTGTCAAAATCAGCTGTTCATGTCGAGTAAAAATTAAGAACATCTAAAAAAATTTCAGCTAACTGTACCAACAACAATTACCAAGCAGATCTAAAACAACTACGCACAGAGAAGAGTTAGATCACAGCGGTTGAGCAGCGTTAGAGGGGATGAACCGAATCGTCCACAGAAAATAAACAGAACTTTGCTTACTATGTCCCACTTTTCACACGTCACACACGAAAATTCTCGAGCTTGCGGCGAAAGCAATTATTGCTCTGTTAGCAGCAAGATCTCTTTGTCCCGCTTTTCACTCGGCAATAATTGCCTTTGCCGCAAGCAGTTTGTCCATTAGTCGACCGCATGAGGGGATTTACAAAAGCCCCCTTTAAACCCGAGTAGTCAACAAACTACGTGTGGCGAAAGCAATTATTGCTCATAGAATTGCCGAGTGAAGAACGGCCCTTTGCAGAACCAAAACAACAATATCAGCAGCTAGTAGCAACGTTGCCAGTTATGTTGGAAAAATCCCATTCGTGGTAAGTTTTAATTGCCCTTAGGAATTTTTGTTTCTGGGAACTCCTATTAAATTTTTTAATTCAGCGTGGTATTTTTTAATTGGCGTGGGAATTCAGCGGGGTATTTTTTTAATTTCCGTGGGAGTTTGGTAGTATTCTTCCTACATTTTTGTTTCTTTTTTAGTAAGCAAAGTTTCTTTGTGGTATTTCTTAATATTTCTTAAATTGTTTGTGTATATGGGACTTATTGTGGTATTTTTGCGAATGAGATTTTTGTGGCAATTTTAAATGCATATGGAATTTGTGGTGGTATTTTTAAAACGCGTGGTGTTTTTGTGGTAATTTTTAATGATCGTGGGATTTTTTTTGATAGTGTTTTATTGCGGTAGAAACTTTTTGTTTATCTTTACAATAGTAATTTGTTGTTGTTTTTAATTTGTGTTATTGTGAAAAAAGTATCTTTTTGTCGGAATTTTTTTACCTTTTAACTGGCAACCTTGGCTAGTAGTAGTATATTTTTTCATAGCCACATACTGGCTCTCTAGCTACATGCATCTGTATTCTCTAATTTACTACAACCCAACAAGCCATGAATGTCACTGTTCCAGCTAAATGGTACTTAAAACGGCAGCGTCTGATTTGCTGGTATGAAAACGACATGCTTTTGTACCTTTAAGCCGTTCTATATAATTGTAAAGTCCTTTTTTATACTTATCAAGAATCGAATTGAAATTTATGTCATATTCACTTGATGCCTCGTTTGTTCTTGACTTTTTTCCCTCTCTTTTTCACCCTTTCGCCAAAAAACTCTGAAATATGCATTCAATCTTGTACTGAAATCAAGGTAGTGCAGTTGAGTTGCCGTTTTTTTAGTTTATTGTTGCAACTTAATAAAAACCATTTCAAGAAAACGTTACAATTGTTTAACAACAAATAAAATTAATATACAACTTATAGTTTTCTATATGTAACCTTGTAACTTATTGTGTTGATTTTCTATGATTTAAATATAAATTCTAATTTATTTATTTATTTATTTATTTATTTATTTATTTATTTATTTATTTATTTATTTATTTATTTATTTATTTATTTATTTATTTATTTATTTATTTATTTATTTATTTATTTATTTATTTATTTATTTATTTATTTATTTATTTATTTATTTATTTATTTATTTATTTATTTATTTATTTATTTATTTATTTATTTATTTATTTATTTAATTATTTATTTATTTATTTATTTATTTATTTTTTTATTTATTTATTTATTTACTTGATTGCTAAACCGTAACAGGTTTTATAGCAAATTTAAAATTATAAAATAAGATATTAATTACAATTCAAAAATATAGAGTATGATTTTGATTGAAATCATGTATTATTAACAAACTAAAAAGTTTTAATAAATTGCTTAAAGTATATAATTTTATTAAAGTATAAAAAATAAAAAAGAAAAAAGTTAAGTCAAAATCGATGATATCAGACAACAAAGCAGGGTTGCGTTTTCAAGACAAACAAGGTCAAGTTAGCAACAATTTTTGTATACGGCGGAGTCGTGTGACGAACAATGTCTCATACCCAATAAAACACCACTCCAATAGGTATATATATCGTTCTGTCTTCCTGAAGCCGGTGAGATCCTGGCTTGACAGGGTGGTTACTCAACAAACTAGGTCAACTTCACTAAACCAATTTTCATAAAATAAAGAAAACCAGTTGCGAACGCAGGCACCAAGACAAACTAGATCTTATCGGCCACTCATATTATTATATTACAAATCGATCTAACGTAGTGTTTCAAGAGGTAAAAAGACACCAAGACACCACGGTACCGTCGACAAATGAAGTCACAATCATCATGAAGATAAGAGGCAATTGAAGATCCCAGGTTTAGGTCCATTCAGATTATTTAGATGTTTATACACCAAAATTTTCCATTTTACGCTTAGGTCCATTTATCCATTTAGATTGTTATATTAATGATAATGTGTTTACAAATCACCAGATGCATCAGATATATGTTTGAAAGAACTTTACATAATCAACGTCGGTACTGCAGGTAATCTATAATTTTATATTTGATTGAGTCCATGGATTATATAAGGAAGGATATAACATCAGATACAAAATTAAAATCACCGCAAGCGTTTCTAAGAGGTTCATTTTGCAAATAATTAGTTCTACAAAAGTTCATGTGGAGTAACTCAAAAGATCTTCTAGGACGAAGAGGAATATTAAAATTTATTTTACTCAATAAATATGGACTGTTGACATATCCATGTAAAAGTTTTGTAATCCAACAAGCATTTATCATAATTCTCCGATTTTTTAAAGA
Organism: Dichetophora obliterata; assembly: GCA_963920525.1. Classification (NCBI taxonomy): domain Eukaryota; kingdom Metazoa; phylum Arthropoda; class Insecta; order Diptera; family Sciomyzidae; genus Dichetophora; species Dichetophora obliterata. The sequence goes on along the minus strand of OY986435.1, from coordinate 232,955,170 downwards.
AGGAAGATTTAAGAGTTGTAACCGATATTCATAAGGTGGTTAGTGAAAATCAGTATTGCAATAAAGATAGCTTAAGCAAAACAAAAGAAATTGTTTCTGCACTGATTCAATGTCGTCTATGAAACAACCGTATCGTGGGCACCAAACAACTGAAGCGTATTCTAAGATAGGCCGCACTAGGGAAGTAAATAAGGTTTTCGTTATGAATGTATCATTAAACTCTTTTTCCCAACGTTTAATAAATCCTAAAGTACTATTTGCTCTATTTATTATTTTATTTACATGAATATTAAAGCGTAGTTTAGGATCCATTGTAACTCCAAGATCATTGAAAATTGTTTGATAGTTTAAATCATTCTATATTTTAAATACAAATTCTAGTTGTTTTATAGTTTAAAATCGTTTATTGGGCTTTAGATCAGGTTAGAACAATGAATTGCTCTAACTAGTTAATCAATCAGCTAACTAATTAATCAGCTAGTGATGTTTTCCTTTTCATGTTAAAAATGTTGTTGTGTTTGTATTATTCTAGTATTGTTCTAACCTGACCTAAAGCTCAATAAACGATTTTAAAGTATCAAACAACTAGAATTTGTATTTAAAATCAAGAATGCTTTAAACTATCAAACATTTAGAATTTGTATTTAAATCATAGAAAATCAACATTAATATACAACTTAACAAATGGCATGCTTATATGAATCGCACAATGAATAGTTTGCTGACAACGAAACGGTCCGTTTCAGTGCTTTTAAAAGTGAACACCATTTTCAACCGAGCCGATTGGCTATCTGGGAAACGAAAAAAATTAAAACAACTGATGTGTATTTATATATGTATGTTTTACATACATATTAATAAAAACAGCAACAACAACAAAAGCAGCACAACAACGAACGACGTGATTACGAACCAAACAAGCAAACACACAACACCAACAACCTTAAAAACAGCATAAGCAACTACAGCAAGTACGCAGCTAAGCAGCTTGTGCTATTTTGCTATTTTATTCGTTTTATTCCCACTAAAACTGATATTTTGGCATTTTTTTTTTCTTTGTACGATGAATATTAAAGGCTGTAGGTATACCCCAAAGTATCAAATATCACTATGAAAAAATTTGTGAATATGACCCCCATACATACCGCGCTGTTAGACGTAATTCTATGTCAAGAAGTAAATAAGTTAATAACGAAATAAGAATGCATTCAATGAATGCAAAATTGATTTCTAAATAAAATTTTTAATGCACAATCTTTTTTGAAAAAATTATTTATTATTCATTCCAATTATTCATTTTCGTTATTTTTGACAAAAAAAAATTTAATTCTCAACCTGACCCTCTCTGATTTTGTTTAAACTTTGTATACACGTAGTGTTGGCTACAATTTAGAAAATCAATTTGTAATTTGTATTTTTTTCGAGTGGTGACTGAGTTACGGGTACTCAAAAATTAAAAAAAAAACGTTTTTTTTCTTGCGGACTGTTTTTCAATTGATCATAACTTTGGCTAAGTTTGAGATAGAGCAACAATTTTAGATTCATATTAATATGTAATTTTGAGGAAACGTAGATAAACTATCATTATTTAATATATATTTTTTCCAAAGTTTTTAAAAATGACTTTCATCAAAATATTTTTTTAAACTTTTATGCAAAAAAAGCTAATATTTAAGATATTTTAAAGTTTTATTATGCAAAATAAGCCTTTTGAAAAAATCTTTAATATAAAACTAAAATCGTTGCTCTATCTGAAACTTAACCGAAGTTATGATCAAATGAAAAACAGTCCTCAAGAAAAAAAAACACAATTTTTTCATTTTTGAGTACCCGTAACTCAGTAACCACTCGAAATAAATAAAAATTATAAATTGATTTGCTAAATTGTAGCCAACACTACATGTATACAAAGTTTAAACCAAATTAGAGACTGTTAGGTTGAGAGTGTTGTTGAGAGTGTTGTTGAAAAGCAATGTAATCACCCTTTTCAGAATTATGAATCATTTCATTTAATAATTTGAATGCTATTCACAAAGATTTTCAAAATTTTTAAATATTCATATTTTTATTCATTATTAATTTTTTTTCGTTATTAATTTTTTTTTTTTCATTATTCATTATTCATATCTAATTCATTATTAATTTTTATTCATTAGTAATTTATTATTCATTATTCGTTTATTATTCATTATTCATTTTTAATTCATTATTCATTTGTTATAATCTTTTTATTTATGGCTTCGGCTATGTTTTTCTTTTATTAATTTGACAACATTTTTTGCTGTTACTATCTATATCGTCAAATTTATAAAAGAAAAGCATACCTCGAGTCATAAGCCATGAATAAAAAATTAATAAGAAATGAATAATGAATAAAAAAAATAATAATGAAAAGGAAAAGAACAATGAATAAAAATTAATAAGAAATAAAAATTTAATAATGAATGAAATATGAATAATGAATAATAAGTGAATAATGAATAACAAATATTTAATGAATAACAAATGAGTAATGAATAAAAAATGAATAATAAATAAAAAATTAGTAATGAATAACAAATGAATAATGAATAAAAAATTAATAACGAATAAAACATTTATAATAAATAAGAAAAGAATAATTGAAAATTCTGAAATTCTTTGCGAGCTGCACTCTTTGTGAATAGAATTCAAATGAATAAAAAATAAATTCATTATTCTGAATAACGAAAATGAATAATTTAAATGAATAATATTTCGTATTTTGTTGTATATAACGTATGAAGAATGAAATATGAACAAATTTAAAATGCAAATATTTTCACATGTGTGAAAAGTAGGATCAAAATAAAGTAGGCAATAGTTTACGGTACTCTATTAGTTGTCATTGCATTGACATATCAGTTGTCTGCTGATATAGATTCAGTATGAAAATGTCTTTGAACGAGTTTGACCATCAAAAGTTAATTTATAAATACTGCGAAGATTTTCCAACCAAAAAGGAAAGTAAAATTTTACATTACTTCAGCGAGTTAAGTCTTGCAAAAAAATATATTAACAAGACCATTGAAGCTTATAGAAGTGGAAAATTCAGTGAAAGGCAAGGTAATAGGAAGACATGTGCTTTGCAGGATTTTAAAACACGTGCCAAATTAAAGGCTGAAACTGCAGGCCATACTGCAAAATCGTACAGGGAAGTAGGAAAAAGTACAAAGTTGATGAAAAAATACATAAATGTTATAAACCTTGATAAATTGGCAAAAAAAGCTGCTCCAGCTGTCACAGAAAAGCAAGTTACAGCCATCGTTGATCAATTCCGGCTTCTTTCCCGAGATATGTTTGCTGCAAAATCGAGGAAGATTTACATCATAGATGACGAGACCTTTTTTACGGTTGAAGGAAATAAATGGACCCCGAGGTATTACTTCAAGCTTGCAGGTATTGAAATTTCCGATAATGTCAAATTTAAGTCGAAAACAAAGTACCCGGGAAAAGTTTTACTGTGGATGGCAATAAGCGAACGTGGCGTGAGCGATCCTGATCTGATCCTGTGTTCATTAAAGCCTGCGTAGTTTTTATATGGTTACGAATACTTTTGGTAACTAAAATTAATTGTTAGTAGTTTGTACTGTAAAAATTTCAGCATTTTATTTTGAAAAATAAAAATTCTGTTGACATAAAGGGGTTTGTTCATATTTCATTCCCCATACGTTATGTAGCAGAGAAGCAATGATTGAGCTTACTCATCGCGGTGTGAGTTACCTAGCAGTAAAGAAACTTACTATTCCTTTTCAAAGTAAAAATCAATATGTTAATCATAGCTAGTATTCCCCGGCAGACGTTGTCCTGCTACAGACTGCCTTATTGCCATATACGAAAATGCCAAGAAATTCCAAACATATTGACCATTTTTAGTATAGTTGCCAAAAGTAGCCATATGAACTAAATTACATAATTTAACTCTAATACGGCTCAAACCATCTGAAATTAAGCATTTTAATAAAGCCAAAATTTCAGCTCAATCAGTGCAGTTGTTATGGAATCTATATATGTATATCACACAGACAGACAGACAGACAGTGTTTTGCTTTTTATATATATAGATATTATTATGTATTTGTATTATAATATTATTTATAACATACTAATACATGCATTCATTTTAATGGGATATTTAATTATATAACATTAATATCATATTCTATTATCATATCATCAAAATCGTTATTATATTACTTTAATAGCATACAATTTCAAAAAGTCACAACCATTATTAGATCCCACGATTATCCCATGAAAATTTTTGTTACCATTGAATTACAAGAAATACCCTCATATTAAAATTTCTCAATTAAAATGCAACCCACCATTGGCATGGAATTTCAAACGCACGAGCTAGTAGAAAAATTTACCCCTGCTTTACATTTTTACGGGATGAGGTCGAAACAAAGTATGAGGTCGAATTTAGTGTTGCTTCGACCTCGTTGTTTCTAGTCTAGCTTTCAAAGGCCGACCGACCTAACGCACTATTCAGTTTTGGGCATAGAGGTTGTAAGATATTCAATTTTTTCATTAGAAACTATTTGCTATAATTTATTTAACTGAAAACCATCACAAAAAAGTAATAAATTCACTATTGGTAACTTGTTAAAAAAGTTAGGGTGTCTTCTGAGTTAACCATAGAATTAATTGCTTAAGCAAATGAAAACTTCCTTTAATTTTCTTTTTAAGTTATAATTATTGTCATTATAATAGTTTTCGTCTTAAAATATACATTTTATATTTTTAAGTTTATAAATTTTTTAGCTGTGTCTATTAAACTATATTAAGCCATAGAGTGTTAAAAATTCTTATAAAAAGTAAAATCCATTTAAACTACTTAATTTCTTAAAAATTGTGTAATTTAAAACAATTGTTTAATAACAATAGTTTTTTAATTTTTCATTGAGCTTGGGGCAACCATATCAAGCCCTTTACATCAAGATTTTTTGTAAAATTATTTTTTGTAGTCTCATCAATTTTTAAAACAATAAACACAAACCGAAGTAAAATCTAAAAGTTACACATATTTTGTAATCAAGAGAGCGAAATCCGATTTTTTTTTTGTCGAGCTTAAGGCAACCCTATTAAGCTTCTCTCAGTGTATATGCAAATATTTTTCTTTTTATGTAGCCGCATCGATTTCCAACACAACAAAAAAAAAACCAAACCAATAAAGCCGTTCAAAAGTTACAGAATTTCGATCACCCAGGTTGCGAATTCCGAGTAGGACACTGTGCGGTGTATGAAAAATAAAACAATCAGAAGAAAAATGTATTATCCTTTGTTTGTCTGGCGTTAAGAGTGTAGAAAAATTACACCCATGCGATTGAAACACGTATATGATGTGTTGTTTTTGATTTTTTAAGCTTTATTTTTTGCTAAAACTGCTTTACCTTTTTTGTACTACATGGCGCATCCACACTGCATCATAGGAAGCGTGGCAGTTCGCAACACAGAGGGTATTTTGTTAGTGGTAAAGGGATAGTTTTTCACTTTACACCCTTTATGAAGCAGATTTTTATATTTAAGGTAAAGATACTTTACAACTTAAATAGCACACAAAGAATATTTAGGTACTACCTATAAAATATTTCCTCTGTCTAGAAGTAGGTTAAACTTAAGTACAGCTTTATTTCATATTTTTCCACTTTATTTGAAATTGTTATTGCTATTGTCATTGCATGAAAACTTCATGTCTGCTAACACAACCATGATTGTAATGAAAATTCCTTTTTTAAATAAGTACATACTTCTCAAAACATCATTTGAATCCATTTTTAATAGATTGACTCAAATTAAAATATTTTTACATAAAAGTCATATTATTTTCACAGACACAATCATGACCATGAAGCAGCAAAACCTTGAAGCAAAATGAAAACGCTTTCTAAAATTAAGGTGTCGCAATAACAACACTTACAAGCAAAACTTATCCAACCAGTTATGACACTCATCATTCGCAGGGAAAAGTGGAGCAAAGAATAGATAATAAAATATCTTCCCTTAGACATTAAAACAATGGCATTCATCAAAGTGCCTTAGGCTATACGATTAAGTTTTGAATATATTTAACTCTTGTCTACACAAAAACAAACACTTTTGCGTTAAAGTGACTGAAAACCAGCCAAACAATGAAAGCAATTGTTGATATTTTAACTGAAGCATCAAAAGTTTAAAATTAAGCAAAATGTAACTACATAAATTCTTAAAGCAATCATCTCATAAAACCTTTTAAATCCTTCTATAAAATGAAATACCAAAAAATAAACTACAAAATTCTTTGGGAATTAAATCGTTATTTGCTTACGCTGAAAAAAGTAACACAAAATAAAAAATATGTACAAGTAAATGGAAATAACTAGAAGGTCTTTGCTTGATCCTTTTCTTACTTACTTATCGATAAATTGAATTTACATAGCAAAAGTATTGAACATAAAAAAAAAAGTTATAAATACCCTTTACCCTCATTCTCCTCTATCGCTCTTCTTTGCCTTTAAGTCTATTAATGGTATTTTCGTTTTTATAATAAAATCGGCCATTGTTAGAACAGCAACTAATCCGGATAACCTAAGTAATGTTATAGGCATAGAATAAAGCGGCACGGCACAGGAAAAGGAAACCAACCTTTTTTGATTGTTTAAGTGTCATCGGGGCAACTTGAAAGCTTTTCCATCTATCTATCTAACCCTTAACGATTGTTGCAAATATTCAAATCTGCTGACTGCTCAGCAAATGTACTGAATTCCCGATAAAAATGAAGGAGTGTATGGTGAAAGGTAAGATGTGGTGAAGGGTAGTAAAGCTTATCATACAAGTTAAAAACTCAATACAACTACGCCAAAGTAAAAGGAAATCAACCTAAAAAATTAAATAGAATTAAAGTCGAAACTCTACTTCCGAAAACAAATTTATCATATAAAAGTATTCACCATGAACGTTATCTGCGATGCACTCCACCATCAAGTAGTTTTCTATAACAAAAGCGCCGCACTTAACCTCTTAACTCATAAAAAAAACTTCGTTTATAGCCTCGCCATTGAGTGGGCGATTTTTAGAAAAGGATTTGTGACATATATCTTTAGTGACTGAGTAAAGGTGCTCTTAAGTGCCAACTTAAGTTATTTTTATTTTTTTTTTTTATTTTAAAACGATGTTCCCAATAGAGAAAATAGTCATTACAAAATTAGTTCTTCTGGTGGTCAGTCACAAATCTGGAGCGAATGACTGTGCTCCAGATAAACCTTCATCACTCCAAGCTCGCCTCGGCGAATTCCTAGTCCACCTGAAAAACGATGGATTCGAAGTAGCCCTCATCTAACAACCCTGGTTATGTGGTGGCAGGGCTTGCGGATAGGATGGAGGGCTATAAGACGCATATGCCTAGAACGTGCATTGTAGCAAAATATAATATTAATCTCTTCTTGCTTTGCAGATACTGCGATAGAGTTGTGGTTGCAGCTAGCCTCGAGTCAGACAAGGACTGGTTGGTATTCAGGTATTGGTTGGTTGTACACTATTTCTCATACGATGAAAGCCCGCCTCCAGATAACATCAGGATATTGGTGGACGATAGCCGTGGCATGCGTCGAGGGGTCCTCATATTGGCCGACACTAATGCAAATAACTCCGTGTGGGCCAGCACGGACACTAACGAAAGGGGTGAGTTACTTTTTGATTCTTTATTAAGTACCAACCTATATATATGCAATATATATATATATATGCAACTGACTGATGTCTTGAAAAGATACAAAGCTGATATCACTGCTATCAAGAAATGTGATGGAAGGGACAGGGTTGCATTCGGCATGCACCGGCCACGCGGAGAAGCACGAGTTTGGATGCGGATTTGTAGTTGGCAAGAGACTACGTCCCCACGTCCTGCGATTCACGCCTGTAAACGAACGGCTTGCCATAATCCGCATCAAGGTTAATTTTTTTAATATAAGCCTGATATGTGCACACGCTCCGACAGAAGACAAGGACGATGAGACCAAGAAAATTTTCTACGAGCGCCTTGAAAATGCGTGCGAGCGCTGCCCCCGTCACGACGTAAAAAACGTGCTTGGTGACTTCAACGCTAAGGATGGCAAGGAAAATATATTTGGTTCAACAGTCGGAAAGTTCAGCCTCCACGACAACACCTCCGATAACGGAATGAGTCTGATTGACTTTGCCGCAGCACGAAATATGGTCGTAAGTAGCACTAGATTCAAGCATCTCAGTATTCATAAAGCCACCTGGATGTCCCCTGATCAAAAAACCAGAAGTCAAATTGATCACGTTTTGATCGACGGAAGGCACTCTTCCATCGATCCGTGGTGCAAACATTGACTCAGATTACTATCTTGTCGCAGCCAAGATCCGTACACGTCTGTGCGCAACAAAAAATGCACGTAACCATACATGGAGAAAGCTAGACGTCGACAAGCTGCAATCGAAACAGACAGCCGAAGCTTTTGCCACTCGACTCTCACTCCTGCTTCAAAGCACTGCTCCAATCGATAATACATTTATGAGCGCAGTGAACACACATTTTCAACTCCATGCGTGCGGCTGCTGAAGAGGTAATTGGCTACCACCACCCTCGCCGAAACCAGTGGTATGACCAGGGGTGTCGCGACACCACTGAAGAGAAAGACGCCGCCTACAAAGCCACCCTGCAGTCAGTTGTAACGCGCGCTGCTAAGGAGCGATACAAAAAAAAGAGAAGGGAAGAGAAACGTATTTTCAGGCGGGAAAAAAAGACAGGCAGAAAAGCGCGAGCAGGAGAAGATTGAGATGTATGGTCACAGTAATGAGGCCCAAAAATTTTTCAAAAAAATAAGACGTCTTGCCGATGGTTTTAAAACCGAGGCCTCTTCCTGCAAGGATGAAAACGGAAATCTAGTGACAGATGTCCAGAGTACACTGACGTTATGGAGGGAACACTTCTCTAAGCTTCTAAATGGCGACGCTGACAACAATCCTGCCAATAGAGATGATATCCCGGCAATCCCAATTACGGATGACATCGTCGAAGTTCCGCTGCCCGACTATGATGAAGTTCTGACAGCTATAGCTCGGCTTAAAAATAACAAAGCCGCGGGAGCTGATGGCTTACCTGCTGAGCTGTTTAAGAACGGAGGCGAAGCTCTAATTAAATGCATTCACGAGCTTCTATGCAGAATATGGTCGGAATAATGCATTCCGATATAAGGTCCTGTCGAGCGTTTTATGTGAAAGATTGAAGCCCATTGTAAACGAACTGATCGGACCTTATCAGTGTGGCTTCAGACCTGGAAAGTCCACCATCGACCAGATTTTCACGCTACGACAAATCTTGGAGAAGACTCAAGAAAAACAAGTTGACACCCACCATCTTTTTGTCGACTACAAAGCCGCCTTCGACAGCCCAATAAGGAAGCACCTGTACTCCACCATGTCTGAATTTGGTATTCCTGCAAAACTAATAAGACTTTGCAGGATGACACTGAGCAACACCAGCAGCGCAGTTAAAATCGGGAAGGACCTCTCCCCACCATTTATTACCAAACGAGGTTTCAGACAAGGTGATTTCTTATCGTGCGACTTTTTCAACCTAATGATGGAAAAGATCATCCGAGCTGCTGATCTGAGACGTAGTGGCACAATATTCTACAAGAGTGTTATGCTGCTTGCGTATGCTGATGACATAGATATCATTGGCCATAATACGCGCGAAGTCAGTGCAGAATTTTCCAGATTAGAAAGAGAGTCAAGTCGAATGGGTCTGTCAGTGAATGCAGATAAGACGAAATACTTAGTGTCAACAAACAAACAGTCCCAGCGTCTTGGAACCCACGTTACCGTTCACAATACCTCATTCGAGGTTGTGAAGAACTTCGTCTATCTGGGATCCAGCATTAATTCAACCAACGACATCAGCATTGAGATCAAACGAAGAATAACTCTTGCCAACAGGTGTTACTTTTGGCTCAGTAGGCAATTGAGAAGCAGAGCCCTCTCTCGACGAACGAAAATCACGCTCTATAAATCGCTCATCATGCCCGTCCTACTTTATGCATCACAAACCTGGACGCTGAGCAATTAAGATGAAAAGACTTTAGGAGCATTCGAAAGAAAGATTCTTCGTAAGATCTACGGACCAATCTGCGTCAATGGCGAATACCGAATACGGTGGGATGATGAACTGTAGAAGCTGTACGCCGACATCGACATAGTCAAGCGCATTAAAATCGAGTGGCTTCGCTGGCTCGGTCATGTTCAGCGCATGAAAGACGATGTTCCAGTGAAGAAAACATTCGATTCGGTACCCAGCGGTGGTCAACGCAGAAGAGGAAGACCGCATCTTCGTTGCAAAGACCAAGTAGAGGACAACCTGACGAAGCTTGGACTTACACTTTCTTTAAATTTCGCTTTGTTTCACTAACAGCTGTTTTTAAAAAGAGATAATTTTCTTGTAGAAGAGAAAAAAAGCAATTGTCAATGCTACCTAGTTACTTATACCATGGCTGTAGCACACACGAGAAATAGCAGACCGCAAGAGTGACTTAGACACTTAAACAGAGTCAGCGTTGTTATAAAACTTACTTACTTACTTAATTGGCGCTACAACCGTATGTCGGTCTTGGCCTCATCTAAGAATTTCCGCCAGCCATTTCTGTCTTTCGCTTGCTGGCGCCAGTTGGAAATTCCAAGCTTCGTCAGGTTGTCCTCTACTTAGTCTTTCCAACGAAGATGCGATCGTCCTCTTCTGTGTTGACCGCCGCTGGGTACCGAATCGAATTAAATATACTTATTATAAAAATTTCGGAAGAAAAATACCCCTACATAAATTTGTGGAGCAACGAGTAACGCAAATAACAGCAACAAATTTTTTTGAAAAATTTCGAATATTTCTTGCCATTATAGAAAAATGATCCTGCAAGACAAGGGCCTATGTAAAAATATGTGCATATAAACAAATAAGACCATTTCTCTCTCTCTCTCTCTTTTAAATGGAAATAAAAAAAAAAAAGATATTACAGTTTATGTATTTTACAAAACTTTGAAAAAACGATTTAAATATGTAATGCCTATATTTTAGGGAGAAGTTTTGTAAATCAGAAAGCGTGTTAGATATAAATAATTTTTTTAATGTGTTCGTGGCTTTCACTGCATTTCTTTTTAAATCTGACTTTATTGTTTGATATTCATTCGTGAGAATCAACTGCATTATCTTAATTTTGACACTATTTACGTAATACTTGCATATGTTACTACATATCTTACTTTACTGGTACAACATATTAGGGCAGTTCACGATCTTGTTGCATTGTTGAAAATGCGTTTTTGCAAGATGATGATTAGGAGCACACCTTTAATATTGTGATATTGCAAATGCTTTACAACAGCTGTTTTCTGTTTACATTTTACGTCGGACTCCTGTAAAAAATCCAAAATTTTGCGAATTTCTACCTCCGTCCATTTTTTTTTTTTTTTTTGGTTTTCCCTCTTAATTTTCCTTTTTAAAACTCCCTCCATTTCTTTGGAAACTCCCAAAATGAAACTTTTTGTCGCTAAAAATGTAAACAATGTTCAATGCAAAATCAAGATATTCCTTCACAATAGCTTTATGCAATACGATTAGATTTTCATATGCAACAGCCTTTTGTTAAAGCATATGCATGAATGTTGCAAATGCATATCAATGCTTTTTGTTTTTGTAAAAGCTTCTTATTTTGCATTTGCAACGATGCAACAAGACCGTGAACTGCCCTATTATCCTTCCTGTACATATCATCTACTTAATCATTTATTTCCATTCCATCTCATTGAAATTATAGTGAAATTGAAGCTGTAACAACCGAAACTACACTTTACTAAATGAAGCACAGCCGCGAATAACGTTTTAAGCGACAAAAAGTAAATTGTTCACAATTCGTAAAAAACGTTTTAAATGCAGCAAACAGTTTCTAGATACTTGTTTTTAATACATTATGTTTTAATACATAGGTAAATTAAATATTTTGGTAAAGAGAAATTGTTTAATAATAATATTTGTTTGAAAAACGTTACATATCCAAAAGCCATTGGTAGTGAAAATGTTTTTCCTTTTTCTTTTCATCACTTGAATGGGTTCTTTTCGAAGAACTGCCAACGTATTATTTGTCTAGTATTGAGTTCTTATGGAGTTACCTCGCACAATTCGATTAAAGATGTTAACAAAGCGGTTTGTTCATTTAATTTTTTTTTATATAATTTAAAATTATGTTCCTTTATTGCACTTATACTGAATTTTATTGCAATAAAAGAAGCATAGACAATCACAAATCTATATAATAACAATTCAATTACCTAAAAACGTAATGTGAACTTACAACGTTATTCCATTTTACTTGCGCTGGAGTGTTTTTTCGAGGTATACTTTTTTTTCTTACAATATATTGATTACCACAATTCTTCAATCTTTTATTATTATTCTCAATTCCATTTTCAACATTGGACTTCCTTTTTGTGCATCCGTTGCAATTATCAATTCCATTAGATAATTCAGCTCTAATAATTTTGTATGTAACCTACAATGTTCTTCCACTGACTGACACATTCTTATTTCTTTTTGATAGCGATAAGGTGCATATATTTGGCTAATTAAAGTAAACAATATATAACTAAACTGAAAATTTAATAAAACTGATGGTATTTTACATTGAAATAATTTTGGGAATAACAACTTAACACCTTCTTTAGACACCCTCGGTAGTGCAATTGGTAGCGCGCTTGAGTGCATTGCAAAGTTTTGCAGGAAATACCTATCCTATACTATGTTGTTATTCTAAGCCAATCATTATGTATTTCATACTATTTTTATACACTCTTATTGCACTAATTCTTTCTTCACTTCACTACCTCTCTGCTGCAATTGCTTTGGTCTCTTCGCAATCTTTATCTCAGTCTTCTTTTATTTTACTTTATTTCCTTCTACATTTACATAAATATCTGATTTTTTAAATTGGTTCGTTAAATGAATATTATGTCATATCATAATGCATTTTCTAATGGTTCTGTTGATAATTATAAGGCTCTAATTAATGTTCTCTGTAAGCAATGTGATGGGTTAAATGTTGTTCAGTTTAATGCTAGGAGCTTAAATGGGTTCAAACTTGACTATGCAAGATATATTTTTGAAACGTCGTCTGTGGACGTAATATGTGTTTCCGAAAGAAAAATGGTTTCGAAATTCCGGACTCTCACTATAATATTACTCGTTACAAACTATTCCGTAGTGACAGATGTGCTCGAAGAGGTGGTGGTGTTGCGGTTTATTGTAAGTCCAATCTTAATGTTAAGTTTGTCAATAAATGTATTGATGTCTGTGAGTTCATTAATGTTGAAATTTTTGATGGAAATACTAAAATTTTAGTATCGTGTGTTTACAATCCTCATCGATGCCATAGCATTGAAACATTTTTCACCGATTTAACTAGTAAATTGATTTATTTGTTGTTTGTGGTGATTGTAACATTGGCCGCATTCAGCGAAGACAACAGTTGGCAACTGTTGTGTAAAAATTCGCTGAATGGTACAAATTTGGTAGCGCTGACTAAAACTGATAAAGTAGCGAACGCCTTTTAATCGAGCGAAAAAATTCTATGCTACATGAACACAACTGTTTGCTTAGCTGTCAGATGGTATTACTGACGCTAAGTAACTAAAGAACTCAGAAAATTTAAGTGAGAAACCTTTGCAATTGAATTAAATTTACATAAAAATTAAATTGAATCTAACTTTTGACGTGTAGAGTAGCAACACATTCAGAGAAAAACATCGTGAACTAAGGTAGCGCTACCATTACAGTTCACAACAGTTGTCTGCGCTGAATGCGGCCATTAACCTACAGAAAAATGATCTTGCAACTGATAACTTTCATTATTTGTCTTCTTTGTGTGGATTGAAAATTATTAATGATTCTGTGCCTACTCGTTATATGCGTGATTGTGAGTTGTTATATACATGAGTTGTTATATATATGACGTTATATACATGACTTAGTTTTCTGTTGCCTTAATGTTAATCTAGGTAGAACTTCTTCTGCAAATTTTTTTTTAATTTGATTATAAATCGATAGACTATCCCGCATTATATCAAAACATATCTGACATTAGATGGAATGATTGCTGGTTTCTTGATACAGTTGATGAAAAACTTAGGGCGTTCATGCATAGATTAGATGTTGTTTTTGCTAGTCATGTTCCATTACGTACAGTGCAAGTCTTAAATAATTGTTGTCCTTGGTTTACAAAGCATGTATTAGATTCTTTTAGGCTTAGAAATAGAAAATATTCAATTTGGAAAAGAAATCGTTCCGAAGCTAATTGGAATGAATTCAGAATTGCTCGTAACTCTGCTACACTTATGATTACAGAAGCTAAAACAAATTTTTTTAACTCCAAGCTGAACCCCAACTTGAACTCAAAACAGCTATGGAAGAACATTAAAAAGTACAAAGTTTTTAGCAATAATTCGACTAAATATTGTTTAAACCCTGATGAGCTTAATAACTTATTTTTGGGCAGTAGTAACCCTACTTCTACACACAACGTTAGCAACGCTGACTTGCCAGTGCATGCAAACTCATTGTTTACACCCTTTGAATTAGTGAAGTTAGTGAAGATTACGTTGCTATGTGCATAATTAAGATAAACTCTAATGCCGTTGGCATTGATGGAATGCCCATTAAGTTCATTAAATTAGTATTACCTTTTATATTATCGCCATTAACTCACATCATAAATCACTGTATAACCTGTTCCAGATTTCCTTATTTATGGAAGGCTGCCACGGTCTTACCTGTGGCTAAATCTGCTTCCTCTCCTGCACCCAATGACTTTAGGCCCATAAGTATCTTGCCTGCACTGGGAAATTTATTTGAGAGAATAATGGCCAGCAATTATCGCCGCTGCAATCTGGTTTTAGGACTGGTTACAGTTGCTCCACAGCTGAAGTTAAGAACTGCATAATATTAGAATCTATTATGATCAAAACTTTTTGACTCTGCTTTGTCTTATCGACTTCTCCAAAGCATTTAATTCTGTTAGTCACACTCTTCTTTCCCAAAAATTAAAAAAACTTCTTTAAGTTTAGCTCTAGTGCTGTTAATTTGATAGCCAACTACCTAGAAGGGAGATTGCAGCGGGTTAAAGTAAGAGATGTTTATTCTTCTCTTAAATCAGTTTTAGGCGGAGTCCCTCAAGGGTCTATTCTTGGTCCTCTACTATTTTCTCTATTTATAAATGACGCTTATTCAGTTTGTCAATTTGCAACTGTTCATGCATACGCTGATGACATTCAACTCTACCTCTCTCGACCAACTGGACTGCTAGAAGACTTGACTTACAGACTGAACTATGACTTGACCTCCTCGAACAAATGGACTGTTACTAACCTGCTTCTAATTAATCCCCTAAAATCTAAAGTTCTTCCCATTGCGAGGAATGACTCCTGCTTTAATGATATTCCTCCCCTGTTTATTGGAGATGAACAACTTGAATTTGTGCTTAAAGTAAAAAACGTGGGATTTATAATTAATTCAAAACTGACTTGTGTTGACCACATAAATAACACCATAGGGAAAATATACGGGACTTTGCGTTACTTACGAACTTCTTCGAACTTCACGCCTATTGTAACTCGTCGCAGACTTGTTGTGCCGCATACTACATACTTTGTTGTCGTTTATAGTCATCTTGACTCACAATCCCAACACAAATTTCTTGTGGCATTTAAACAGTGCTGCTAGATATGTATATAGAGTCAATCATTATGATCATATTTCTCTGAGAAGTAAAGGCATTCTTGGCTATGGACTGGTTGATTATTTGAACATCCGCAACATTTTATTTCTTCACAATATTATCCGCACCCAAAGCCCTCCACACCTTTACACAAAGCTGCAGTTTTTCCAATTTCAACGGTCAACAAACTTTGCTGTTCCTAGGTGTAATTACCTTAACAGAAGTAGATTTTTTTTTTCATCAGTACCATTAAACTTTGGAATGCATTACCTATGTTTTGTAAACAAATTACTTCACGAACCAACTTCAAACAATCCATCTTTAACTCCTTCAAATACTTAAATCAATAAATTATGGCTGTTTTATTCTTTCTTCTTTATCTGTGCCTTACTTCTCTATCTAGTATAACTTTACTTCCTTATACCGTATAACTATACCGTATAATTTATTATCTTTAACTAACTTTAAATTTGTTTTCTAATTTAATAAATAATTTAATTAAGTCATTTAATTCCTAGTTCTAATTATCTCTTTTATTTCATATAATTTATCATTTCGTATTGTATTCGTTAGTTCTAAACAAATGTTAATTTTAAGTTAAAGTTTATAAAATGCCGAATTGTTACACTCCAATGAAGTACTAAAAAAGACTAAGTCCTAAAGACTAAGACTAAGACTAACACCATCATAATTCAATAAATACATAAAGTAAAATATTCGTGATTCAAGAATTTACAATATCTTTTCCTTATTAACTAATAAAAAAAATAAAATAATCCACAATTAATAATAAAATGGTTTTTATTTGGGAATTTTTGAAGAAGATTTTAATAAAATTAAATTGGCTAAGGCAATACTATAGCATGGATGTATCATAATGTAGAATAGTCTATCATTAATTTGGAATACAAAGAATATCAAAACATGAAAGTAGATCCAACTACCACCTAAGTAACTCGTGGCGCATACATTTTTGGGTTCTCAACGATCGAAAAAAAAAGTTTGATGTCAAGAAAATATTCGCTTTGTCTCGGATTCAAAAACTTTCCATATTTTGCCAGTACTTACATATTAAACTGAAATACTTGACATGATTTCTGTTTTTCTGTCACATGTCTTTCATAGTACCTTCATTTCATTTTTTAATATTTAAAAACTTTTCTTTTCTATTAGTTGAGCTTTTATTTTCATTGAGTTAAAGATCACTTATTATTTCTCACTTATTAAAAGATTACGAATTAATTACCTGTCGTTCGATCTAAAACTAGGCATTAAAAATATTTTTCTGTACAGTTGTCATCATCGGCAAAGATAATGCCAAGTAAATCTTCTTAAAATCATAGATGCTATTGTACATAGAGTCGGCATAAAACTTGAAGGTCCAATATTTTAATTATCTTACATACATTTTTGACTCACACAATACAATTCATAATATGAAGGTCAAAGTCCTTCAAGATCAATTTTAATTATTTTGTTTATTATTTAATTAATTTTAAAATTTTTAATTATTAAAATTACTTCTCGTATTTAAGAAAATGATGTAAAATGTTCATAATTAAAAATAAGGTAAAAACATTTCAAAATTTTAATATGAAAGTTTTATTGAAAAAGGGAAAAGTGCATGAACAGAATGCGTTTCCTATTTCTATTTTCTTAGTTTAAGTATTGGAATGCATATTTTGTATTATTCGTGCAAGCAATTATGAAGCAAAAACAACACTCAATGTATATCCCTCCAGTATTGGGATTGGCCGTTGAATAAATATTAGTTTCATCAAACGCATTTTTAAACATCAACAGACCTTATTTTTATTAAAATATTAAATATGTACCATGTAAAAACTTAAAATTATTATTTTTATTCCATTAATATTTACATATCTTTACACATTTACATTACATATAAACAACAATATTTTCATTTTGTTTTATTTAAAATAAATAAAAAGTTTTTGAAAGATTTGTAATTTTTTGAAATCATGTTACATTTTTCCATCAATGTTAGTTTAAAGATTTTACTCATGAATTTCCTGACACCACATCTAGCAGTACTTTTGCAGTAATGAGAGCAGTAACTTGCTTTAGCTCGTATCTATATCACACATTGATTATTACACTCAGGGAAAAATTGCAACGTAAAATTTAATAATATCATGTTAATTTTACGTTGCTTCATTTTTAAGAAATCATCTTTAAATTCACATTGAAATCCTTTAAATCAAATATGAAAATATTTGATCTCCAATAAGAAGTGGAAAAACTTCAAAATAATGGTGATCCACTATAGTTATTATATTCTTTAAAGTGCATCCACTTCGAAATTAAGTTGAACCATAACTTGGTTTATATTGAAGTTGTCAGTAGTGAAAACGAAGTAGAAAATATATATTTTAAAGTGGGAGACCAAGCGCGTCGGAAGCTAATTTCATCTGGGGGGCAGTACAAATGGTGGTGCAAAAAAAAGTTCACCAAAATTTCTTCAAAGAAATATGAATGTAAATAAACAAATTTTTTATTTTAGTTTAAAGTAAAAAAATATAAAAATATATAAAAAATAACAAAATTTCATTATTTTTAAAAGTTCTTCCAATTTCAATATTAGAGATCATTCGTTAAAGGATCTTTCATATGGTAATATGAAAATATAAGAAATAATTGTTGCTTTTATAAAGCAAGACTAGGTATATCTTTACATGGTTTAAATGCAATAAGGTACAAAAAGTTTTATCAATTCAAATTATTCCAAAATGTTTCTTTCTGTCCTTGCGAGAAACAAATTCTTTCACCACCTCCATTCAATTCTTCGGTTTTATCTTTGTGAATGTGTATAAGTACCGCATGAGTGAGTCGTTTCTGTGTCATAGTTGCTCGAAGATACGTTTTTAGTCATCTTAGTGCACTAAAAGAACGCTCAGATGAAGCTACTGATGCAGGCACAGTCAAAAGCAAAGCAATAAGTTTTTCAACTTCATTTAATAGTTTTTTTACAGTAACCGAATTTTCGCAAATTGGGATACAATGCCACTACAATTTGAAGGTTTTTGGCCAGGCAATTGCTTCAGCAATTTCATCTGCAAAAAGTCATCTGCATAAAGATCAAGTTTTGTTTTTAGATGTTGTTCAGAAGGCACTTTTCCGTTGAAGGCTTCGATTACAATATTTTCCAACGATTCCAGAGTGTCAAGATCTGTTTAAATGTACAATAAGACTTACAAAGTACCAGTTTACACTAGCTTCACTCAACCGACTCACCGAATGTTAAATCA
Organism: Dichetophora obliterata; assembly: GCA_963920525.1. NCBI lineage: Eukaryota > Metazoa > Arthropoda > Insecta > Diptera > Sciomyzidae > Dichetophora > Dichetophora obliterata. The sequence goes on along the minus strand of OY986435.1, from coordinate 232,936,125 downwards.
AAGTGAGTCGGTTGATTGAAGCTGGTGTAAACTTGCAAAAATAAAAAAAAGTAAAATATCAACCTGTTTGATCGAATCTAGCCGTTATCTCATTTGAGAGAAGATCTAAAATTTCGAAATAATCTTTTCGTGGCCGATCATATAATGGCAACTGTACTGAAGGAACCGGATTTGATGTTTCTTCAAAGCGTCGAGGTGGATTTTCATCAGCTAATACACAGTAGGGGCTTTCGCATGGTCCAAAACATTGGACCAACATGGCAGATTGTGCAACATGTAGTACCATGCGTAAGCTAAAACTATAGTCGAAATTTTTGGTTTTTTTCTGCCAATTGTACAATATTGTACAACTATGTAAAATTACTGCTCAATTGTTAGGGCATCTAAAAGTTGCTTGGCTATTAGCCGGATGTGTTCTGCTTGAGAGCTTGCAATTAATGATGTTGCTTTACAAGTTGGATAGTTCGAACGCTCAATCAAATAGTCCCATTAGTTTTCCATCTAACTTATTGTACAACATGTCGTCCAATATGGAAAGCCCCTAAGAACATGTCAAATTTTTTCTTACCAGAGTTGCAAAATTAACAAGCATTAAGCTACATACTTAAGGGTGCTTTTAAACTGAAGTGGTGGGTTTGCAGTAGAAACTCTACATTTTGTTCTATCTTTTTGCAAGCACAGAGAAAGAAAATGGTTATTCGCAAGCATGCTTATGAAGAAGAGAGAAAAAAGAGGGAAAATATATAATACAAAAATATTATCGTTGTAAAAAAACTGATATTTTGAATAACTTTTGAAGTTTTCCTTTTAAATTGTTTATCTAGCTAAAAAAGTGGGGGCAGTTGCCCCCTTTCCCCCCGCTTCCGACGCCAATGTGGAAGACACTTCAATTTGAAGTTGGATGCATATTTTTGTGTGTACAGCTGCGGTCAAAATAATAGCAGTACCCTTATATTCAGACATGTTTGGATAAATAATACTAGTCTACAAATTTCGGATCCGGTAAGTCCATTTTAATTCCTACATATACTTTCAACACTCGCTCCGACTCCGTACTCAGTTTCCTCCTATATTGTAAAATTTTTAAGATACAAGGTGTTGCACGTTTTTGGCACGTGTTTAGTATTATTGATCTAGAATCTAAACTACTCACCATAATATAAGAAATATTATTTTGTATTTTAGAAAAAATATCAAATTTTCTATTTATATATCAACCACTATCGTGTCATGTGCTGTAGCGGAGCTAAAATTTTTAAATTTCAAAACGAATTATCAAAAAATGTTGTATATTTTATTTTATCGGAGCTGTTATCATTCAAAGTAAGACTTTAGAAAAAAACTGTTTGGTGAGTGTATTATTACATGAAAAAATGACATTTTAAATTTGGACGGTTACAGTTCCGCTAAAACAATAGGTACAAAATTTGTTGATATTTCGTTGGAATTTTAGCTTCACTACAGCACATGACACGAAAATGGTTGATACATTGATGGAAAAGTTGATAATTTTTCAAAAATACAAAATAATACTTTTTATTTTATGGTGAGTAGTTTAGATTCGAGATCAAAAATACTAAACACTTGCCAAAAACGTGCAACACCTTGTATCTTAAAAATTTTACAATATAGGAGGAAACTGAGTACGGAGTCGGAGCGAGTGTTGAAAGTATATGTAGGAATTAAAATGGACTTACCGGATCCGAAATTTGTAGACTAGTATTATTTATCCAAACATGTCTGAATATAAGGGTACTGCTATTATTTTGACCGCAGCTGTTATTTTATGCACGCTGTTTGACTTCATTGAAATAATTTTAATCTACTTAACAAAATTGACGAAGGTGGTCACTGAATGTCTCTCAAGTTTGTGCGTGCAAATAGTAATAGTAAGTGAAAATAAGTGAAGATTAATAAAAATGGAAAATATTCAATATATTAATGAATTTGGCCAAGTTCTTAACTTGGACACAATACTTGTCAACAGTGTGGATGTAGTTACAAATTTGGAAGAAGACGATGAGAATTTTGCTAGTCTGCTTAAAGATTTTGAGTTGGAAAGGTAAAAACCAAATGAATAATGGTAAAACTTATGTGAGAAATATATTTTTTTAACTACATTTTTAAAATCATAATTCTCTTATATATATGTAATATATTGAATTATCATATAATTTTTTAAGAAAATGTACCACATTTATTCTAATATTTTAATAAAATAACATTTCCATAAAAACTAATTTATCTTTATTAGTTGATTTTGTTTCACGGATCCTGTAACCATTCAATATCAAAAATGTTAATTATTTCATTTAAAGTGAAAATCACTTTGATTCATTAATGCAAGGACGTGCAATCAAAGTAGAAAATACCTTACTTCAAAGTTATAACGCATTTAAAATAAATACGTTAGTATTCCAATTGAATATGCTTCCTCTTTGAATTAAATCTCAATCTACGTTAAGTTAAAATAGAATACTTATCATTTTAAGGTGTATAACACTTTAGTTTCAAGTGGAAACAACATAAAACTGAATATATGTGTTTCCACTTTGAATTGAATATTTTCGTGTTTGGTGCCAAATCATTCCGAAAAATTTTAGAATTGAAGTACCTATGATTTTACGTTCTTCTTTAGCTCAGTGTAGAGGCACCAAATGATATCTATTTTTAAATCCAACTTTTATCAACACAGAAAACTTTATATGTCCTTGTGTGACTAATCGCAATTTGACGTCAATTCTTTGCTATTCCCTCTTAAACTGCTCTTTTTCGCGTTCCTGTAAGCGTCTCTCTTGCATGAATAAAAACAAAAACAGAATATCTTACAGCATATATGACTATAATTTACAGTGTATAAAATTTAATTTATCGAGTGCGATGCAAATGCTCATCATGTCATATGGGGTAGCTCAGACAGCAACAAACGGGGTGAGTCTCTATTCGATTTCATCCTTACAACTAATCTTAATATAAGTAATGTAGCTAATGAACCTACCTTCATTTTTAATAATTGGCAGAAAGTTATAAATATTACCCTTTCCTCTGGCCATATATCTAATAGGGTAAAAAGCTGGAGAGTTTCTAAGGAACACTCTTTCTCAGACCATAGATATATTCTTTTTGATGTTGATGAATTTGCCACGAGATTATGTAAATTTCGTAATCTTAAACGTGTAAACTGTAATCCTTATTTCAATACATTAAAAACAGATCTCTCAAATGGATCACCTTATCGTCCTTCCAATAAACAATCTTTAGACGACTTAGTTAATAGCCTCACTAACTCGCTTAATAAAGCTCTTGATACTGTTTGTCCGCTAAAAATACCAAGGGGAAAGCAAAAGCATGCTTGGTGAAATAAGGGCCTAGAAAATCTTCGGAAAAAGATCAGAAAAAAATTTCATCAGTGCAAAGGCCGCAAGATCCACAGAAACGTGGTCAAACTATACAATTGCTATCAAAGAATATACAAATGAATTAAGGAAAGCACAAAGACAGTCCTGGAAGAGAGTCCTGGTTAGTGAGAGTCTTGGAAAATATTTTGTGAAAATATATCATAGAACTCTGAGGCGTCAAGGCTTAGGAAAATACAATTCTAGCTAAGGCTCCCTCACATCCAAGTTTCATTAAAAATGAAGATAGTACTTGGACCAGTAGCAGTGAGGTTGTTTTAGTAGAAATCCACTCTCCGGGATGTTCAGAGATATGTAACGCTCCAAATCAGGAATATCAGTTACCATCAGATCTCTGATCAGAGAGTAAACAGATCTCTAAAAATACTCTCACAAACAAAGCTTGAATGGGCAATCAGTAGCTTCAAACCATTTAAGTCACCTGGACAAGATGGTATAGCTCCCATTGAAGTTCAAATGTCGTATGGCATTCCCAAAAGACCTTCGACCAATTAGTCTCTCATCTTTTCTTATAAAAATCCTCGAGAGATTAATCGACATTCACTTGAGATTTAAAATAGAAAATAAACCACCGTCAATAGCAGAATATGCCCAAACCAAAGGCAAATCAGTAGTCTCCATCATTGAAAAATCCCTCCATCAAAAGGAAAATACGACGATAGCTTTTATTGGTATAGAAAGGGCCGTTAATTAGAGCTATCACTAATGCGCTAATGGAGATTGGGATGGATGCCGCACTGATAGCATTAATAAATCAGATGCTAGTTGGCAGGATTATAAATATAAAATTTGGTGCGGCATCCACGTTAAGATCTGTACCAAGAGGAAACAGATCTTCTTTCGCCTCTACTCTGGAATTAAGCAGCAAATGAACTGTTAGATAAACTGGAACTAGAGGGGTGCAGAGTGATAGCTTATGCCAGATCAAGCAAAATACCTGGGCCTTATACCGGATAGGAAACTAAAGTGGAAGCCCAATCTGCTCGAAAGAGCCCAAAAACGAATATTGCCCTATACTCCTGCAAAAAGGCAGTAGGTAGCAAATGGGGCTTACAACCAAGTGTTACTAACTGGCTATATACAGCAGTTGTAAGGCCACTCTTGCTATATGGTGCTATTGTTTGGTTGCATGCATTCAAAAAACAGACTCACCCAAACCTTCTCCGTAAAGTTCAAGCGGAACTGTGCATCTGTAGAGCCCTAAGAACCACTCCAACAGACGCATTAGACATAAGGCTCCATCTTACACCACTTAATATCCTAGCTAATCAGAAGGCCGCTAATATAGCCATCCGTCTAAAAGCCACCTCCCAGTGGAAAGAAGGTAAAGAAGAAGATGGAAGGACATTCTTGCATTAGAAAATTTCACCCTCCCATACCTAGGTTTGACTACATCACACAAAAACTATCCTTTGAAAGGAAGTGCGATGTATCCATTCCTTCTCGAGAAGAGTGGGAACTAGGAAACTTTTCACCTCACAATGTCATTGAGATCTTTACTAATGGATCAAAACTAGATGGCAAAGTAGTCAGAAGAATTAATTCAGCCTTTAGGCTCCCTGATCAATGCAGTGTATTTCAAGCTGAAATGAAAGCATATAATATATGCTTTTGCATATTTGGACGTTTTGTTAATAATTTTGCATATTTATAACGATTGTGCTTATTTGTGCATATTTTTACATATTTTTAACTTTTCGAACAGATTTTAGCTTGTAATCGGGCAAATTTTGATACTTCCTTCACATCTGGCAACATTGTAATTTCTTTGATATTATATATATTTATAAAGAGATACTATATTATATATGTATAAAAAATATTTTGTTTAAAAACTCACAGACAATGGATCCATACGCCGAAAGTCTCCTTCCGAACGAAGTCCCTTATTTTAAATGGTGCCCAACTACATCCTGCGATGTCGAGCGGTCTTTCTCACAATACAAAACATTGTTGGCTGAAAATCGTAGAAAATTTCTTTTTGATAATATAAAAATGCATTTAATTGTTCTACTAGATTCAAGCATCTCAATATTCATAAAGCCACCTGGATGTCTCCTGATCAAAAAACAAAAAATCAAATTGATCACGTTTTGATCGACGGAAGGCACTCTTCCAGTGTATTGGATGTACGCACGATCCGTGGTGCAAACATTGACTCGGATCACTATCTTGTTGCAGCCAAGATCCGTACACGTCTGTGCGCAGCTAAAAATACACGCAACCCTACACAGAGAAAGCTAGACGTCGACAAGCTGCATTCGAAACAGACAGCCGATGCTTTCGCCACTCGACTCTCACTCCTGCTTCAAAGCACTCCTCCAATCGATGATATATGCGCGCAGTGGACACACATTTCCAACTCCGTGCGTGCGGCTGCTGAAGAGGTGATTGGCTACCAACGCTCTCGCCGAAACCAGTGGTACGACCAGGAGTGTCGCGACGCCACTGCAGAGAAAGACGCCGCCTACAAAGCCACCCTGCAGTCGGTTGTAACGCGCGCTGCTAAGGAGCGATACAAAGAAAAGAGGAGGGAAGAGAGACATATTTTCAGGCGGAAAAAAAGAGAGGCAGAAAAGCGCGAGCAGGAGAAGATTGAGATGTATGGTGACAGGAATGAGGCCCGAAAATTTTTCGAAAAAATAAGACGCCTTGCCGATGGTTTTAAAACCGGGGCCCCTTCCTGCAAGGATGAAAACGGGAATCTAGTGACAGATGTCCAGAGTACACTGACGTTATGGAGGGAACACTTCTCTAAGCTTCTAAATGGCGACGCTGACAACAATCCCGCCAATAGAGATGATATTCCGGAAACCCCAATTGCGGATGACAGCGTCGAGGTTCCGCTGCCCGACTATGATGAAGTTCTGACAGCTATTGCTCGGCTTAAAAATAACAAAGCCGCGGGAGCTGATGGCTTACCTGCTGAGCTGTTTATGAACGGAGGCGAAGCTCTACTTAAATGCATTCACGAGCTTCTATGCAGAATATGGTCGGAAGAATGCATTCCGAACGATTGGAATCTCAGTGTGCTCTGCCCAATCCACAAGAAAGGCGATCCCACTATCTGGGATAAGCCTTCTTAATATCGCATATAAGGTCCTGTCGAGCGTTTTATGTGAAAGATTGAAGCCCATTGTAAACGAACTGATCGGACCTTATCAGTGTGGCTTCAGACCTGGAAAGTCCACCATCGACCAGATTTTCACGCTACGACAAATCTTGGAGAAGACTCAAGAAAAACAAGTCGACACCCACCATCTTTTTGTCGACTACAAAGCCGCCTTCGACAGCCCAATAAGGAAGCACCTGTACTCCACCATGTCTGAATTTGGTATTCCTGCAAAACTAATACGACTTTGCAGGATGACACTGAGCAACACCAGCAGCGCAGTTAAAATCGGGAAGGACCTCTCCCCACCATTTATTACCAAACGAGGTTTCAGACAAGGTGATTCCTTATCGTGCGACTTTTTCAACCTAATGATGGAAAAGATCATCCGAGCTGCTGATCTGAGACGTAGTGGCACAATATTCTACAAGAGTGTTATGCTGCTTGCGTATGCTGATGACATCGATATCATTGGCCATAATACGCGCGAAGTCAGTGCAGCATTTTCCAGATTAGAAAGAGAGTCAAGTCGAATGGGTCTGGCAGTGAATGCAGATAAGACGAAATACTTAGTGTCAACAAATAAACAGTCCCAGCGTCTTGGAACCCACGTTACCGTTGACAATACCTCCTTCGAGGTTGTGAAGAACTTCGTCTATCTGGGATCCAGCATTAATTCAACCAACGACATCAGCATTGAGATCAAACGAAGAATAACTCTTGCCAACAGGTGTTACTTTGGGCTCAGTAGGCAATTGAGAAGCAGAGCCCTCTCTCGACGAACGAAAATCACGCTCTATAAATCGCTCATCATGCCCGTCCTACTTTACGCATCACAAACCTGGACGCTGAGCAGTTTAGATGAAAAGACTTTAGGAGCATTCGAGAGAAAGATTCTTCGTAAGATCTACGGACCAATCTGCGTCAATAGCGAGTACCGAATACGGTGGAATGATGAACTGTATGAGCTGTACGCTGACATCGACATAGTCAAGCGCATTAAAATCGAGCGGCTTCGCTGGCTTGGTCATGTTCAGCGCATGAAAGACGATGCTCCAGTGAAGAAAACATTCGATTCGGTACCCAGCGGCGGTCAACGCAGAAGAGGACGACCGCATCTTCGTTGGAAAGACCAAGTAGAGGACAACCTGACGAAGCTTGGAATTTCCAACTGGCGCCAGCAAGCGAAAGACAGAAATGGCTGGCGCAAATTCTTAGATGAGGCCAAGACCGACATACGGTTGTAGCGCCAACTAAGTAAGTAAGTAGTTTAATTGTTCAGTGTAATCGCTGAATGCAATACACTGTTTTTGCTATAAGCACCATATAAAATAATGGACTCCGTCCGAAAGGAGACTTTTGGCATTGGCTTCGAGCTACCAAACAAAATATTCATTAAATGATTAAAATAGAATTAAATTTTTACTTTATAATTAAAATTATAATTTATTTAAACTGAAATATTTACTTTTACGCCTTGAAAGGGCTATTGTTTTGTTTTTTTTTTTATGAACTATTGAATAAAATTTTGAATAATAAAACTCCGACTTCGACATTTTTCGTGCTTATTTGATGGCATATTTTGCCATTTTTTAGAGCATATTAGCATATTTATTTTAGATTTTTTCGTGCATATTTCTGTCTTCCCTGCACATGAGCATCAAAATCAACAATTTATGGTCAGCAGGTAACACGTGTAATATAACTCGGCAAATCTGGCCCAAACTCAACCTTAAGCGTTCAAAAGAACTCATTTCTCTCAGTGGAGACAACATTAGAACCATGGTAGCGATCCTTACAGGGCACTGGCTTGTTGGCAGACACGCTCAAAGATTGAACATAGCCCACAGCAACTTCTGCAGAAGCTGTAGAGATGAGGAGGAGGAAGAATCTACAGAACATTTCCTTTGCACTTGCCCGTTGGCTCAAAAACGCTTCTTCCACTCAGGCAATAGGTTCTTCAATGACCTTGACGAGCTCTCAGAATCTTCGGTTTACCGAATCCTAGGCTTATTAAACAGCTCAAATTGGTTTGAATAGAGATAGGAAAAAGTAATCCTTGGTATCACATTGGGCCTCATTGGCCTAAACTCTCGTTAGGTGAGACAGCCACGCTAACCTATCCAAATATCAAAACGAACCTCTTTTCATAGGAAAAATTTCAAGAAATTTAAAATACTTTGAATTTGTCAACTGTTAACTATGACGATTTATATTTTGATTTTTGCGTACTGCGAAGCGTATATGAATTTTTTTGAAAGAGTTTTTCAAAAGTTTGTCTTATTTTTTTTTTCAAATGTAAGAACTAAGAACTTAAAAAAATAGTAAACATTATTTTTTCCATTCCAATAAGCAATGCTTATTGTGAAAAAAATGTTCAACCACTTAACCATTAAAAATGGACTAAAGAAAAAATAAGATAGATATGGATCTTATAACCGAATCTTGTCTTAGTTTTAAGAACTTATTGAATACACCAGACGGTGAAAAAATGGTTAATGTAGCTCGAACAAAGCAAAAATATGTTAAATAAATTTATTTTTAACTGAGGAACAGCAGAACAAAACTGGATAAATCCACTTTGAACCAAAGTTACCTTTTCCCGATTTGGCATTTGAAACCATCACCAGCGCTACTGACAAAAACTCGCTCGTTAAATATTGCTTAAACTCTAAAAACTTGTGTCTGGACAAAAACTAAGAAATGACAGTTACGTTTTGACCTCTCCTGCAAATTTTGAAAAATGGATTTATCCAGTTTTGTTCTGCTGCTCGTCAATTGATATGATATTTTAATTTAATAAAGCCTTAATGTTTTGTTTTTTATTATTAAGTTTTAATTTATGATCATATTGCTTATGAATAAGACTCAATTTATGCTTATGTTGTTTGTAGCTGCGTTCCATTCGCTTCAAAATAATCCAGATTATTTTTTTTTTTTACATGCAAAGAAAAAACAAAAATAATAATCCTATAACAAATAGGATTATTTTTGCTATCCATATAAAATTGTGATATAGCCTTTAAAAAATTTGAAACACAGGTGCCGCACCTGTATATTTTTATGAGCTGTCATTTAATTTTTTGAATTATTTGTTCGTTTGATACAGTGACTATTAGGTAGCCATGACAGCTACCTATTTTCTCACAAGCTGCGACCATCGAATGTTAAACAAAGGAAAACAAAACAAACCGCGTGTGTCACACACATTGAACACATTCAGCGGAGCCAACAATTGCACTTAAATTATTAATATAATTGCATAATATTAATTATTAAATCTAATAATTTACAATTTTTCTGACGTTTAGAGTAAAACACATTCAGAGAAAAACATCGTTCGCTAAGGTATCGCTACCATAACAGTTCGCAACAGTTTTGAACGACACACGTTCTCATGACATCTAATAGTTATTGTATCATGATTGCTTGTTTGGATTTCATTTTAACTGCAACGGTAGTGCCCTCTACGAGTCGTTTTTCTTGCCGTTCCTTTGAGAAAATTTGTTATCGCGATTATATTAAGGCGAAAGGAACGCAGCTTGTGATTCAGTTCTTGTTTATGTTTTTCAAATACAAACACTCGTTCACAAATTTAATTTTTTTGTACCGACGACTTATGAAAAATCCCGGAAGTTCCGTGTCTTGTCCCGACAACAGTCTTTCAAGATTTGGACACCCAAGTGTCAACTAGAAACTCCCCTATTTGCCATCCTACATGTATGATGTTGAAATCTTAAACTTTGCTTTTGTAAGATGTAGTGGAAATCATACTTGAAATTTAATGAGTTACATCATTAATGTAAGAAGAATAGTCTTCGCTCTCAAAGAGATCTTCGCTTTCGGACTTTGGAGTCTTCGAAATAAAATGTTTGTTTAACAAGCAATAAAAAAAAATGTTTGCAATATGCTGATGCTTTATTCTTATTTTTAACAGCATTTCCTCAAAAAAATCACGGAAGTTTTTTCTTCCAACCATTTAACAAGACTTTTGAAAAATGGTTATCGTATTTTTCTTCACTGCAATGAATCGCCTTTTTTATACCTCCTTCTATTAGTCAATTCTATAGACAATAATTTTATTATATTTACAAAAATTACAATTACTCAAAGATAGATATAAAATTATTTAATAAAAAAATTTTACAGACTAGTCGTCATACTGCACTGTTACAGCAATTGACCTCGCACCCAAGTATTGTACTTTGCCACATCACAATAGACCACGAATTGCCGCAAGTTGCAACGAGAGTTTTCAGTCTGGCCTGCGGAAACAATACCTCGCAGCAACCATCGGCCATTACGTTTTATCATGAGTCCACCACCGGAATCGCCCATACAGGGACCAACACCATCTTGCTGACCAGCACAAAATGTGCGGCTTGTCACGATGACCTTTAATAAATCTGAAGACTGTCGGCATACTGCTTCGGACACAATATTGGCTGGTGCCATCTTGGGTACAGGCGATATAACGGAGCCACTCGAGTCACCACCCCAACCAGCTACATAACCGGTCTCGTTTACTACAAGATTCAGATCTCCTGAACCACTCCAGAGACAAATTGGTTTTATAAATTGTGTAAAACTGTAGGAAAGAAATGTAAATGGGACAAAAGTTATATTTTTACTTTGTTCAACTTGTTCTAAACCAAAAACTCAATCAAAAACTGTGATCATACGCACCTCACTGGCGCCATCATAACTAGCAGGGCAACATCAGCATCTTGAAAGCTTTTAGGATCGTACTCCGGGTTAATAATCAATGTCTGTATGTCACGCGTAACAACACTTGTTTCCATGGAGTTGGTTAGGTTATGGCGTCCCAGGGAGACTGTTATGCTTTCGGCCTTCAGCTGGGTCAGTTGGAAACAGTGTGCAGCTGTTAGAACAGTGCGTGTGGAAATTAAAGAGCCACCACAGATGAATGTAGTCCCTACTACGGTTTTGTGATAGATAGCAGTCAGCCAAGGAAACTGGCCAGGCCTTAGTAACGTGCCTCCACTTATGAATGGAACAATGGCAGGTTCCGAACCCTCCTGACCACAAACTTCCTCACTGCTTCCCTGTATAGTGGGAGGATTGTTAGGTTGCGACTTTTCTTCGATAACGGTGGGTACCCGTGTCACTGGCTGAATTGGTCTAGGGGATGGTACACTAACAGATTGTTGCGGATAAGAAAATTCTTCATCATCTATTATTACTGGTCTTGGTCGCATTGGCCGCATTGGCCTCATAAACGTGTTTCTAATATTCGTCTGATATTCGTCATCTACTGGATCCAATTGTATTGGTCTACGTTGAATCGTATTAAAATTATCATCAGCAGCAGTTAACTGAGGTGTGGAGATAGTTTGTACAGATGTAGAAATGGTATGTTCTAGATTGACGGTTGTACTGGGTGCGGAATCTAAAATAAAGAAACTTGAGCCATAAAACTATGTACTATATCTAGTGTAAATAACAAATAATTTACATGGACTTGCAGAGCATATGATCATTCCATTGACGGCTATTTCTGTCAATTTAGGCAGTTCATTTGGCAGTGGGAAATCAACGCGATATGATGTCGGCCTTCCTCTTGCTATTTTATTTATTGTTGTTTCTCGATCCTCAAAAAGTCCTAAATTTCCATAGTAATTCTATAATGAAAAAGAAAAAAATGTTAAAGAAACCTGCATAGCTACTGTTGGATAAACATGAGAAACTATACCGAATTTGGAAATTTTTTCAAACATTTCACACCGAAATAACTCAAAAACTATGACACCTATTACGAATTCATACGATACACGATAAACGCTTGCATTCTGTTATGCGGTATAACGAACTTACATATGTCGTATTAAATCCGACAGATAGCGTTTATCGGAATCAAATGGTATTAAGAAACGATACGTATCGGATCAGCTGTTCAATTTTATACGCTTGCAAGCGGCTTAATATTCTTGTACTATAGCTGAAATTATATATGAATTTTTAATCTTTTTTCGAAATATGTTAGTATTAAAGTTTAAAGTAAATTTGAACAGGATTTGAGCAAAATCAATGCGATATTTTCTGGCCAAGAGTTGTGAGCTCGAAAACTCAACTGGAGCGTCTTGTCACTTCAATGGAAGAAAACGCCGAATGGAAACATCCCTCAACTGCTTTCTTTTCACATCATCTATGCTGTGCAAAGAACTCAATGGAACGTCGGAAACATATTTATATATTTTATTTTTGAACTTTAAATCAAGACAGGTACCTTGCAACATTCGCAACTTTTAAGATAGATGCAATTAATAATATATTAATATATATTAATAGCAATATTAAATTTCTATCAAAATTTGCAAAAATCGATAAATTACATTCGTAATTTTTGGTTAGAAAGTATTAATTTTTAATTTGTTTAAAAATTTTTAAAACTGTATAAAATACTGTAAAAAATAAAATTCAATATCTTATTTATATTTTTCAATTGTAAACAAAATTTTTTTCGATCTAGCTAATTAAATGTAAGTATTATTTGACGAATAATAACAAATTGGTAGATTTCCGTACACAACCAATTTTTTTATTTACTTGCGCCGGCTCCAATAACATTGGCAACAATAAAACCGGTAACATTCTTCAACAACTTTTAGCAAGAAAAATTTACTCAAACAAATTTCTCAGGAAAATGTCAATATATAAGATATGAAAAATTTGTACATACAAGAAAAGAGACCCGACGAGTAGGAAACCTAACGAGTAATCGCTTGCAGCAATTTGTGCTGCTAGCACAACATGTATATGTTGCTTAAAGTTTTGTTTATGTTGCTAGAGTATGTTGCTATATTTTATAAAACAACAGCAATGATGCAGAAAACCACTGCTTATACATATATTTTTTAGATTTCGGAGCAGAGCAGCCTGACTTTGTTCACATTTTTTTTGCTTGATTTTTTGTTGCTGCATTGGACTTTTTTTGTTGCGCTAGGATTTTGTTCACGTTTTAGCAGCATTTCGTTGATCGTCAGATATAAATCATATTTTTGCGATTTTGTCTATCTGAAGCAAAGGTGTTTTAGATAAATCGCTATATCTTTTTTATTTCTAATCGGATAGAAATACTAAGGACACAATTTTTGAAAATTGATTAATCTTTCAAATGACATTAAAATTAAATTTTTCAAAAATTAATTCAATTATTTATTACCTATTTTAAACAGATTTAAAGCAAAAACTCTAATCTGCTGCACAGAATTAAGTCCACTCATTTTTTTAAGAAAATGCCATCAATTTTGTTTTCTTGTTTTAATTTCTTTGTAACTAAATTTTTATTCGACTAATTTGTTAAAAAAAAGTATATATTTATCTGTCTGAAGCAAAGGCGATAAATCGCTATATCTTTTTTGTTTCAGTGTTAAATCCGCTCATTCCTTTAAATTTCATTATTAAATGAAAAGACCATCAATTTTTTTTTTTAAGCAAAATCTAAGCTTATAAACAAACTTTTAGATGGAATTATTGATTGCATATTAATTAACTAAAATTATATCAAACTAATTTTTTATAAAATTCTTCTTTGATTGTTTTAAAAAGATTTTTAAAACTTTCCGTTAATATGTTATATGATGCTAAGACAAATATTCGAACGTAATGTGATTCTCTGGGTAAAAAATGTTCACAACAATTTTGTTTTCTTCTTTAATTTAATTTTAATTAATTTGCGATCCGGCCCGTTTATAATTACAAAAAATATGTTATTATTGTTTATTTTTTTAAAGTATGATGTAGGCTTATAAGCAAATTGTGAATTCAAATTATTTGTTAAATTGTGAAAAAGGAATACATATGTCAATGAAACTCTAAACAACTCAAATGATTGTAAGATTTTTGTAATATTTTTAACTTCAAATTGAAGAAAATTAATTAAGTTTTTAAATTTTTTTCCTTTTCCTTTGAAAATTTAAAAATGACAATATAAATTAAATTTTTAAAGATTTCTCCTTTGGTTTTAAATTTAATTTAATTGAAAGTATTTAAATTTAAAGAAAAAGCCACACAAAAACTAAAGCTTGAGGAAAACATTCAGTGGAGGTTCATTCAGCAGCAAGTTGCACAGTACTGAGTAAGTACTCTGAGTAAGTAATTGCAACTAGGCAATAACACCGAACCATCCGTGAGTGAAGTCCAATACCTCTCTGCAAGAATATTGTCAACAAAGTTCCTGACACATAAGTTTTATGCTCGCAATTCAAATTGTGAAAACGATAATGGTCTTACGCTGGATTGAAATTTCAAACCATCCGAATCGATAAGATTTACCTTCTATTTTACCAATGGGTCCGTCCGATCGCTATAAAGAAACGCTGGCAGAAGAATTTGAGGAAACTTTTGAGCCCACTTCCTTAAGCCTCTTAGAAATAAAAGTGGGTCGTTACTTCGTTGGGTATGGGTTAAGGGCAAAATTCAGTAACAAAATTAAATGCAAAAATGCCAAGAAAATCTTCTGAAGCTCGAACGTGGTTTTTACTGTTTTTCTTAAAAAAACAACTCTGCCCTTGCGAAAGAGGAAGACATCGTTATTTTTTCCTAAAATTTTTTTTTGGGAGATCTGGACCACCTTATGAAACTTTTGAGACCTCTTAAAATACGATCTACATTTTTCGATACGCCCTACGTGCAACTCTAAACTGAATGCATCTCATATTGTTCAAAACAAGTGCACCTCAATTCAGCAATGTTTTCCCTCATGCTTTTGTGAGTATTTTTGTTTTTTAAATTTATAGTCTCTGAACAAAGCAAATAATGTTTTGGGCTCGTAAAACAAAACATTACCATTCTGTTCCGATCTATTTCTTCTGTGCACTGGTGTAAGTGCTAGTGTTTGAATCACATGGAATAGAGAAAGAGTTTTGAGCGCTTTTGTAGCATTAATCAATTCCGCACTCTGGTTCTATGATTTTGTTCTATGATAACCTTGCTTTTCTTTTTTAATCAACCATAAGTCGGTCTCCAGTACAAAAAAGCTCAAAACTGTAAGTCGGGTGACACCAAAATTGGTTCAGAAAAAAAAAGTAAACCAATCGAAAAGATATTTTATACACTATTTAATGTTAGTACCGAAATTGGGGGTCAGATTTTTCCTATACAAGTAGATGCAATCTACTGCTTAGGCTGTTTGCGAATAAGTAATCTGTCAAGGATTTTTTAGTTTTCATGGTCCGATGCTATGACAAGTAAAATTAAATGTAGGACTATTTTGATGATTTTACTTTAAAAATTAATTTTATTTTTGTGCACAAAGATTAAGTTTATACCATTAATGATTGTCCTGTGGATCGGCATAAGTTTTAGAACTTTAAAACTATAAAAGAATCATTGGCATAGCAAGCGGGGGAAAAGGGGGGTAGTTGCCTCCCCGCTTATTTAGCTAGATAAACAATTTAAAAAGAAAACTTCAAAAGTTATTCAAAATATCAGTTTTTTTTACAACAATAATATTTTTGTATTATATATTTTGCTCTTCTTTCTCTCTTCTTCATAAGCATGCTTTCGGATAACCATTTTATTTCTCTGTGATTGCAAAAAGAAAGAACAAAATGTAGAGTTTCTACTGCAATTCCAATTTGAAAAAAAATTCGGATACACTGAAAAAACTATTAAATGAAGTTGAAAAACTTGTTGCTTTGGTTTTGACTGTGCCTGCATCAGCAGCTTCATCTGAGCGTTCTTTTAGTGCACACCCCCTGGTAACCCCCTGGGGGTTTGTTTACTACATTTGTTTGTATGGGGACCACCCCTGGGGCATTCCAGGGGGCGTGCCACTGGCATGGGTGGATCGGCCCTCCAAAGTTAGAAGGGGTCGGTCATATATTTGAACTCGATTGGGGTACTCTAAATGGGTCAAAGAGGGATTTTTCAGAATTTGACCCTACGGAAAAGTTGGGGCATTAGAATTCGTTTTAGAGGTATAGTTCTTCGGGCAAAGTTTCTTATTTTGATCCCTAGAATACGATTTTCACTGAGCAATGGGCGATTTTTAAATCGACCCGCCCTAATATATGATAATTATACTTACCGTGCGCATTGTACAGCGATTTTTGTAAAAACTAGCAAATTTTAAAAATTTCGGATTTCGTATAAAGTTATCTTACGTTTGTTATGTTATGTTTAAAATTTATTAGTTTACAAAAAACCGCTGTACAATGGGCACGGTGAGTACTATGGACTGAATATTCCACAGCCTACGCTATTGATTTTTAACTTTTGGCTTTGTAGAATTTTAGAAAAATTTTGTGTTTTTTTTTTTTGTGTTTTTAATACAAAACATTTATGAAGACAACTTTTTGTTATAAAATCCTCAATTTTTAATTTACCAATCAATTGAGCATATCCAGAAACCATTATATAAGCTACTGTAATAGACAATTTTATGATCAAATTAATTTTGAGACACTTTATAAAAAAAGATATTTTTCTTAATTTTAATTTAATTTTTCCTCAAAATTTGTGTGTTTGGAGAGAGAGAGGTCCAAGTTTTTAACTATTTTATCATATAATTTTTTAATCTTATTTTTTTTAATCCAAATATTCAAATTTTTTGAGGGGAGCATACATCGGATATATGTTTGAAAACTAATACAGAAGTACACTGAGAAGAAAAACATTGGGTCTGTTCGGAAATGCATCACGATTTGCAGTTTCGCACAACTGATATTTTTCAAGCGTCCAAATTGCAGCGTGAATTTTTTTTTATGCGAATGATAAGTGACGCTTGCCAGAAAAATTACATTTTAGAATCTTTGACATTTGTAGTGCTGTGTAATTGGCAACAACATTTTGCTTGCGCTGCGAAAGCAGTTTTCTCATCATGATGCATTTCCGAACAGACCTTACTTTAAAGTTAAACAAAAAGATTTTAAAATAGAAATTGAACGCATTTGCTTTTCTACAAAACGAAATTCCAAACCATAGCAGAATTACCCAGGTAGTGTTGACAGTTTTTATAGAAAACATAATCTGTCAAAAAAATTACTCAAAAAGAGCGCTCTCAATCGGCTATTGTCAATAAGTGAAAATTTAACCAATGCTAAAAATGTTGAAGTGAAAAAAATAGAACAACCTCAGCAGCAGCAGATGGGGTATGTTTCAGATAAAAGAAATTTTCATTAAAAGTGGTGTACTTTGGAAGGTAAAGAATATGTTTTGTGCCATGATATATTTATTTCATGTTTTCTTATTTTACGGCGAGTTTGAGGGACTTAGCTTAAGCGGGCAGCTGTGCAGCTATAGTGGATACAGCGGTCGATTAGTTTTCAAAGAATCTGGAGCTATTCATTTGTGCCGTATGATGAAGAATACGAACCAACTGATGAAAAGCTAGAAAGTTTGTACACAATGATCAAAAGTGGAACCATACCAGAGTTGCAGTGGCAGCACCATGGCCGAAATAAAATAAATTAGCTTTTCGCACAAAAATTCATTTTTATGATTTTAGTTTTCGACGCTTGCTTTCTTTTTAGCTTTCTTTCACGAACAGCTGTTTTTGACAGGCTATGTTTTCCTTTTGAATAGAAAATAAGCAGTTGTCAACACTACCTGGATAATTCTGATATGATTCCAAACAACCTTGTTTAATTAATTTTTTTTGTTTAATAATTTTCTCTTATTATTTCTTTACAATAACAAAAAATACATCGCTATCTGAGATTACATTAAAAACCTTGTACAGAAGAATGGTAGACCGTTATTGCCAGACAATCGTGACCAAGCTGAGAAAAACCAGAATTTACATTTGATTGCTCGAAAATATTTTTGAATTGGTTTAACAAATATTTCCCATTAGATGAAAAAAAAACTAATTAATTATTTAAATATTGCAAATATTTCAAAGTGGCCATATTTGTCGAAGTAGTTAAAATTTGGTATTCCGTGGGTCACAGGGCTTGCTGGAACTAGAACGTACATTTCTCAATGCTAGCATTATTTGGCTATAATTGAGCAAATTTAAAACACATCATATGAAAAAGAAATATTTAATTTAAAAAAACATTTGCTTAAAACTCTAGAATATTTGAGAGTTTTATTTTCTTTGATTTGAGAGTTTTATTTTCTTGAATTGAGAAAAATTTTCTTGATTTAAGTGAACAATTTACTAAGAACTAGAATAATTTGCTTGATTTGAGAAAATTATTTTCCTTGAACAATTGTTTACATCGCCAACAATAACAATATCGGAATAATAAGTTAAAATACAACACAAGACAACCCGGATTGAACGAAACTACTAAACGGACAAAACGGCAGAAAGCTACATGCGACAAAAGGTACAGACAAGTTCAGTTGAAATATACACGGAAAAATTTAATTCATAAACTTTTAATAAAAGCTGTTCATTAGATTTTTCTTGACCATTTTATGAATAAATTCATTAATTTATATACAAGGATAAAACACCAACAACAAGCACGCGCTATATTAACCATAGATGGGCACTTTGCAGTACCAGTAAAATTGCAGTAAAAATAAATTTTTACTGATAATGAAATTCAATTTGCATTACCAGTAAAATTTTACTGATTACTGAAAAAAATTGCAGTAAAAATAAATTTTTACTGATTACTGGGAAAAAATTGCAGTACAAATAAATTTTTACTGATAATGAAATTCAATTTGCATTACCAGTAAATTTTTAGTGATTACTGAAAAAAATTGCAGTAAAAATAAATTTTTACTGATAATGAAATTTAATTTGCATTACCAGTAAATGTTTACTGATTACTGAAAAAATTTGCAGTAAAAATAAATTTTTACTGATTACTGAAAAAAATTGCAGTAAAAATAAATTTTTACTGATTACTGAAAAAAATTGCAGTAAAAATAAATTTTTACTGATTACTGAAAAAATTGCAGTAAAAATTTAATTTGCAATTTTGTTCAGTAATCAGTAAAAATTAATTTTTACTGCATTACTAAAAATAATTGCAGTAAAAATACATTTTTACTGATTACTGAAAATACTGCAGTAAAAATTTATTTTTGCAATTTAATTCAGTAAGCAGTAAAAATTTATTTTTACTGCAATTTTTTTCAGTAATCAGTAAAAATTTATTTTTACTGCAATTTTTTTCAGTAATCAGTAAAAATTTATTTTTACTGCAATTTTTTTCAGTAATCAGTAAAAATTTATTTTTACTGCAAATTTTTTCAGTAATCAGTAAAAATTTACTGGTAATGCAAATTAAATTTCATTATCAGTAAAAATTTATTTTTACTGCAATTTTTTCCAGTAATCAGTAAAAATTTACTGGTAATGCAAATTGAATTTCATTATCAGTAAAAATTTATTTGTACTGCAATTTTTTCCCAGTAATCAGTAAAAATTTATTTTTACTGCAATTTTCTCCAGTAATCAGTAAAAATTTACTGGTAATGCAAATTGAATTTCATTATCAGTAAAATTTTACTGATTACTGCTTCTAGTAATGCAGTAAATATTTACTGCAGTGTGCCCATGTATGATATTAACCAACTTTATTATTGTAGTTTAATATTATTGTAGTCAAGTTGAAAGTGCGCTAGACTATTAACCCAGAGGTCGCTGGTTCGAATGCGGGTTCGGGCATGTTTCTTTTCATTTTCTTCGTTCTTTCCTACATTTAAGAATTATGGAAAACTAAAAATCCGCAGCTTAATTGTGGAAAATGTGGAATTAAGGACAAGAACAACTAAGAGCTGGAAATGCTTGCCGAGATTAAGGCATAACACTAGTCTCGGTTAAAAGCAATTCAAATTGTCTTTCACGGTTGTTTCATCTAATCAATAATTCACGTATGGAACTAATCAATTCCTCTTAACAAATCTATCCCTTATTATCTTATAAAATGTTTATCAAGATCTGCCACGCCCTTCTCCCACGCAATATCTCCAGGTGTAGAAAGTGCAAAGAAAAAATTAATTAACTTTTTATTTACTTGAGATCAGCCACGCCCTTCACCCACCTCCCATGCAAAATGATGAATAAAAGTGCAATATATCCAGTTGCGGAAAGTAAACGAAAGGAAATTAACTTGTTTATTTTTCACTTAATTATCATATAATAGTTTTTATTCAGATTGACCAAATAAAAATTATATTTATTTTAATATATGGGTTTTTTTATATTTAACATAAATCTAAAGAATTAGAGAAATTAACAGAGAAAATTATTGACTTTAATAATTCTTTGAGTTACTCGACGATTAAGGATCTGATGAAAGCAGTAACCCACGCAAAAGATTTATATTACAAAATTGTTGCGTTTATGACTTAAGCTAATTTTTCTAAACTATTAATGACTATCTTCTAAAGCAATGCAATTAAAATTTTACATATTTAAGCCTACAACCTTCACTACAATTCTTACCCACGGGGTCTTAATGGTTGAAAATGACAGCGTAAAAGTTAGAGTAAATTGTAACCAAACTTAATAATTCTAGTGATTTTTGTAGTCAAAACCCTAACAAACAATTTAAGATAAACTACGATGAAATCAGATGCGTTTAACTCGAGAAATCTTCGCCCTGGCTGAAAACCACTTTTTTTACACCACCTTGCAACAAAAAGATGCATAAATATTTAAAATAAATAAAATTTTTCAAATATCGATTTTTGTATTATTTACGTAAAAAAATTTCAATTCCATATGCATTATTGTCTTTGCACAATAAAGCCTTTAGTTGAAGCCTTTTTTTTTTTTTTGTTTCAAATGTGGAATGTCACCCTGTCTTGCATTTTTTGGTATGCAAAATTGGTGCTCATTTTCGTCAAAACATGCTTTGAAAAAGTGGTCATAAAATCCTTATTTGAAAGTAGTCTGAGACCAAATTTTGGGAATGTGTAAAGAAAGGCGCAATTTAAGACACACTTAAAATTTCGCAAGAAATTAAAAAAAAAAACATTTTTTAGGAAAATTCGCAAATTTATATGAAAAAATAACAAAAAATTTTCATAAATTTTCAAGTTTAAAACATACAAAAATGTTTTTATTTTGTAATTGTGCTTGAAACTTTATGCACATTTTTTGTTATTTTTTCTTATAAATATGCGAATTTTCATAAACATTAAAAAAAATTAACTGTGATATTGATAAAATTTTGATCTTTAACAAAGCAATATTTGTCAAATTGAAAAACTTTTATGGATAACACATAGAATTTTCATCAATTTCACTAAAAGTTTACCAATATGAAACAAATATTTTGTAGAGATAAATTTTGTTAATCTGATAAAAATATTTTGTTATACTGATAAAAAATGTTCAATTTATTTTAAGGTAACAAAAATTTTGACATATTGATAAAAATTTTTTGGATACTTACAAAAATTTATCAATTGAACAACAATTTTTATCAAATTTGATTAAATCTACGATTGATTTCTTATGTCAATATGATAAAAATTTTTAACAGACATTTTTTTATCATATTGATAAATTCAAATTGATTTGAATTTAACAAATTAATTTGAATTTAACAAGTAATTTATCATAGTAATAATAATGTTATCAATTTTGAGATCGATTGACAAAATTTTATCAAATCAATAATGCAATTTTCTTGATTTGATAAAATTTTAATAATATGATAAAATTTACTCAATGAAAAGAACAGACGCTTAACTGTACGTAATTTCACCACTTACTTTTGAGCGTTATAAGAAAACTTTGACAAAGGGTCAAATAATTTAAATTTAATAAAATATTTATTAAATATACTTT
This sequence comes from Dichetophora obliterata, assembly GCA_963920525.1. Lineage (NCBI taxonomy): Eukaryota > Metazoa > Arthropoda > Insecta > Diptera > Sciomyzidae > Dichetophora > Dichetophora obliterata. The sequence goes on along the minus strand of OY986435.1, from coordinate 232,913,867 downwards.
AAAAGTTATTTAATAGTTGAGCTGCACTTGGATTTACAAAAAAAAATAGTACAATATAACTATTGGGATATTTACAGAGTCAGTTGAAAGAAAATGTTGATTATAAAAATAAGAACTAACATTATATTTATTTAGAGAGTGAAATAGCGAGAAATGACTTAAAAATCATTACTCCGCAGCAACTGGAGAGGTTTTTTGATAATATTCGAGTATAGTATTACTGGGTATACAAATTCTCTTTGAACAAAATCTTAAAATGTGGCAGAAACTCAGTGTAAGTATTTTTAAACATTATTATTTCGATTTCTTCCAAAGGGATAAAAGTACTTTCTAGTCTAAAAAATTGTAAAAATACCTCTAAAAAATCCCTTTTAATTTTAGATATTTATTTCTTCAAAGATGCCGGCAAAGCTCCAAAAGGAAAACTTTACTCGAAGTATTTCAATACTTTACGATCTTCAAAGAGTAGTGCTCTCTTAGGAAAAGAGTTGAAGCAGATACAGGAACTTTTAGAAATTTTTGGCATTAGGGCTCTATTTTTCTTAATAAATAATTTCCATATATTCAGAAATTAAATTTTTCAAATTTTATGTCTTTATAGATCCAGAAAATGACATAAAAGGACATTTAAAAAAAAATTTTAAAATAATTTTAAATTTTGCATTCAAATTTAAAAATTTTTGTGCAAAACTTCCATAATCACTGCACTGAACTTTTTAAAATTATTGAACACAGAATAAAGGATCACAGTAGTCTGTCTTTGATGAGGGAGTGGAAAAGTATTGAAAATCCATCCGAAAGTAAGTTTAACAATTTATAATTACTACTTTACTATGTGGTGTAGGGTATTTCATGGTCGGTTTATTTCGACTGTAACTTACTTACTAGTTCTAAAATCAATGTTTGTAAAGTAACAAGAGTAGTAAAAGTAGTAGTAGTGAAAATAGTAAAATTAAATAATGATATAAAGTTGAGATAATTCATATATATTAGATTTCTGGTTTTTATTAACATTTTTCTGCTTTTGATTTCAGATTTGCGATATGAATCAATTTTGTACTTGATGCATGCGGTTCTGAAACCCACTTTAAAAGAAATTAAAATCTAAAATGGGAAGAATATTTATATTAAGTATATATCCACTTACTTTTAAATCAACATGGATATTCGTTCAAAAATTTGTTATGCATAAGACACCAAATATGAACAATTTTATCCAAATGTAAGCATTTTTTGTTCTTAACTTGAACAACAGAGTCAATTTAATTCTTGAACTACTGATAATTTAAGCTGTATTGAATTTAATTTGTTAACTTAAATTAAATGTTAATTTAAATTGTTAAAATTAACAATTTAATTTATGACTTTCATTGTAATAACTTTTTAAGTTTGACTAAATAATAATCTTAACATGTTTTCATTAAACAGTATTTGATAGCAAATTCACTAAATTGCTGTTATATATGAGGAAATAATCGTTAATTTTTTTAAAAAAATTTAGATTTAGCAACCAAATAAATTGATTTGATTAAAAAACTCTAATTTATCGAAAGTCAAAGAAGAAATACGTTTACATATTGACTTTTTATTAAATAAATAGAATATTTATTTATATAAAACACTTTCAGCTCTAATTTTGAAAACATGAGATTTTCTCTTAATTGAGCCGAATTATTTATGTTGCCTATGAAAAAAATTCATTATAATGTGAAATAACAAAACAATTTTTGAAATCAATAAATAGGCATATTGAATAAACAAAATTTTTTGTTATATCAACAAATTTTCTTCAAAACTATAGTACATTTTTATCAATTGGACAAAATTTTGCAATAATTTAACAAAAACTTTTATCAATTTGGCAAAAAATTTTATCAATTTGACAAAATATTCATCAATTTGACAAGTTTTTATCTAATCAACAAAATCTGTGATTCTTGTTGGTGCTTCGGATTGTTCATATTGATAATTGCTTTATCAATTTGACAAAAAATTGTATTAATTAAAATCAACAAAATCGATGATTCATGTTGGTGCTCTGATTTGTTCATATTGACAATTGCTTTATCAGTTTGAAAAAAGATTTAATCTATATGATAAATTTTTATCAAATCAACAAAATTTTTTAATGTTTTTCGTGCTCTGAATTGTTCATATTGATAATTGGTTTATCAATCTAACAAAATGGTTTTGTTAAATTAACAAAAGAATTTCAGACTTTTGTCAGATTGACATGAAACAGGTTATAAAATCCTTTTATTTTCGGCTTCCCAAATTTTGAGAATGTTTTGATAAAGAGTTATTTTAAGACATACTTTAGAAAAAAAAAAACAAACATATCCTTTTTTATAGAGTTTGAAACTTTGTAAAAAATTTGATATTTGTTCATACAAATTTGCACATTTTCGTCATAAAATCCTTATTGTAATGTAGTCTTAGACCAAATTTCGGGAATATTCTTACAAAGGCATATTGTAAAACATACTTAAAAATAAAAAAATACTAAAATGTTTCTATTCTTTAATTGTATGTAGAAATTGATGTTTTTTTTTTTTTGGATTTCTAAGACTTTTTTTGTGGTATATGAAATTTTTTTTTATATTTTTAAAGTTGTGTTTTTTAGCAAGAACTTGAAAAATATTTTCATGAATATTTTTTTCGTTTATGAATTTTACTAAAACTTTTGGGATTTTGGAAAAATAACAGTAGAAACTATAAAAAACTGAAATTTCGTAAAACTTTCAAGGCAGCATAAAAAGACCATAACTACCACAAATGGAAAGATAACAAGTAATCTTTCCAGATTCGAATAATTAAGACTGCAGCTATAAATTTATATAGTCGGGTTTAGTATTAAAAGAATTTTTAAAATCAGGGAAAAAGCCACCCCTAGCCAGTTTTTTTAAGACATTTGGATTTGTGTTGGCATTTTTTTCCTTGGACTATTTTATCTCAAAAAACAATATAAGCTCAATTTTGCACTTCACTCTGAAGTGGTTTCGAAAATAAGTAAATATTCATTGGATTAAAAAACCCTAAGCTGTAGATTTATGTAGCTTTTAAGAACTCCAAAGCAACATTTGTCCTTACTTTATACTAGTAACAATTAAAGCTATCTATATAAAACTTTAAACGTAAGGTAGAAATCAAGAAGTGTTCTTTCAAACCGTCTTAAAATAACTCTATTGTACCGAAAACAATTTACATTAAGATCATTTATTTTATTATAAATTAACATTTAGTTTTGAATATACAAAAATACAAGTTAAAATAAGTTAAACAAATATATATTACAAATAAACAATTACTATTCATCCGTGTGGTCTAATTATCATCACGTTTTATCAAAGCATTTGGCGATGTATCCAGCTGATGTGCTTTGCCACATCACAATAGACAGCAAATTCCCTTAAATTGCAGAGGTCCTGCTTATCAGGCAGACCTCCGGAAACAACACCCCGAAGAAACCAACGGCCAGAACGTTGTATCATGAGTCCACCACCAGAATCACCCCCACAAGGACCAACACCATCTTGCTGTCCAGCACAAAACGTGCGACTTGTAATGAATTTCTGCAGATCAGCATTTGAGTTCCTGCATTGACTTTCGGACACAATAATAGCTGGTGCCATTTTTGGTACAGGCGATGCATCTCTACTTTTTGAGTCGCCACCCCAACCAGCTACATAACCGGTATCGTTTACAATATATTTAAGATCATCTGAACCAGTCCAGAGACAAATTGGTTTAATGAACTCTGTAAAACTGTTTCAATGAAAAATAAATCTGATTTAATTAAATTTTATCCAAGCCAACAGCTGCGAACTAACGTACCTCACGGGCTCTTCCATAATCAGCAAGGCTATATCAGCATCTGAAAAGTTATCAGGACCATCATTATACTCAGGATTAATAAGCAATGCTTGTAGGTCACGCGTTTCAACGCCTGCTTCCATTGATTTTCTTAGATCGTAGCGACCCAGAGAAACAGATACGTTGTGATGTGTCAGTTCTGTCTGATATTTAAATTTGAAACAGTGTGCAGCTGACAGAATGGTGCGCATAGAAATTATAGAGCCACCGCAAATAAATCTTGTAGAACTTACAGTTCTGTAATAAACTATGGTTAACCAAGGAGCTTGACCTTTCCGCAATACCATGCCACCAGCTACAAAAGGAATTATTGCAGTTTTCGCCTGACCACAAATAGCATCAGTATTTGTCAGTATGGATGATCTAGGCTGTGCCGTTTGTTCGACTGTAGATGGTAATGCTCTAACTGGTGACGAATTAAAAACAAACGTATTATCTGGCTGTGCTAAAGGTCCAGATCGAAATGTTCTAGTCGGTGACAGTGTTCTTTCCGGTTGTGTGGATAGTCCAAGAACTGGGCTTAACTGTGGCGTTTGTTCGACTCTACTGGGCATGCCTGTTAGTACTAATTCAGTAGGTCTGGATGCTCTATTTTGTGGTTCACCAAAAACATATGGAACATATGTCGGTGACCATGACATTTCAGAGTCAGTTGGCCTGATTGGTGATGCTCTATTTTGTGGTGGATTTAAAATATATGGATCATTTTGTTGTGCTATTGATTCGGCTTGGAATGCTCTAGGTGGTGACCACGGCATTTCTAGATAATAAGTTGGTTTAGATGGCCGACTTAACTGATATGTATCATCTGGCTGTGCTATTGGTACAGGTTGAGATGCTATAGGTTGTGTCCATGTTATATCCGACTGAGTTGGATTTAAGTGTAATGCTTCAACTGGGAATGAATTATAGTTATATCCATCATCTGGCTGCGCTCGAAATGGTAAAGTTCCACTTTGTGGCATATCGAAAAAATAATTACCTACTGTCTTGACAACCGTTATTTTGGAGAAATTTTCTATTTTATGATCAATAAATGTTGGCTCTGGTTGTTTAGGCAATTTCGGATCTGCAGTATAAGAATGTTAGTAAACATGGAGTAGAATCATTTTTATGTTGACATTGCTAAATTAAAAGACCTTACATGCACTGTTCCAGCAAATATCCTTGCCATTGACAGCTATTTTCGTCAATTTAGGCAGTTCATTGCGTACTGGAAAATCAACGCGGTATTCTAAGGGCTCATGTCTTCCTATTTTTTCGAGTATTGTTTGTTCGTCATCCATGTTTTTTATGGACCCAAAGTAATCCTAAAATAAAAGAGTACGTGTAAGGAAATAAAATTAATTGAATGAGATAAAAAGTAAGTTAATTTTCAAAGAGTTACATCTACTTAAGAAAGTATTGGATATTTTTGAAAATAGTTAAATTTACATCAGAATTAGTGTTTAGTATGGTTCAGAAATTATCATATGATCTTTGATATAGCCGTAAAAAACATTTGAATATTCGGAGTTATCAATAGCAGATTGAGTAGGTAGAGTTTATCCAGAACCGATTACGAAAAGTGAGATTACGTTTAGAACTCTACATTTTTTAAATCGGATCAGTTCAATATAAATAATAATTTTCTATATTGTCCAACAACAATTTCCATTCTTTTTTCAAGTTACTGATTTCTTACACCGCATACTCGTAAAAGAGAAAAATTTACACTATTTACAAAATATTTTTAAAGTAGTCGCATAGGCTAATAAAAATCGTCTTTGATAAGGTTCTTGAAAAATATCTCTTCTGATTTAAAAGAAAAATATTTCTGTAAGATTTCCCAGTAAGTACATTCACGCATATAATAACATTGATGATGTATGCAAACGTTTGATGTTTTGTATGCATGCCAGCATAAATGCAAGTTCATTTTCACTTAACACGACGATGTCATACAAGAGAATGTGCACTGTGAACCCGCACAATTACTAATACTGTATGCTTGGGGAATTTATTTATTTCATCAAGCAGAGACTTGCTCTGACAGACTACTAAACAATTGTTATAATTAGTAAGTAAAATACAGTAAGTATATTTACATTAAATGAGATCATAACAGTTTTCTAATCATTTCAATAACAGAAAAGGTGGAAGAGAGTGGATTACGCATCCTTAGATGTTAGAGTTGTCACTATTCTGGAAATGTTCCTCATTTTGTTAGCAGCTCTAATACAACGAAAAAGAGGTTCTTTCTCCCTATATACAGTTCTGTGGAGAGTTTCGAGAAAATGGAACTGACCCCGAAGCCGTCTCGAGAATATATGAAAGGTAACCGTAACCAACGGATTTGGGCAATCAATGTTATGATGGAGGATATCTCTAAGAAAAGTAATTGATGACCCTATTCTTCTGCAATTCAGATAACTTAATCCAATGAGGGCACTGGTTCTATAAGGAGGGGGCTCGGGTAGGTTACAATTTTATTGGTAAAACATAAATCTTGTGAATTCCCTCTGAATTTTTTCGATACTTACAGAATGCAGGTGAGTAGATGGGTTCCAAATAATGAAACAGTAATCAAGATGAGGCCTGACCAGCGATGCATATAGAGACTTTAGGATGTACGGGTCGTTAAATTATTTGCTATTGCGCATTAGAAAACCGAGCATAGCATTTGCTTTGTAAACAATGAAGTCGATATGATCTCTAAAGTTGAGTTGGGGGTCAAGAATTATTCCTTGTTCTTTTTTAGAAAAGATTCTCTCAAGTGGTAGAGAATTGATATGGTAGTTTCCCACTATAATAAATGTCATTCTACCAAAAATTAAATAGTGACATTTGAAGATATTACATTCGCACCAAGTGAAAATGGAATTAAGATCCTCTTGGAGACAACAATCATGGACATAATTGATTTGATGAAATAATTTTAGATCGTCTGCGAATAAGAGACACTTGGAAAATTTGACTATTTGGGGGAGGTCGTTGATGAATCATAAGAAAAGTAATGGGTCGAGGGGACTCCCTTGCGGGACACCTGAGGTAACCCTGATTAGATCAGATGTGCAGTTGTACTCTATGCATACATTGTCATTAATACTGCTTTAGTAGCTGAACTCTATTGTTATTGCATGGTTAACCTTCATCGGTCCCTTATTTCTAAAAACGAATAGGTTCCTTGTGTGTAAATTTTACACACTTTTTCCAGGAGCAATATTTTCATCGAGGAATGAAATGCATGCAATCTTCTAGTTAAAAGTAATTAATTATTCATTATTTTATTCAACTTTAAAAAAAAAATATTTTCAAATTGATTAATCTAGTATAAAATCTATATGCATAAAAGTGGATGTATGTATGTGGGTATGTATGTTTATAGACTCAAAAATCGCTGAACCGATCTTTATGACATTTTTAGGCAAATTGAAACACCATCTTGAGAGTGCTCCTGGTAATTGAGAGTTTGGTGTCGATTGAACAAGGGGGAGTGGTACCTCCCATACAACCCAAATTTATGCTATCGCCCACAAACCATAAAAAATGCAATACATCAGACGGTTTTAATCGAAAAAAACTAAAATTTTTTTTAGATTGTTACTATCGGCAACTGTACTAAAGATGGGCGTGGTAGAACTTTATCTACGCCTATTTAATAGAAATCAAGCCAATTCCTGAATTTTACAAATTTTGATAGTGAACTATATAAATAAATGTTGCCACTCCCACTTTTACCGCCAAAAAATTAATGGAACTTCTATATTTAAGACGGTTTTGATCGAATAAAACTAAAATTCGGTAGTTTATTTCACATGTTTACTATGGTCGTAATATACCTACGCCCACTTTTTCGAAATCATGCTAACTCCTGAAATGTTTACGTTTTGTTAGTAAAAATTTGTATGTAGGTACAATGGGACCAAGTAGCGATCACTATATGTATATATAAATGTTGCCACGCCTACTTTTTCCGCCTATCTATCTTTATAAAAAAATTTATATATGTATGTGTGTATATCACGTAAAGACTCCGAAACCGCCGAACCACTTTTTATGAAATGAAAGTTATTGTGAAGTCTGGTGCTGATTGCAAAAAGGGGCGTGGCACCTCAAAAATACCCAAAATGTACGCTATAGAATAGCTTTGGAATAATAGGTCGCACAGCATCGGAAATTGGTTTCGTGAAACTTTAGGAAGTTATTAAACGCATATCAAGGATGGTTTTTGCATTATAAAAGGGAGCGTGGCACTTCATAAAGAACCCAAATTTGCTATATCGAACAGCTTTGCAATTATAGATTGCACAGCCTCGGAATTCGGTATTCGACCACAATTTACACGTGCCGTTTCACTCATAATTTTTTATGGGCTTCGGACAAGGGGGCGTGTTAGTAACGAGTCGGGTTTCAGCTAGTTAAAAAAAATTGCTTGAGAACATGTTCACGGACTTGTTGGGATACCACACTTTATTTATTTTGTGTTTGCTGCAGGTCACATCTGTGATTGAAAATACAGATTATTATGTTTGCAATCTTATATTTTTAGTTTGCAACAGTCGCATTAGAGTCAATGAGTTAATAGGTTTCCAACAACGAAGTTCAAGTCTGGCCCTTTTTGTATTTATTTTTATAATCTTCACTTTTTACTTTTCAAAGCACAGGAAGATCTCTGTACTTTTCGAAAAAATTTCGCTAAATTTCTTTTACACAAACATTTGCCATTTATTTCTGTTCTTTTGAGCTTCACGCAATGCAAACATAAACAGAAATGAAAAATAGTGCGCCAAAAATACATAAGTTTTACATTAAATACAAGGACAATGATACAAACAGTGCAACATGTTCTACAACCAGAAGTTCTACCCAGAAATAATAAAAATTATTCTTATTTTTGGCAAACCAAGTCACTAACCTTCAAGATGGTACGCAGACAACGTCACAAACAGGCAAACATTTCCGCAAACAAATCAAGTTCGCGGACATGTTCGCCAATATATGGTACCTATTACAAATATAAAGAGAAGTAGTAACAAATAGTAAGTTTTTTTATAATATATTTTTTATTATATACGCGGCTTAGTGCCTAGTGGATAGAAATAAAAATTTCGCCAGATACCGACTTAAAAGTAAAAGGGACTCTTAAAAACTAATTCGGCATCATATTTTTCTTAGATCGGAGAAATCCTCATGGAGCGGTTTTTGTTCTTCCGAACTCCTTTTTTGGTCAAAAATTCATGTTTTTTGCATGTAAATTTAAATTTTTCTTCAGAATACATACCTAAGATAAGCAAAAAAAAAAATATTTTAATCGTTCACAAACTTTGTTTAACAAAAAATTTGGAGTTTGCTTTTTTACTTTACAAACTCTTTTGAGACCCAGAAAAATCGATATTTTGTCATTTTCGGAAAGATGTTTTTTCAAACGCCTATAAAATAAGTATTTTACATTGAATTCACATAAATGTAAGCTTATTGGAAAGGTATTGAGTTCTTCTTTGCAGTGTACGATCAAAACTTTATTATTTTATTTACTTTGGGTATGGATTCTGAAGAAAAAAAGCTACAGGCAAAAACATGATTTTTTGACAGAAAAAAAGCGTTCAGGAGAACAAAAACCGCTTTATGGGGATTTCTCCGATTCAAAATAAAATGATTACGAAATAGTTATTAAGAGTACCTCTTACTTTTGAGTCGGTGTCCAGCTGACTTTTTTTTCAATACAAATCGATCTGGCTAAATAGGGCTCAGTGAATAAAGGCCTAACGAACTAACGCCTAAAAAAAAAATGAAATAATGCCTAAAAATTGCAACAAAAAATTATATAGGAATTAGGCGGTTGTTCATTATGAAAGAATGTCTAATATTTTAGGCATTCCTTCATTAAAATTGTTAGGTGATTTTTCATAATGAAAGAAAGCCTAAGAATCAAAAATGAAAAAACGCCTAATTAGATATTTATTCATTTTTGATTGGTTACGAAAGGTAAGTTCCCTTTTACAAAATGTTAAAATAATGGTATTAATTTTCCCTTTTACAAAATGCATACACTATCTTGTAAACATTCTGTAAAAGGGAAAATTATTAGTTTTTAAAATTATAAAAGCAATTGATTTTCCCTTTTACAAAATGCATACACTATCTTGTAAACATTCTGTAAAAGGGAAAATTATTAGTTTTTAAAATTATAAAAACAATAATTCATAATGAAAGAAACCCTAACAATTTAGACTTTCTTTCATTTTTAAAATTAGACTTTCCTTCATTTTTAAAGTTAGACGTTCTTTCACTTTCTTCTTAGGCGTTCTTGTTTAGGCATTCTTTCATTTTGAAAAATTAGGCATTAGTTCGTTAGGCCTTTATTCACTGAGCCGCTAAATAGACATAAATTCAAATTCAAGTTAATTTGTTTTGAAATTTGGAGTTGTAGAGAAAACTAATAAGGCTAAAAAAAAGGGAGCGGGTCAGTTTACTGCTTGTAACAAGTCTGTATTGCCAAAATGTTGTAATTTTTACAGTATTTTTAAAATACTGTTTGTCTGAAAACCTGTATTTCAATATGCTGTTTTTTAAATATTTTGCTTTCAAAACGTCTGCTCTCCATTTACAGCATTTTATCTGTATTTCGGATAAAAAATTGTGTTTTTTTTTAAAATTAAATTATTTGCCCTTATACGGAAAGTTGTAATTTTGAGCTTATTTACCTTACTCCATATTTTGCAGAATTTTGGCATACAGAAATTTTTAACACAGTTTAATATTTATGCAGAATTTTGTAATGCAGAATTTTGTTTGCAGAATTTCATACATACAGACAACTGCACCGAACCCTACAAAAACAGAGTGAAAAAACTTCATTCATAGTTGAAGATGTATAAATAAATAAAATAACAAATTGTGTTAAATATTAGAAATCAAACTTTTCGAGTAACGCAGATAAAAAATAGCTAGAATGTTAAACGCATCATTAACAAAATAATCATATAAATAATTCGCATTATTTTTTCCGGTCTGAGATTCCAAGCAGATCTGAACTCAATCCGATTATTTAGAGAATTTAAGGCAATCGTCAATTTAATAGCAAATGTTCAGTTACAGGTTTTACATTATAAAAATTACTCATATTTTGTTGACAAATAACAGTTAGAGAAGTGTGAGAGAGAGAGAGAGAGAGAGAGAGAGAGAGAGAGAGAGAGAGAAAGAAAACATAAAAATAAAAAGACGCAAATATACTCAAAGAGAATAAGATCTATTAATATAATGAAAGAGAATCAGTTGCTCTCAGCGAAGCAATAGCTTTTGATCTTTCATTTGGAATTTAAATTAACTAATTTAATTAAAATAACAAAATAAAATTTAAAATTTTTTTTATATACATTATAATATTATCAATTTTTTTTTTTTTATAAAACATACAGCTTTTGAAATTTAGGCCAAACCTGTCAGAATTGTTAAGCTGTTAGTAATTTTCCGTTATCTATATTAATTAAAATCATTTTATGTTTGTTTGTTTGTATTTAATATAAATCTAAACTGCTAGACGAATTTAGCTTCAACTTCGTACATATACATAAATTGACCAATACAATAGACGTACTCACTACTGTATGAACAAAATGGAAAGTTATTTTTTAATCCAAAAGTTGCTTAGTTTGTGCTTCAATTGACTCAAAACGTATAAATTTAAAGTTTAAAGTCAATCTGATAACGACAAGCCGATGCACATTGCATTTTAAAAATGAAGCACTGAATTTTATATGAAAAATTCTATATTTATTTATTAAACTTAAAGTTAAAGCATGTAATAATATTTAAAGTAATTTGATAGCGTTTACTGATATTTGTCGACAATATACCTATCCTATGAGCTATTGTAAATGAGCCTAGAATGATTTTTTGCTATTTGGAACCACCTCAAAACGGTCGTTGCAGGGCCTCACAACAATAGCAACATTACAAGGAAAGTTAAATATAAAAACTTAATCAATTCAAATTGGTTAATTTATTATATATTTATTTCAGATGCTTTTATTCAAAAGTTCCCGGGTGTTGAAGAAGATTTCTTTAAACGAGTCACTATTAAGTGGTTTAATGATTCTATCGACCATATTAACAAGAAGCTCCGAAACTGCAACAATAATACCAACGATATATGAAAATTTTAACATAGTTTTAACATATATAGTAAAATAGAGTAACTGCATTCATCAAAGTTAAACTTAAAGCAAACACATCTGCGGGCACACACATCTTACCAGTATTTGTCACAGTAATCTTAAAATGTGTCACTTTATGTTTGAACTACCAGTCAAATTATTTTAAAACCTATAGTTTTCCTTATGAAATACATAATTAACTGTGGTCCAAACATAAGATGACAAATTTTAAAAATACTGCTACAAATGAAGTGGTTAGATTTGCGTGACAGCAGATGTTTTTTAAGCGAAGCTTTTTACGCCTCATTTTGTGATTTGCTTGAGTGAAATCTCAAAAACGACACTTTTTTGCATACACCTTTTTCTAAGAATTATTTTTGTTCTTTTACTTCGTCTATTACAACAAGAGGATATAAAATTAAAAATATTTCTTTGTAAGCGTATCAGTGAGAATCGAACTCGCACCATTTCGATTGAGAGTTCTACACACTAACCACTACTCAAAAACAACTCTTTGTGTTACAGGAATTTATTAAAAGGATTGTGCATTAGCTATCCTGTATGTGAATGCGTGAAGGCATGATGCAACAGACTACAAGAATGCAAGGTTGCTAGTGAAAATTTGAAACAATTCCCACGAAAATTACATTTTTCCCAACAGTGACATCAATTAAATACGACCAAATTCCCATGGTAAAGATAAACAAAAAACTCCTACCGCAATTGAAAAATACTAAAAAAATCCCACGATCATTAAAAATCACCACAAAAATATCCCTCATTTTAAACAACCAAAATCCCATAAACATTAAAAAATACCACAATAAATCCAATATGCATAAAAAATTTTAAAAAAGTTAGAAATACCACAAAGAAAAAATGCTGGTATTCAATGAACAGCGTACTTATGATGTTAATAGCGTAAGAGCTGTATATTAACTGAAGCATATTTTGCAACAACATAAACGTAAGGGATTTTACATACGCAGCTTACGACTGTGGTTTCATTTTCATTTTAAAAGATAATTGAAAACCAATGGATTCGATACGTAGACTTGCAAATATTTTTTAATATTGTTTTGGTAGTAGTTATGTTTTTCTTATTTTTGGCATTTTAACAAAATTTTTGTAAACTTAACGCTTGCAAAAAAATCAAAAATCCAGGAGAGTATTGCCATATGTCAAAAAATTTCTACTTAGTTTTCATGATGGCAACTTGTTGTTCTTAAAACAAATATGCAATTAAGTGGTTTTTAATTAGGGTTAGTTTGAGAAAATGTACAGCGTAAACTTATAGCTTATATACGTCGTTCATCGAATACCATTATTAAATTTTTGCTTAATAAAAGAGGAAAATAAATTTTTAAGAAAAAAATTCCCGAATTTCTATGCAATTAAAAAATACCACGCTGGATTAAAAAATACTACGGGAATTTCCAAAAAAAAATTCCCATGATCAATTAAAAATTAGCACGAATGGAATTTTTCACACATAACTGGCAGCCTTGCAAGAATGTATTAAAAGGATTGTGCATTAGCTATCCTACATATTCTATTGTGAATGTGTGAAGCTATAACGCAGTAGATCACAATAAGCGATCAAAAGCATTTGTATTAGCTATCCAAACAACAAAAGTTGCAAGAATTTATTGAACGGGTTGAAAATTATTACAAGATGCCAATTGTTTTAGGTGTTCATAGCAAGGTTGCCAGCCAAAATTCGTAACAATTCCCACGAAAATTACCTTTTTCCCAAAGTCACATAAATTAAATACCACCAAAATTCCCATGGTAAAGGTAAACAAAAAAAATTCCCACAGCAATTAAAAAATACCAAAAAAAATCCCACGATCATTTAAAATTACCACAAAAATACCACGCGTTTTAAAAATACCACCAAAAATCCCATATGCGTTTAAAAATCCCACAAAAAATCCCATACGTATTAAAAAATACCACGAAAAATCCCATATGTATATAAGAAATTTTAAAAAATTTAGAAATACCAGAAATTTTGCATTTAAATAAGCAGAAATAAATAGACACGTCGATAGTTAAAAATTTTGCATTTATTGTCTTTGTTTCAAAACTATAACAAATAAATAACCCAAGTAGAATTTTGCGACCACAGGTTACTTAATATACATTTTTTAAATGATGACGTTGCAGAGATACTGATTTGGATAATATTTTATGGAAAAAGTTTGTAAAAATTCCTATTTGTAAAAATTCCTTTTCTTAAATAAAGCCTTCAATGTGACTTTCCTGTTTAATACTATTTTACCACTATGTCACGGAATGTTGTAACGATTTATCAAGTTTTACCTTTAAAAAATGCATCACTCAACTATGGAATAATAACTTAAGAAGTTATCATTTTGTAACGATTAAATAATTGCGACCCAAGTGTAGGCTCTTTGTATTTAAAATGGTGGCCGCAAATTATTATTATATTTTCCTAACTATAAACATGAAATTGCTTTTATATTGTATTGTTAAGCTTTTCAACTACGTTTTATTGATTGCTTACATTAAAAACTATTCCTGAAATTTGTGTACAATACTTTCTTCACGAAACTTTTTAAAACATTTTTTATTAACATATGAAATTATTAAAAAATTTCTGAATTTAGATTGCGCTTAAATTTTTAAGAAGTTTTGGCTGTTTTTTACCGAAAATCTTCTTTCCCATTTACATTTAGCCCAAAAAAATATCCAAAACACCTAATGTTATGTTGTACTCTTATATTTTATAAAAATTCTAATTATAAAATAATTTATAATAATTATGGCTGTAAACAAAATTGGCAACTCTATAATGCATTTATACTAAAATGTAATAAGTAACTTCAAAGTAATTTTTACTAAAACAATGTCGGCATTGACACAAAAATAAACGCTACGACGTCGCTGCAACCCAAATATGGACCATCAGTTCTAGTTGGGAACATACAAATTGTTTCACATAAAGTTAATTGTTACACATATCACATGTTTTCGTCTTATATTTGAGATCGTGAATTTTATTTGTATGTATCCATTTAATAATTTCTAAAACGATAGTATGCTTATAAAAATAAAATAATAAAAAATAAACAAAATAAAATAAAAATATTGTTTTCAAAAATATTTGTGGTTTGTGAGGTGATAAGCAATTCATTTTAACACAACATGACTTTTTAAAATTTTAGGTACTTATTTCTAATATCAAATAATAAAAGTAACTTCAGAATAAAAAATAACCATAATAAAATATGTATACAGTTTTCAAAGATATTTGTGCTTTGTGAAGTGATAAACAGTGAATTTGACACAATATGATTTTTCAAAAAATTAGGCACTTATTTCTAATATAAAATAATGTCAGTAACTTCAAAAATAGAAAATAAACAAAATAAATTAAATATTAGTTTTCAAAGATATTTGTGTTTTGTAAAGAGATAAACAGTTGATTTCAACACAATATAATTTTTAAAAAATGTAGGTACTTATTTCTCATATAAAATAATATGCATAAGTGACTTCAGAAATAAAAAATTAACAAAATAAAATAAATATAAATTTTTTATGGCAACTGTTATTTAATTTTGATTTTAACAGATAATTGCTGAATATTGGATTCGATAAGTAAACTTGCAAATATTGTCTATTATTGTTTTAGTAGTATTATATATTTTACTTTTTTTGGACTTTTAAAATAATTTTTGTAAGCTTAACGCTTGCATGCAGAAATGTGGAATTTTCAGAAAGGTCAGAATTTTAAGTTTAGAATTTTTTTCAGAAAAGAATGCGCTATTCGTTTTTATGCAATTTTGTGATGTCAACTTGCTCTTAAAACAAATATGTAATTTATTCATTTATATTAAGAGTAAGTTCGAAAAAATGTACAGCGTAAACTTATAGCTTTACTCTACTGTATATATACGTCGATCATCTAATACTATGATTAAGATTTTGCTTAATAAAAGTGAAAAAAAAAACTTTTTAAGAAAAAATTCCCAAATTCCCATGCAATTAAAAAATACCACGCTAAATTCCCACGCCAATTAAAAAATACCACGCTGAATTAAAAAATACCATGGGAATTCCCAAAAAAAAAAATTCCCAAGACCAATTAAAAATTCCCAAGACCAATTAAAAATTACCACGAATGGGATTTTTCCCACAATACTGGCAACCTTGGTTCATAGGCACTTAAGACATGGTGGTCTAGCGCTCAATTTGAGGTTTTTTTAGGATATTTTAAAAAGTTATTATTTATTAAGAAATAATGTTCAGAATAACATAATAACAACAATTTATAAACAACTGATAAATACATATAGTTTAAAACAAATACTTAAGGTTTTAATTAAAATTAATAAATTAATTCTAAAATTAATTAATAATTTAATATATTATTATCAACAAGAAGATAAGAAACTGAATAAAGTTATTTAGATTAATACAATTATTTAAGTATTTAATTAAAATTATCAAATTGATCAAAATATTATTAACTAAAAATTATTCTCATACCAAAAGATGGAGAAAATAATAGTAGTTATTAGGAAAAGTGTAGTAAAATTTCATACTTAAAGTTGCGATAATTTTGAATACATTTTATTTTTAAAGGAAGCGAGTTCCAAATTCTGACGGCGTTTACAAAAAAAAGTCTGTTGGAGTTTACAAAATTAAATAATGGAACTATCAAGTTCATATTTCTGGTTGATCTACAAAATTGTAACTTCTCAAAAAGGTATGTAGGTGTCTTTGTGTATAACGGTTTATGCAAAAATATGCAGTTCCTCGCATCAAGGTAGTTGAAAATATTGCAACCGAGTATTTTACTGCTCAAGTGACTGATGCGGTCAAATTTACGAAGGCCAAATACATATCTTACGGCGTTATTAAAAGCTTGTTTTAACTTAAGTTTGGACCTGGAATCAAGTTTGCTATAGACAATATCTGAATATGAAATGATTGGCACTATAAGCTGGAGCACTAATTTTTTTCTAGTATCAACAGGTACAAATGACGCGGTCCATCTTAAGCTCCGAAGGGCATAGTATACCTTAGAAACAACAGAACTAATGTGATCCTCACAAGAATGGATCCTATTATATTGAAAAACGACATTTAAACTTTTTAGGTATATTAAAACACTCATTCATCATAAAAAATATTTATTTTTTAATTTAAAATATTGTAGATCTATTGTTCAAAATGGCGCTCAATGAGATGCTCTCAAGGAAAAGGGACATGAGCGGTGTTGTAGATTTTGACTTTTCTTGTTATCTGAATAATAAAAACCAAGAATATTATTAATCACTATGAGTGCAGCTATGGCTGGCACTAGAAAAAAAAAGATATGAAAAATTGACAGAATGACGCGCTTTTGAAAATTAAGTTCTTAAAAAAGCTTGTTTTCTACCGGTTATCATTATTTATTATTATTTATTTAGACAAATTGTTGACATTTAAGACTTAAATCTTTTACATGCCGCATATAAAAATAGGTAACAACTAATTAAATAAACTATAATAAACTATTACTATAATTACTAAAGTAATTATAAAGATATTAATTCAAAAAATTTTAGATTATTTTACTGAGTCATCATATAAAACGGAATACAAATTCAATTATTCGAGGATAAAAATACAAAAGAAAACTGTTTCAAGTATATATAAAAATTATTAAGATAATAATGCAAAAAAATTTATATTGAAAGAAAAAAATTTTAAGAAAGTAATTAAAATTTAATTTAAGTTTTAGTAAAGTATAACAAGATCAGAAACAGGAGAGATAGAGTTATGAAAAATAGGTAAGGATTAAATGCTTAAAGTGCTTAGGGTTGGAAATTGTTTTGATGTTTCTTGGAAGTGAGTTCCATAGTCTTATGGTACTAACGAAAAGCAATCGGCTAGAGTTTAGGTAGTTATGCCTCGGAATAACAAGGTTCATGCTTCTGTTTGACCTACAAAACGTTATCTTCTCAAATAGATATCTTGGACAACGAGTTTTTTTTTTCTTACAACCTTATGTAAGAAAATGCAATTTCTTGCTTCAAGATAGCTGAGAAAGTTACGGCCTAATAACTGTTTATTAAAGGGTGTTATATGCTCATACCTCCGAAGACCATAAACATAGCGTGCAGAGTTGTTAAATGCAACTTGAATTTTGTGCATAGATCTCGAGTCAAGTTTGCTATAAACGACTTCCGCATAAGAAAATATTGGCAATAACAGCTGTAAGACAAGCTTCTTTCTAGTTTCAACAGGTACGAACGCAGCAGTCAACCGAAGATTTCTGAGAACAAAATAAATTTTACTAACGCAGGAGTTTACATGATCTTCACAGGACAACGACGAGTTTATTTGGTAGCCGAGATTAGTAGCCTTTCTTACAAATTTTAGCTCAACGCCTTTTAGGAAAAAAAGGGGGAACATCGAGATTCATATAAGGTGTTTGTGAAATCGGTAACACATACGATTTAAGAGGGTTCAATTCCAGCATATTAGCTTTAGCCCAATTTGCCACCAAATTTAAATCTTCGTTAACTCTTGCACATAAATCTTCAGAGAGGCAATAGGGTCTGAACATATACATCTGCAGACCCATTTTATTAAGTGTTAAGGTTATTAAGTGTATAATATACGCTGTTTTTTAATTAAAACTTTGATTCTAGTTCCAGCAATATCCACCGTTGTTATGAATAGCAATTTCAAATTTCAGATGATTCGGCTGAATAGTTTTTTTTTTCTACAACATCATGCCGAAAAAATTAGTTTCGAGATGAATTAGTATAAACAGAATGAATGTAGACGAAACACAGTGGCTCGACACCTACTAAAACGGCTGTAGAAGTGAAAATAACGTCAGAAAGAAAAATATAAAAAAAAAAAATTCTTACAAATTCTAGGCCTAAACAATGTAATATTTGCTAGAAATATCGATGACATTACATCTATATAATATGCGTTTGATATTTTAGATATTAAAAACCAACAATTTCATTAACATTTACAAAAATACTTTAAAATTAATGTAAAATAATAATATAAGGTAATAAAATTTACTGGTGGGAATATTAACGTGATTTTTTAGTTTTTTATTTTAGTTTAGTTTTTTTCACTTTATGTAGTTTAAATATTTTAATTTAAAAATTTATTTTATTAAAAAAAAGCCTAAAATTATCCATGATACAAAGAACTACAGATAAAGTATTGTGCATGTCCGCCATCTTTGCTGTGACGTGCAAGGTGCTCATTGGTTGCAACGTAGTCACAATTTATTCATAGGGTATAAAGATTTTAAAATGCCTACATTTTCTTATGAAAACTTTTTTTACTGAAATGAAATAAATATTGTTAAATAAAGCACATGTCCAAAATAAAGTAAATATATTTAGTAGTACTGTTTGTGAAAAAAATTTGCATATTTTGTAGGGGTGTTTTTCCCCTTTTTACCGATTTACACAAAAAGCGGCTACGTTTTCGACATATTCTTTTGAATGTATTCATCAAGTGTCACATTTGACGAGCACCGATGACGACGTGCGCAGTAAATGTTGTTCGTTGCGCCGGGAATACTTTATCTGTAGTTCTTTGTATTATGAAAATTATCAAACTTATGAGGCTGAGAAAAAGCTTCGCTTCTTTCGTGTGTCCAGCGACGCATCTGTTTTTTTTTTTAAGTTTAGTTTTACTTCAAATTTTAATTTAAACATCAATGAAGTCATTACAATCATAAAGTTATCTGCTGGAACCTTTCTTTTTTACTATTATTTTTTAATAAAGTTACTTTGCTATGTTATAATAAATAATATGCAAAAATAAAATTTATCATTCAAAACAATTCATTTTTTAATTTATTTCTGATCAAAAAAGGTACATTTTCGAAAAGCAATTCACCCCAGCGATTGATACAAAAAGGGTTATTTCCCAGTGCCGAAAGATAACTTTTCTATGGCTCTATTTTTAACTCATATCCGAACAAAAAAGTACAATTTATAATTATTTTTTAAATCATTTCCGAACAAAATTAGGTTCATTTTTGAGAGGCATTTTAGTCCGACAAATGATACTAAAAGGGTTAATATATGAGTGCCGAAAATGAACATTTCTACCCAAAAAGAATCATTAATGAATTCGAAAACGGTAGTTTCGGTGCACTGGGAAAAATTAATTAATTAATTTAATTAGTTTTTTTAAGCTACTGTAATCACGAATTTTCCGAACAACATTTTAGCCTCTTAGTTTAAAAGCGCCCAAAGCGCCATTAAATGTACGTTAATCCGCAAAAAAATTATTAGTATGTAATGTAATAGAAAAATTTTACCAAATAAAATAATTTTGGCCGCATAAATCAGACAAAAATGCCAACATGCTCTGCTAGCGTCATTCTGCACTACCACATTAAAATACACGCAAAAATAAAACATTTATACCCAATGTGCACAAAAACGGATGCGGATCCGTTACGAACCCGTTACGAGTCCGTCAGTACGCACTACGCTTTCCTATGTTTCGACGGACCCATTACGAGCCCGTTACAAATCCGCCAAAAGAGTCTGAAACGGATTCGTATATGAAGTCCGAAACGGATTCGTATCTGAAGTATGTTACGGATTTGCTTCTGAAGTCCGTTCTGAGCTCGAGGCGGATCCGAAAAAATGGAAAACGCAATTCGTATTTTTGAGAGGAATCGTTCTTATGTTTTGATGGACCCGTTACGAACTCGTTACGAATCCGTCAAAAAAATTACCACAACGTTAACATAAAAGATAGTCTTAAATTTGTTTTACAATTTCTTATTTTATTTTCAGTGGATTAGGAATACGAAATACAATTGTGTACTTATTTTTATTTTAAACAACTTTTTTATTTCATTAGGCTCGTGCTCCTCAAGCTCTCCTTCAAATCGAAGAAAAGTACTTGTTAGAATTTTTAAATAATTATCATTAGTGATCAAGTTAAATGTGACTATAGGATAGCCGTACACAAGATATTTTTCGGAAACTTTTTAATTGCGTGAATTTTGTACGCTTTGTCATTATAGCAGTAAAAGTTATTGGGATGCTTCAATGAAAAATAATGTTTAGCTGTTTGAAGAAACAAGTATGAGCCATCCTGGAACTCACCAACATTGTACTCGTTTATTTGATATTTTGAATTATTTTTTTACCATTTAAACTAGCCTCCACTACTCTCTTATAAATTTGATTACAAAATAATTTTTTTTTGTTCTAATTTACGTTTAATTTCCTGCAAAAAGTTTTCGAATTTGAATGCGTCAAACTTGTTTAGAGAACCTATATTTTTAACATCTGTAGCTAAATGCGTCAAACGAGTCCGTTGCGAGTTCGCATTATTTAAAAAAAAGAGTCTGAAACGTCTGTTTCGTATATGAAGTCCGAAATGGATTCGTATCTGAAGCCCAAAACGGTTTCGTATCTGAAGTCCGAAACGGATTCGTATCTGAAGTCCGAAACGGATTCGTAACTGAAGTCCGAAACGGATTCGTAACTGAAGTCCGTAACGGAGAGAGGAATTTCATACGAAAAAGGATCCGTTCCGGATGCGAAACGCAATCCGTTTCGGACAAAATGTACGAAGAAGTGAGTTCGTTACGGATTCGTAACAGATCCGTTTGGCACACTGGGTACGCAGCAAAAACACAAACAACAACAAGCAAAAAGTTATGACTAACTCCTCAATACATAAGAAAAGCAAAAGAAAATAAAAAGTAATACAAATAATTTGCGTGAAAAACGGAGAAAATTTATTTTTTAAGAAATGAGACCTAGTTAGATCGATTTTTCGCGCCCGTACATACCTATATTAAAAATTTCTCAAAATCGCTTTGGGATATAAATTTATAATGCCCTAATTAGGGATGCCAGCAGTTATTTCAATCATTAGATTTTTGGAATCGAACTTCGGATGTGAACACTTTTCGGGATGCACATAGCGGTATTTCACCGATTTGGGCTGCCAAGAGTCAATTTTTTTAAACACAGATTTGATAAAAAAAAATTTTTGCAATGTTCAATAGTGTTGAATATGTCCCAATGGCCGTACAGTGCTAAAATCAAATAACAGGCTTGAATAGAAACTATTTTCCGAATAAAATAATTTTGGCTGCCTTATTCGGTCAAATACCCCAATGTGCGCTGCTAAACGAATTATTTTTGCAATGCTGAACAGTGTTAAATATGTCTCAATTGTCGTACAGGGCTTAAATCAAATAACAGAATTGAATAGAAACTGTTTACCGAATATAACAAATTTTGGCTGCCTAATCGGTCAAATACCCCAATGTGCGCTGATAGGCCAATATTTTTTGCAATGCTGAATAGTGTTGAATGTTTCCTAACGGTCGTACAGGTTTAAAATCAAATAACAGCATTGAATAAAAACTACTTACCGAATAATATATATTTGGTAACCTAAATCGGTCAAATACCCCAATGTGCTCTGCTAAACGATTTTTTTTTAATATTGAATTTTTCTCAATGAACGTCAGGGCTTAAATCAAATACGAAACAGAATTGAATAGAAACTACTTAACGAATTAAATAATTTTGGCTAACTAAATCGGTCAAATATCCCAATGTGCGCTGCTAATCGAATTTTTCAGAAATGAGACCTAGTTAGATCGATTACTCACCTACGTAAGCCCCTAAACTGAAAATATCATCGAAATCGCTCAAGCCGTTTTCGAGAACTCATTTACAAACAAACAAACAAATATTGCTCGTTTAATAGTAAAAGATATCATACATAAATCTCTAATTCCACTATGCGCCACCATTTTTGTGATCGGTATGCCACTATTTTTTCTTACAGATTTCGGCTTGCTGAACACGAAAATCGCAATAAAAATTTATAGGTTTTCGAGATATATATTTTTGAATTTTTGACCCCATTTTTTTGGATATAGCTCCATACATTTTACCATATCTTCAGATTTATTTTACCGATTCGGTTGTAATAAATATGAAATTAAAATAAAATGTACTTTAAATTTTATTCATCAATTGTGCTAATCTGTTAAGTAGTTTCGCACAATCAAAAGAAATATAAAGCAAGAAATCATTTTTTTTTCCAGTGAAAAATAAAATTTAAAAATCCTTCAAAAAATTAGCAAAAATGGAAGACACCAAAATATGCACAGTTTATCATTTTATGCATAAAGACGGCTTTTTAAACAAAATAATGAGTTACTGACAAAGAAAATTTATGGAAGAATAACGAAGCTAGAGACAACAATGTGAAGTTACCAAAAATTTAATTTTTGTCGTTTTTTTAATTTTATTTAAAATAATTTCATTTTATTTTATGTAGAGTACATGTTTAGGTGAAATTTTATTAAAGTAATGGTAAATATTTATTTTAAAAGTGATTTCGGCTCCTGTTTTTTCTGTTATAATTTTCACAATTTGTTTGTATAATGAGAAACTATATATAAAGAAGTATGTAATACTATTTTATAATATTATTTTTCTCTTTTCACTTCAATAGAGAAACTTTTGTAAAAGATCCACTATAAAAGATCCACTTTTTAAACTCCCACTTGGATTTTTCCCCTCCAAGCCTTGGTGACTTCAGTGACGAGCACGGTGAACAATTCTAATGAAATGAATGGAGCGACGATATCAGGGATCCTGGAACTTGAATATGATGGGCGATTATATATGGTTTCTCATTAGACAAACAAATTCTGAAAATTATAACAGACAAAATAGGAACCGAAATCACTTATAAAATACACACTTACCTTTACATTAATAAAATTTGACCTATACATTAACTTTACAAAAAGTAAAATTAAGTTATTTTAAATAAAATTTAAAAAAACGGAAAAAATGCAATTTTTGGTACCTTCACTTTGTTGTCTCTAACTTCGTTATTTTTCCATAAATTTTCTGCATCAGTAACACATTCTTTTCTTGAAAAATTTATCTTCATGCATAAAATGATAAAGTGTGCATATTTCGGTGGTTTCTATCTTTGTTAATTTTTTGATGGATTTTTCGATTTTATTTTTCACTGAAAAAAATTATCTCTTTTTTTATATTTCTTTCGATTGTGCGGAAACTATTCAACAGATCAGCATAACTGATGAATTAAATTTTAAGTAAATTGTTTTTTTCTTTAATTTGATATATATTATAACCAAATCGTTCAATTAAAACTGAATATATGAATCGGGTAAAAAATTTAAAAATATATATCTCGAAAACCTATCCATAGAAAAAATGTTTATTGAAATTTTCGTGTTCAGCGAGCCGAATCTATAAGAATAAAATAAAGACATACCGATCACAGAATTTTTTTTCTTCCATTTTGGCGCATAGTTTTCTTTAAGGAGAAGAAAAAAAATAAAATGATTTCTAGAGGTAACTGAGATATAAGCGGATGTGACACACAAGTTGCGGTTAAACCTTTTGTAAAATTATTATCAAGTGGAAGCTTTTATTTTCAATATTTAAAGTTGTTCTAAAATGTATGTACCTGAATTTTATTAATCACAGTATTCTGTTATTTCCACAGTAGTTGTCGAATATTGATATAAAGCAAACTTTAACGCAAACACGCAAACACGGCAGCACGAGTATCTGATTAGATGTTATTCCATCAAAACTGTTCCATGGCTTCCTCTAAAAAAATGACAATATAAATGACACATATTAAAATTTTTATACGATAAAAAGATTACTTACATTAATAAATCCGCTTTTCTGAACACTTTTCTCATTGTTAAAACAAAAGTTGTAAGAGAAAACTTGATTTTTTTTTTTAATAACTGTTTGGAATGAAATAAACTTAAGGCTTACCAGCTCAGTTAGGAAAAACTAAACAAGCCCGACTATTAATTGAACTCTCTTCGCTTAAGCTAAACTGACTGAGATCGCTTTTTTAAATATTAAGAATATCTCTACGCTACGAGTATCTCTACAGATCCGCTCTTACAACACTTAGACTCAAAATTTGTCTCAAGATTTTAGTTTCATTCTTCTCAATGTTTTTGTTGATCAGCTTATCTTAGAATTGCTCTTCATAGCTGACGGATTTGCGCTAATTCCGAGCAACAGTCACAAAGCCAAAGCTATATGCTAAAACCAACTCTTTGCATCCAAAGCGATAACATAAACAATTGAGTTGAGTTACAAATAGCAATAATTGTGCATATTTTATGTGATGATAAGCTTTTGTTATAATTTTACGCTTAACGTTCGTTTATATGTAAAATATCAGTTTAAACTGTAGGCCGTCATTAACTTGTTCGAATATTTGTTTCACAAAATTTTTGACATCTGATTTCCCCAGTTTCTGATTTTCTTTTTTAATGTGTTTCGTTGAAATTTAGTATAATATATTTAGACTATTAATTTTAAAGTTGACCATAATAATGGTTCAAGTTATATTGTCCATGCTAAAGATGGTGACGTATTAAGGTTTTCCATACGAGTTTGACATCGTTTTTACCTTAACCGAATTAAAATATAAAAATTCCCTTATACACCTTTCGCTCGAAGTAAGCTCAAAGCCCTAAAGTACTTTTATTTAGTTCAAATATACAAAGGAACATCTTCTTTCAGGTTTAGATTAGATCGACTTACAAATCTTTTACACTCTTTTGTAGGCTTTTGTTCTCTGTAATTAATTATTTTGAGTTTTTAATAGATAAACTTGGTTTATCGTGATAAATGTTAATTTACATATTTTAATTAGAAAGATTATAAAGTCTTAGATATGAAAATACAAAAAAACTCTTATCATACAATAGATGCAGATGGATAGATTACAGGCGATTACAGGTTTTCCAATAAAATAATTTTTTTCATTTTATTACTTTAAGAAAACATAAACTTTTATTTCTTACCTAAAAAACCGTCTACACAAAAACTTTAACTTCGTAGATATAATCGTTTTTTTTTAAGTGAGTAAATTTTTATTCTAGGGTTATATGTATACAATTACGAAAAAGTATAACAGACTGAAGAAGAAATTAAAATCTATAAAATCTATATCTATATCTATATATGGGCCAAAAGTTCTAACGCGACTGAAAAATAAAATGTTACTTCAAACTCTTTATAACCTCCACAATAGAGAAAATAATGTTAAAATTTATATTGTGAGAAAACTGAAAGCTGATCTTAATTTGAATTTTAAAAAATGGCAGCAAACATGATAAATGGCAACAAAAGTCGAAAAATGGTGACAAAAGTTGTTGAATTTCAACGAAAGTTGGAATTTTTAATTATAAAAAATACTCGTATAATATAAAATTTAATTCAATAATTTCAGTTTTCGATTGTTAAGGTCCAGAATTACACTTTAATAAATAAAACCATAATATAAAGGGTGTTTTTTATAGAGTGATACAACTTTGAGTTGCCATCACTGCTTTATTTGACCACATATTTAACAGCTGATAGTTGCTTTTTGTTAAGTTTGCCTTGACATTTTATTATGGATCGACTTACACCAGAGAAACGCGTGCAAATTGTGGAAATTTTTAATCAAAATAATGGTTCTGTGCACTTCGTCCATTTTATGGCGTACATAATCGTTCTTCAGAGCTGCTAATTCGAAGAACAATAGATCGTTTTCGGACCACATTTACTGTTATTGATAATGTGCATCCCGTGAGACGCCATACAGTGCGCACTGAAGAATCTGTAGCCGCTGCACAGGAAAGCATTGAAGATGATCCGTATCAATCAATTCGTCGCCGTTCTCAGCAACTGGGGTTGTGTCCTTCCACTTTATGGAAGATTTTACGAAAAGATGTTGGCTTAAAACCTTTCAAGATTCAACTTGTGCAGGAATTAAAGCCAAACGACCATCGTATGTGCCGCCAATTCGGCGAATAGGCTGAAGTACAAATTGATATTGATTTTGAAATTCCACGGAAAATTTTATTTTTCGATAAAGCCCATTTTTGGTTAAATGGGTACGCAGATAAGCAGAATTGTCGTATTTGGAGTGAGGAGAATCCACAAGCTTTTGTCGAAACACCATTACATCCACAGAAAATTACTGTTTGGCTTTATGGGCTGGCGGAGTCATTGGCCCATATGTTACTGTCAATGGTGAACGGTATAGGAACATGATTCGAAGTTTTTTCGTACCTCAATTAGCTGGCATTAATCTTGCTGATATGTGGTTCCAACAGGATGAAGCCAATACAATTGATTTACTCAAGGAAACTTTTGACGAAGAAATAATTTCACTAAATGGCCCAATTAATTGGCCCCCAAGATCGTGTGATTTAACCCCACTGGATTATTTTCTTTGGGGTTATGTACAGTCACTTGTCTACGTCGATAAACCACAAACAACTGAACACCTGGAAATCAACATTCGAAGAGTTAGCGGCGAGATACGGCCGCAAATACTGCGAAAAGTTTGTGAAAATGGGTGTTCCAGATTTCGCCTTGTACGCGCCAGCCGTGGCGGTCACATGGCCGAAATCATATTTAAACATTAATGTCGTAAAATTTTCTATTCAATAAAGCTCGTTTCGTTGATATTAAAAATATATTGATATGTTTTATTATGATTTAAACTTGTATCAATCTATAAAAAACACCCTTTATTTGTGCTTCTCTGAAGGGGAAAAATCTGTCACGTAACGTATCATATTCAGCCCTATCGTGAGTATTTCGCACGTGGAATCGAAAAAGGTAGTTTTAGTTTTTAAGATAAAGCTCGAGAAAATTTTTAAAATCTTCAAAATGTGCTTAAGCTTTATCTTAAAAATGAAAACTTCCTTTTTCGAATCCGCGAGAAAAATTATTCCCGATTATGGTTTGTATAAAAATTTAAAAAAATATTTTTCAACAAAACAACTATTAATTTGTAACAACATTATTCCAGGTTATATTAAAAAAATTTTTCCGTTTATATTTATGCAGACAAAAACCACTTTTTTTTTGTCACGTAACGTGTCATTTTTTGTGGCTTCTATCAAAGAGCCAAGCTTTTGACAATTCTTAGCTTTTACGCCTTGAAAAAAATGAAAAATCAAAAAAAGAAAAATGTAAGTTTAATTTTTCTTCATTTTCCCACTCATTGTCTGTCACGTGTGTAGCCTCGGCAATGCCCATATATGGTTATGACTCTATCTCCAAAACTTGTTTATATTCCGATACCTACGAAGCGTAAACGAATTAAGATAACAACATTTTTGGAACAAAAGTACAAAAAAATGTTAATTCATCTAAGATAATTACGAAGCGTAAACGAATTAAGATAACAACATTTTTGGAACAAAAGTACAAAAAAATGTTAATTCATCTAAGATAATTACCGTTTTTGACCGATGACATGGAGCTGAATCGTCTTAAAATATAGCATTGGGAATGCAGTCAGATAAAGTATGCATTGAGGGCAATACACCACTTTTCTTAATGTCTATATATGATAAGCTGAGAGGTTCACAGATTCTTCTAGAATAAGAATTTCTTCAACACCGCAGCTTGTGATAACACCCCAAAACAAAACATACGGAGAATGCTTTACAGTATTTTGAGTACTTTCTACTCTTTCTACTTTCTTTTGAGTAATTTTTCTCTCAAGTATTGTATCTATTCGTATAATAGTCATTTTTTAAAAAAGTGTTAAGCAACATTACTAATGGGCTCAAGAGTTTTTGGCGTGACACAGGAATCACTCCACAAATTAAAAATCAAAAAGAGGGTATCCACCTAAACTAGATTACTGTCAAAATATCATGACATTTTATCAACGCGTTCTTAAGCTATCGAAGTAACGGTGGTTTTTGTTTACCGTAAAAAAAGTGAATATCATGTTCTGATTGCAAACATTGGCCGCATTCTAGCCGAAAAAGTGCTCAAGTAGCGAAGTAGCACAAAATATTTTCGCTATATAAATTGTGACATCTCAAGGAACATGTTCTGTGAGAGCATACCATTCAGCCCGAAAGTTGTGGAACAGTTCTTTCCGCTGAATGCAGGCATTGTTTCCTTATGGGAAAAAAAATAATGTTGACGCCCAGACATGGCTTGACAAACTATAAAATATAGGTTTGCTTAGTTTCATCGTAATCGTACAACCGATAGAGATGCACCATATTCGGGAAGGTCAAATGAGACTATTTCTCCAAAAAATATCTGAAAATTTTGTGAAATTGTCTTGAATAATCACTAAGTGAAATTTTGATATAGGTTAAATCATCGGCACGTCGAAGGAATGTATAGATCGTTTCATTTATGAATGTTTACACATGAAAAAGCTTTACGCATCGCGATTCTTAATAATTAACCAAAAACGTAGACGTGTTACCTTTCAAAATAAAATTTGTAACTGTTTCACCATAACAAAAAATCATTGTACAACCATTCAACCATAACAAAAAATCAAATCAACCAAATCAAAGCGCTCAAAAACCCAACAATCAGCAAACCCAACCCAAGCACATAACCGACTAACTTTAACATGGTAAAACAGATACTGTGTATTTCTTGATCGATTAGACTTCGAATTTAAGGCAAAACATCCGCATGAAAAAGAAAATATGTTGTTTTGCCAAAACAATTCTTTAGCACACACAAGCTATAGCTTAACACAAACGCATGAAAAGAAAACGATTAAGCAATGCGTGGGATCTGAAATGATTTTTAAAAAAACTTAGCTTAATTTTAATTAAACATACACATTATTATAGTTGCGAAAGAAAAATACCCTTATAAAATGCTGTAGCACGAATATGACATTTTAAAACATTTTTCATAGAAATCGTCCCTTGGAATTTACTGGTAAAAGAAAATATGAACTTGGCCTCCAGAGACTATTTTCTGTTTACCAGATTGAAAACATGGCTCGATGACAAGAGGTTTTAATCCAATCGATTTGGAAATAAATGCCTGTTTTGAGAGACTTGAACCTTAACAATGCAAGAAAGGCATCGAAATATTACAATGCTTAAGATAATGCGCAGATAAATAACTTTTCTGCCGCCACACGTTATGTATGGCTGTAGTAAAATCTCTCTGCTGGCAGGCGGCAGAATGTCGACCACCCCAATCTGCCAAACAAGCTTAGAATAGGCTTGTAGTAAGCTTACAAGCGTAAGCATTGTGCATGGAAAAAGCTTATAAAAATGGTTGTAAAATGCTTTCAAGTAATTGTAGAATAAGCAAAAAAGAGCTTTTGCAAAAATATTTCTTACGCTAATATTATTACAATCGTTTACAATTCAATTTTATATAAGTTTTGGAAATAAGCTTCCTCCAATACTTTCTTTGCAATTGGAAAAAAGTGTTGTAAAAGTATTATTGAAAATAATTATTAAATAATTGGAAGTAAGTGTTATTGTAAGTTATTTACATATTTTTATAAAAAATTGGAAAAAGTGTTATAAAAATATTATTAAAACATTTATTAAATAATGGGAAGCAAGTATTATTGTAAGCTTTTAACACCTGTTTTTAAGAAATCTTATGTGCTCGCAGTTAACATAAGAGCACAAATTTATGCCATCACATCCAAATCTATAGGAAATTTATCGATATCATACTGTCGCTAAGCACATTGGCACTTAAAAAAAGGGAATATATATAAAACTATGTGGACTAATCAATATAAATTTTTATTAAAGCAAATTGGTGTAACTAACAAAATATTAACAATTATTTAAGTATTATGAAATTCTAAAAGAATGTTTTGGAATTATCACTGAACACAAGGCACTGACATCAAAGTTGTTAGTGATGGAACTTTATTTGTTATAGCAATTGTAATTTTTAGTGCTTGGGGATTTCCAAATTCCACAATAATGTGGAAGTTGTGAAACAATTACCTCTGAAAGCATTTTCCAATCATGCTTTGAAAACCCTTGTAATTTAAACTTCAAGTAAACTTACTACAAGTATTATTATAAAAAGCTTATTTTTATTATGTTTCGATACCATTTAACAACACGACTTGTATCTTTATGACGTAGACAAGTGTTTTCAAAGCATGTTTGTAAAAGGCTTTCGTTATTGTATTGTAGGTAAGCTTACTCCAAACACTATTACACAATGGTTGATTGGGACTGCTCTAGATCAGAGTTGCGCACACATATACGTACACATTTTTATGTTTGTATTGTAAAGCTTTTGCTTTTAAAGTTTGCACTTGAAAAAAAGCACGAGTTCAACAACGAAACGAAAGCAAAAACTTTCAGTAGCTATCCAGACTTCATGCGGTTGCTTGCTGTGTTTTTTTTTTATCCGCGATCTAAATGAGGTGAAAATTAAACTCATCAAACTATGCTTGATTCATTTCTTGTTGGGACTTATATTTTTTTTAACTCTTACTTTTGTAATCGAAAATGAAATGTATTAAAATATTTTAAATACTCATTAATGCAAGAGTTAATGAACTGAAATTTTTAAGAGTTATTTTTTGGATTTTGAGGGTCCTTCAGACCCAATAAAAAATTTACTTAACTACATTTATGAAACTTTATGTTTTATATTACGTTAATATATGCTTCAAAAAATAAAAAGAAAAGAAATTACTTATTTTATTTTCCAGTGAAAAGGCATTTCTTACCTTTCATCTTTGTTCATTTTGTATCTCTTTATTTTTTATGCATAATTTAGGTAAAACAAGAACATTTTAAGCAGCAAACAACCGTAACCTGCTTACTTGAAATCTGGATAGCTACTGAAAGCTTTTTTATTTTCATGTTAACAAATGTCAAGGGCGGCCTTTTGCGCACTCCTGCTCAAGATAGAGATTATGTCGAGAAAAACAGCTTTTTCACTTAAAAAATTATTTTTCATTGTCAGGCCGAAGACTTTTCAGCCCATGTTGTACATCGCAACTAAGCTTGAAATACCTAAGTAATAATACGGTATAACAGATAGAACTAACTCGAAGTATCTTTTACTCTTTACCAAAAATTAAATAACAAGTATTAGTAAAGAGTCTCTCAAAAAGAAGTTTTATCAAAAATTCAAACCGTCAAAAATGGTCGCAAAGGCCAAATTTTGGCCGTATGCTATACATTAGGGCGTAAATTTTTTTCTGTCAAAATTTTGTTGGGCTAAAGCGGAATTCGAATGTTCGTCACAAAAAAATATTTTGAGAATTTTTTTCAGATTTTTTGAAAAAGCCTGACCTCTAAGTCGCTCAATGTCGGTTTTTGTGCTTTCTACCCAGAATGAGTGCCTGCCTAAAAAAAATATTGTTCCAATGATCCTATTTCTAAAAAATATGTTCAAACTTATTTTTGTGGGCTTGAAAGAGAGATTCCAACTGTTTTTTGGACAGGAGAGTCAAAACATAAAGTTTTTTTTTTTAAATGTTGTTCTTTTTTTGTTTTGACCTTAAATTTTTCCAATTCTTTGCTTTTAATATAAAATCTTAGTATACAGTTTTAAACAACATTTAATCTGAAGTAAGAAAAAGAAAAACGTAAGTTTATCTCTTTTTTTACCGAAGTTATGCGCATTTAAAGGTGTAAAAGCAAGTCTTTTTTCGGTCGATTTATTAGTGTCAGCAACGATTTGTAAATAACAGTTATAAAGTCTTTGGTATGAGTGCAGCAATGTATCACGGGGAGAAAAAGTTCAACTTAAGCCAAAAACTATTACAAAATTTTAATATTTTTATTAATTTTTATTCTTGTTTTACTCTTTTTTTTGCAGCCAACTTAAACTCGGCAGTTTAACACAGTCGAAGAGCTAAAAATTGGAATCTGTACAGAATGGAGTAAATTGAATGAACATTTATTGATATCGCTAGCATTAAATATGAAAAAGAGATTGTTTGAAGTCGTTAAGGCTAATGAAAGTCAAATAAATTACTAAAAATATACATATTGTATTTTGTCTTTTAATTTGTATAGTGGATATTTATTATTGCAACAGTTTATAAGCAGCATGTTTAAAACATATGAATTATTTTACCGTTAGGCGCTCTCAGCATAGTATAATTGTTGTTGTTTGTCTTTATATATCTGTGTGAATCTTTTATGAAAAAGACTTTAAAAATTCCAAAAATTCCGTGCACAAAACGCTAAATTTTTTAGTGGATCTATTATTTTGTAACAGAGTGTATACTATGTAGTACATGATATTTTTGTCACTTTATGCTAACAACAAGCCAGCTCATAAAGCTTATATAGCACCATATTCATAGTAGGTATACAAAACACCACAACTTTTTTTTTTGTTTCGCCATACTAACATACTATTTATCGACTTTTAACTCTGAAATTAATATATTCAAACTATTATTAGCGCATACTTGTAATAGCTGCAAAAAAAACATCGTAATGTCATAATATTTTTCTAATCAAAAAGTACCCAGAATACATCAATAAAACAAAAATTTTAAATTTATCATCTGTATTCATTTAATTACCTTCAATGTGATCTCTTTTTAAAGCAAAACACAAACTACAATGCTTCCTTCTACCATCAAAATAGTTTTTAAAGGCCGATTTTGAAATTGCTTTCAGTTCCTTCTTCAAAATTTCCTTTATCGCCACAATTCACTCAAAATGCTTATGCAAAGTGGTGACTGTTTTCGTGGGAATAGAAAATGTCACAAGGAGCAATGTCAGGTGAATACAAAACTTGCGTTAGAATATGAACGTTGTTTTTGGTCAAACAATCGCGAATATTTTTCCTCAAACGCTTTATATGTATCCACATGAACTACATTAACAAATTAAAGTCTAACTCGGCCAAAATGTAGAATCCGCAAAATTTTCGAACGTCCAAAATATAGAATTTTTGTTGATTTGGGGCGGTAAAAGATGGTGTGGAAAAGTTGTGTTCTTTCACATACCATCTCGTACTCGCAACAAATCGACTACCAAAATTTCAGCTTAGCTTAATTTTATCTGACGCACTTTTCTTCACTCCACGCTTTTTCCCTGAAAAAGGGGCGTAACGAAACCAATTTTTAATACAGTTGTCGAAAGTAACCATACAAACCAAATTACAATTTTTTTAGTTTTGTACGACCAAATCCGTCTGAAATATAGCATTTTTTGGTGAATGACTTTTGTGCATGAGAGTTTTATGTGACATTCAGTTACCAAAGCAATTTGATATCATAAAGTTTAATTGTATGGACAGTGCCACGTCCCCTAATCCAACTCTCGCTCAATTGTGCGTGTTACAGCAAACATGTTCTGAAAGTTTCAACTTAATCGGACGGTTAGTTTCGGAGTCTATAGAAAACACACATTCAATACCGTCTGAACTATGATGACAATTTTATTGATTGGTAGGTGGTTAAAGGAGGTGTGGCCCAGCAGTCAATTTTAATAATTTTTGAAAAATTGGCCGTAAATACAGTGTGACCACGCCCATTTTTTGTACCGTTTCCGACAGTAAGCAGACGAAGTAAATTACTAAATTGTAGTCTAGTGCGATCAAAACCGTCTGAAATATGGCATTTTATATGATTCGTTGGAGGTAAAAATCTACTTCCAAAATTCCAGCTAAATCGGCCCAGTAGTTTTAGAGCATTAGTAATTTTTACAAAGTGGGCGTATGTATAATGCAAGCACGCCCATTTTAGTACACTTACTGACAGTAAGCATAGGAACGAAATTACCAAATTTTAGTCTTATACGACCAGAACCATCTGAAATATATCATTTTCAGTGATTCGTGGGCGGGAAAAGGAGGGCGTTGAAACCCATTTTTAATACAGTTGCCGACAGTTACCATACAAATTAAATGGCTCTATGATACAAGACCCCAGGAAAAAACGCCCCAAACTACAAATGAAATAAGACCCCAAACATTTCTTTACAAAACAACAACACAAATAATTGGGATGTTATTTCCTATTTTGGGGCTTTATTTCATTTTTGAAAAAAATGAAAAGTAGAATGAAATAAGGCCCCAAAAATGATATTAGGAAATAAAAGCATGAATATTTGGGGTGTTATTTCGATTTTTATGGTCTTATATCATTTTTTAAATTAGGGCTTTATTTCAATGTAAAATAGGCCACCAAAAATGTTAACACTCCTCGCGGGTTAGACTTGGATACGGTTGTTATAACAACTTTTCGCTTTTTGTTATTTAAAATCAATTGAAAATTTCTCAATTGAATAAAATTTTAAAAAATATGTTAACTTTTGATATTTTTACCGCGTAGTGAGAACATAATAAAAAATCACAAAATAAAATTAATTGTGAAAAATCTCATGGTAAAGAAGGACCAGTGAATTTTTATATGTGCTCTATCAAAAAATGATATATAGAAAAAAATCCACTTATAAAACTATAACAAGAGACCTGTAAAGCAAGAGTTCACTTTTTGGCCGAAGGAAAATTTAACGATGTTCGCACTTCACAAGATCTCTAACGAGTAGGAAAACAACGCCTTGAACTTAAATGGGACTCTATTGAAATTAAACTTTAAATACGAAATATGAGAGAACTAACAAAGTTTTCTCAATAATTACATATTTGTAAATAAAGATAAATTTAAAAAACAATGATTTTATCATATAAGCTCAAACGATTTGGATTACAAATTTATAAAAAGATTTAGTATAGGGGAATACTATTTTTCAAATTCTTAATTAGATTAATGAATTCTTAAAGATATTAATTCATGTTTGCAAATAAAAATATTAGCAATTTTGGGGTGTTTTCAGTTATTGTGGGGTCATTCTTCATAAATTTAGGGATGCTATTTCCTTAATATTGGGGTATAAATACCAATGGGTATTTTTTTCTAATACCCCAATTTTGGAGTCTGATTTCGTTTTCAGATTTCAGGCCTTTTATTTTGTGATGCATTTTCGCGGAGCCTTTTAAGAATCTGGCATTTTTAACTTTGGGGCTTATTTCATAAGAACTTGTTCTATAAAAGAAAAAAGCCCCAATCTGGGGCCTTATTTCATTTTAGGTTGGGGCTTTATTTCGTCGAATTGGAGCTTTATTTCATAAGGTGTTATTTCATAATGAAATAAAGCCCCATATTTGGGTCCTTATTTCGTTTTTGTTTTGGGGCCTTATTTCCTGGAGCCTTATTTCACAAAGCCAAATTAAATTACTAAGTTTTTGTTTTGTACGGCCAAAACCTGACCAAAACCCTTTTATTATATAGATTTTGAATGGGAGGTGAGCAAAGGGCGTGGCAGTTCTTGCTGAAAATTTTATATGATAATTATGTGAATGAGGTTAATAAAAAATAGTTAACTTTTTTTCTAATACTCTCTACAACTCGAGATGCACTTTTAATCTTAATTTTGTATTGGTGGTAGAGGAAGTGCGTGGGAAATATAGATGAAATTTTTAAATGGTCATTTTGTCTAATCAATAAAAAAATTAGTTAATTTGGTTTTTACATTTTACAACTCGAGGTATTGCACTTTTATTCTTAATTTTATATGGGAGGTGGGCGAAGGGCGTGTCCGATCTTGATGAAAATCTTGATGATGATTGTGTGGCGATTTATGTCTATGAAATAATGATACATGCTACATTTCATCTACCTTAGATGATTCCTTCTATTTTTGTTCCATCATCCCATAGACCTCGTTACACTGTGCGTCGTGAGCACACACATCCACATCATAGATCAAAATTTATAAATATAGGCATTTCATACATGAGTTTTTTATTTTAGTAAATCACTACGTTTCTCACGAATATACGAATATACAAACGCTGCTATCACTATCGCTGTTGTATATTAACAAACGTCTTTCGTACATTTCACATATTTATAAATAGTAGATTTTTAAAACGCGCGTTCGTAGAGTGTGCAAAGTTACGACTTCAAATATTTTTGTCATGCGGCCAACACAACAAATACTTTGTACTATGTACCAATCATTTGTACATTCTACGAATAGCCTCTGTTTGTATTTCTACTAAGATTTTATTCGTATTTTTAACCTAAATATTTTTTGGGTGTAAAAACTTTGATGCAAGATTTCTCGAAACTCTTGAATCAGACTTAAGCTATTGGCTTAAGCTTAGCGAATTACCACTCAATTTTACTAAGTGCAACCGACAACTGGCCCGTTCACAACGCTGAATAAATCAGTCTAGCGTTACTCCCCGAAAGGGTATGAATTTTAAACATTTTAAAGCATTTTCATAGGGCGCCAAAAACTGGCCCTATATGATTCTCCTCTTTCTTTAAAATCAATCCCGAAAAATAGTTAAAGCGAGTGGCATTGTCTTAAAAGTCTTAGCTCTTTGTGACTTATAAAAAAATACAACCGCAGCCTACTGGTAGTTTACATGATCCGTCAGCTAAAGCACCGCGGTTCAAACCCCAGCTCAGGCAGAATGTTTTTTCAATTGAATTAATATTTCTGTTCGTTCACCACCTCTCTGCAGACAATGACAAACCTCAGAGAGTAAAAATTGCCATGTAAAATTTCCTGAGAACATCAGCCGTTCGGAGTCGGCATAAAACACCTAGGTCCAGTTCCCGATCATTTGTGTTGACACAATTAATAACACGCACAGCACAATTGATCAATAGAAGCTAAGTCAAAGTCCTTCCAAGTGCTGAAATGGCCAGTTTATTTTGTTTTTATGTTAAAAAATATATATTAAAAATATTGTTGCTCAAAGGTTAGGTGTGTGTCAAGCGATAACAATATTTTGATAATACATTCTCTATTTTTTTTTTATCAACTTAACATTGTTTGAAACACATTCATTATAAATTTTACGTAAACAAAATTTTTGTGAATAAAACAATAGTATAGGGAATATATTTTAACGATAGTGAAACTAAATTAAGTTTGGTAATATTTGAAGGAATACTCGAAATATTCTGTACAACTCCATTTCGATAAAAACAGAGAGTATAAATTTTTTAAAAATATAATAAATGCGTTTTTATTTTAAAATTAAAAATTTTCTATGTTGATTTTATATGATTTAAATACAATTTCTAAATGTTTGATAGTTTAAATCATACTTGATTTTAAATACAAATTCTAGGTGTTTGATAGTTTAAAATCGTTTATTGAGCTTAAGGTCAAGGTAAGAACAATTAATTGTTGTAACGAATCTTTCCAAAGATTCAACAACAACAACAACAACAACAAAGTTTTTCAATATGAAAAGGAAAAAATCACCAGCTGATTTTATTGCAATTTCGGCCGTGCTAAAGGCTTCATCAGAAATCTTTGTGATATCCTTGTGATACCCATCATGATTAAAAATTTTCTTTTAACTCAAGTAGTAATCGATTTGGTGTTTTTTTGGCAAAACATAGTTTCTTGACACTGAACATGGAACAAAGGAATTTTAAAGTAATGTTTTTATAACCACAACTGTGAAAAGAAAAATCAACGACGACAATTCAATTTTAGGTGAAAAAGACGTGCTGTGCGATGTGTTGGTAGACAAGAGTTTACAAAGTTGTGTGACTTTTGAACTTGACCTCAAAAAAGTTATGCAAAAAGCTATGATGGATAAAAACAGATTTCAATGTTGTTAATCCAAACTCTAACTGTAAGCTATAAAATCTGAGAAAAGAAAAAAGTTTTTAATTAAGTAGCCTGTTAAATTAAAAAAATTTTTTAATTTCTAAGAAATAAGAAAATATTGAAATAAGACAAAATCTAAAGACTTGAAAAAATATATCTCTGGAATTACTTTACTTCAAAAAACGTGTTTATAAATCTGAACTTAGTTGCGAGATAGTCAAAAAATATATGTTAAGAGTTCAATAAAAAACCCCGAACTAGTCTCATTCAAAGTATCACTCAAAACATTATTGCATTCTCTCGCATCTCGCATGTTTTGTCTTTTACTTATTTGCTTGTGTATATGTATAAAGCTAATCATTCCGTGCCAAGTGCTAAGTGAAAGATGAAATGATTCATAAAAAAATCCCAGTGCGATTAAAATCTATTGACCTCAAGATGTTATTTTTAGATGGTTTATTTTTTTCAAATGGTTTAATAAGTCTTGTATATAAAAAGCATCTCATTCTGGAAGCAACATGTATTCTCATTTTGTTTTTTTGTTTTATTTAAATAAGCATATGTATATAATATATTGGTTATCTGTAGACTAACATTTTTGAACCTGCTCTAAAACCGGCTACAGACCAAAGATATTCTAATGTTATAGCTACTTGGCAATCGTTTGAGTATAACAAGCATCGTTATTTGACATCCTACACTGATTTTTTCCAATCGGTACTTAGACTTTTGTTAATTATCGATGATTATTACCCTTAGCACCGGAGATCGCTGCGAGAACTGCACTTGAAGTGTGGTCTTACCAGACATCACATTTGGCAGTGTTATCTTACCAATGCAGATGGCGCCATAGCAGAGATACTCAAAATATTGCGGACACGCAATATGTGGCACATCCATGCTCTGACCAGTCACTTTCTGTACAATACAACATGCTGCAATTGCCAGATATGTCCACACAAATTTTGGCATGTTGTACTCACTTTACACTATTAGCACTTTTAATTATATTTTTATTTTTTCACTTTCTTTCTTAGCTTTTTTTTAACTCACTATCTGTACAGAAATATTTTCAACGTCGTATTTTGTGAATCTACTTCTTCGTTTTAAAAACTTATGATTGGGAAGGCCCGCTGGCTTAGCTTCTGTTATCGCGCGTTTCTTGAGTCACTACACTTGATCAATTTGCTCTCAACTAATGAAGCGCGTTCGTATTGCGTCAGAACTTAAGGCAACGAGTGCTTGGAACGTAATGGCTCATTGATTGAGTGTGAAACGAAGCCAGGCAGCTCTTTAAGTCATTAACTCAATTTCCCACTTCATCTTTTGTTAAGCTTAGAGAAATTTTTTTTAAAAAGTTTATTTCTGTTGAGTATTTTAATCAAACAAGAAACTTAGAAAAATAAAACAAGCATCATTGAGTTAAATTTTGCGTCGGAAAGTTTCAGTTGTTTACTAACAACTATATGAATAAAATTTGAATAACCGTATGCAAAAAATATAAAAAATAAATGTCTGCTATCTAATGTGCATATAGATTTTTCTGGATCTTGTGTGTAAATTTTTTAATAGACAGATTTTCGTGGCTTACAGCTTAAAACTTTTCTTTTAAATTTAGTCATATATAAGCCAATCAAATTAAAGTCGCTTGGATTTTCTTCATTTTTGTGAAACAAACTTTTTCTATCTAATCAACAGTTTCTGAGTAGGACAAAAGAAGTATGGTGAAAATATCACTTTCTTTCTTACAAAGTTTCAATCGAAAATTCACTAAAAAAATCGCAAAAATCGAAAAAGCCCAAAAATGCTTATTTTTGTGTGTGGAGATTGCTACTAAAGGCAAAAAAAAATTTATAAGAAAAAATAAACTATGGACAACCACCCAGTGGGGAAAAGAGAATGAATCCACTCACCCATGGTATAATTATTTGACAAGGTAGCCGTGACAGGTTTTTGGCGATTGGTAGTTGTCAAAAACAACTAAAGGAGTTGTAGTTTGCTGCTGCTGACTAGCTATGTGCTTATTTTTAACTTTTCTTTGATTCATTAAATTTGTGCGCGAAGTTTATTGAAATGTTTTCAGCTTGCTGCGGTTGACTAGCTAATTCGTTTAATTCGTTGCTTATTTTTTCACATTGCTTTGATTACCTACAATTATCTCTTTCGCGCTCTTTCAAAAACTCTCTTCTAATATTTGGGCCTATTCTGCAAAATCTTTTATGAAAAAAAATTCTGTAATTCTGTTATGATTTCCCATATAAATTTTTGGGCTGTCAAAAAATCTGTTACGAGACCAAAATTCGTATTCTGTACGAAAATCTTTTATGAAATCTGTTAAAAATCATAGCAGATTTTTCGAACTGTCAAAAAATCTTTTACAAAATCAAGCAAGTTGAAACAATTTTCATAAGCCACAAGCATTCCTTTTGAAATTCAAGTCTGTATTCAGGCACGGAGGCGTCGCAGTGCTTTTTCCTACCGAGCATTAGGGTTGCTTCCAAAAACAAGCTGTATATTTCCCTCTGCTCCTCGGTGGTTTTTTCTCTCTTTGTCCTATTTATTTATTTATTTAAGAAATTTATTTAAAGCAATATAACTTAACTATGAACTTACTTTTTTCGCTTTGCATTTTGTTTTGATAAGTTTTCTTTTTCAATTTATTGTCAGCAATCAGCTGTTTCATAACAGAAGTTAACAGAATTGTAATAGATTTTAGTTTTCGAAGTTTGTTAATAAGGTGCCATAAAAGATCGAATGGCACAATTTTTTTTTCGATGTGAAAACGTGAAATTTAATTCCATTTTTGAAAATGTTTGCAGTTACGAAACAAAACAAAATTTTCCTCACTCTACGTTAATAAATACGCTGCTTTGTGCTACTTCCAAAAATGTATTGAAATTATCAGCCCTTTTCAATGTTATCGAACTTGTTTGCTACGAAAAAAAACAACCCTGCTAAACTCAATGAAAATTACTACGATTTTCTAAATTTGGACTAAAAAGCGAAATGGATATTGAAGACTTCTAGAACAAAATTCCATCTTTTAAAAAAGGCATGGAAGAAAATTGTTGTATAGTACTAACAAATTTAGTTACAAATTTAACGACACTTCATCACAGTTCAGCCGCTGCTGTAAGAAAATGTTCAGACCTTTCTTTAATAAAAACAAAACTAAGAAACAGATTCGATTTTTAAACCATAAGTAATGTAATGCTTTCCAAAGCATTAACTAATAGTAAAAATAATCCGCACTTTATATGGTCAACGAAAATATATCTGTAAGAGTATAAATCTACTCTTATTTACAAAAAGTGAAACAGCTATGTTCAAACAATGTTCTTTTTTTCTTTTATTCCGGATTTCGTGATTTTTTAACAAAGTTTACATAGCACACATAATTGGTAAGTGAAAATTATTACATTTAAAAAAATTATTTGGTTCTAAAATTGCAATACATTTCAGTTAAAAACATGCAAAAATAAGATTTTCTGGAAATTTTGAAATTTTTACTTATCACTTTTGTGCGCTTAACCATCGATTGACGTG
This sequence comes from Dichetophora obliterata, assembly GCA_963920525.1. NCBI lineage: Eukaryota > Metazoa > Arthropoda > Insecta > Diptera > Sciomyzidae > Dichetophora > Dichetophora obliterata. The sequence goes on along the minus strand of OY986435.1, from coordinate 232,871,864 downwards.
GGTTGCCAAATTAATAGGAACATTTTAAACCTTTAAAATGTGAATTTATCGTTATGTTAATTAAACAAAAAAGGACACAATAGTTAGTTTTGTTGTAAAAATTATAAAAATTAAAATTTACAATACCGATGAGTATGTTAAATTAAATTTCTTGTTCTCGATAGATTAGAAGTGATAACTCTTAAGCGAAAAGAGATATTGGTATACATTTTTCACATAAATAATGCTTGAAGCTTGACCATTCTGCAAAAATTATAAAAACATTTTGAAGAAAATTAACATCGTCAAAAAAATAACAGGTAGCATGGTTTTTTTATGACAGAAAAGGTAAAAAATTGTCGTTAAACTGTAACAATTTTGTTAATAATTGCCATGCCATATGACAGCTAGTTAAAAATTCAATTTATCCACGCACTGTATGTTTCTTAGCTTTTACATTGAAAGTTTTTTTGCTTTAAGAATTAATTAACTATTTATTTTTAAAAATGTTACTAAGTTACTTAAATGATTTTTGTTAATTTTTTACAAAAACAAAATTAAACAATATTGATCTCATGCAACCATATATTTAAAATAAAATAAAACATTTAACTGAATATTTATCTATCAAATATATTTACTATAAATAATATGTTCGTTGGATAAACTTTAAGACTTATTTTAAATAATACATTTTTAAATTTATCATATTTGTTAAACTCTTTTGGATGCGAAATTTTTTTTTGGAAGTTTGGTAAAAAAAATTTTAGGCTGTGGCAACCCTGAGAGTCAATAACTCAGCAGAAGACTGAGCTTCAATAGGCTTGAGTAATTAAGCTGTGACCAATCTACTGTTTAAGTTTTATATAATTTATCACTTGTTCGAATAAACTCTTCGAAATCATATGACGTTAAGGCAGAGATGTTTGTTTAAGGTCAAGCGTAAAGGCCCAGTTATAATAGACGTAACGTAATGTAGTGAAATGTCACTGCAGCAGTGTGTTCTGTCACTTACTGTTTCAATCAATACTTTTCTTATACAAGTGATTATAATAGAAGTAACGTAATTTAAAAAAATTATTACATTTAAAAAAATTATTTGGTTTTAAAATTGCAATACATTTCAGTTAAAAACATGCAAAAATAAGATTTTCTGGAAATTTTGAAATTTTTACTTATCACTTTTGTGCGCTTAACCATCGATAAAACGTGGGTTGCCAAATTAATAGGATCATTTTACACCTTTAAAATGTGAATTTATCGTTATGTTAATTAATCAAAAAAGGACACAATAGTTAGTTTTGTTGTAAAAATTATAACGGGACATTAAGATCCCGTTACATTAACGGGACGTAAAAATCCGTTGCATTTCGATTTCTACGTTACTTTACATTACGTCTGTTCGAAGAACAACTAAACATTGAGGTTAGATTCGATTATTGCGCTATTTTATATTGTTGAACTACGCTTTTTGTTGAGTTTTTGTTATTAATATGATAGTTTTATGTATCCACAGCTATGGATGATGAAGATTTAATTGTATTTGTACAGGAACGTGCAACTATTTACGACAAACAACTGCCTGGCTACTGCCTATTATAATTGCTACAACGTTTTCTTACATTACGTCCCGTCACGATGAGAGTTGACAACATTACGTTACTTTACATTACGTCTATTATAACTGGGCCTTAAGAGCCCGAACAGAACCAAAGCGGATGTCGGTTGTCGGATTCGCCGTGCAACAAAATACATATAAATATATGCAGTCACCAAAATTGAAACCGCCGTAGAAATGCGCGACGGGAAAACGCCAGAATAGAATCTATTCTAGTTTTTCTCTGACGCCTGGCGGATCTCTCTCTGAGTGACTCAAATGTTGCTATATTTTGCTAAAGATTGGGTACGTTCAGTGTTTTTTTCTTAGTTTTTACTATGATCTGACATTCTGGTTTTGTGCCTGTGTTGCATTCATGTGAATTCAAAGCATAATAATTTGTATCATTCCCAATATGAAATGCAACCGTGATCCGAAAACCGACAACCGCTCCTATTCTGGACGTGTTCTCAGCGTATTTCGCCGCTGCATAGCGTGTTTTTTTTAACAAAATCGCCAATTAATGTCGTGAAATTTCTCAACACTTATTGCAGTGATTTTTCAAACAGTTTTTAGAGTGTACCTTACGTCCTCGCTTACAATTTGAAAATTAGTAACCTAAGCTGTGATGCCTGATAATTCAACAACAATACATGTGTTTTTGTTACAACGAATAACAGAATTAACAAAAATTTGTTACACGCTCCGCCTACTGAGTGATTACACTGGTCCAACAATTTCGCACACGAACTTTAATAGCTAATACTGTTAAAGCTTTCTTCCCTCGTTATGCAACTGAATTTTTTTTTTTGTTGGCGGACTTTGTGTTTTTACGGCTTTGATTATGTTTTTATGCTCAGGAATCCAAACCACTTAACGCAAAGCAAAAAGATTTTTCTTCATTGCGCATTCCAACTATCATTATCTAAAATTTAAGATCAATAACAATAATGACAATGGAGTACTTTAAGAGATATCGATTTTTAATGAAATAATTCTAAGTAAAAGTTTTCATTTATATATGTAGCTCTTAGAAGTGAGCCACAGACCACCAAATAATAATCAGATGAAAATGAAATTTGGATATGTCATAACAGACAAAATTTGGGAGAAAACTTTTTTTAACCATTTTGCTTAGAAGATAGTGGCTTTAAATTCAATTTACCAGCAAAACTGATTTTTCCCCATGGGGAAATTGGGAAAATTAGAAAATGAATTCGCGACCTCTAAGCCTTTACCAATTGAGATGCGCTTTACAGGGGGTGTTTATAAGGTCAAATGGAAGTGGAAAAGCCGCGGACATCAAACACGATTTTTTTTTTTGGGACACCCTTATATATATACATTAAGAGATAAGAGATACTTGAATTTTTGAAGCGAAGCTTTTTACTTTTTTCCATACACCTTTTTCTTAGAATTGTTTTTGTTTTTTTACTTGCGTCTATTAAAACAAGAGTATAAAAAATTAAAAATATTTCTTTGCAAGTTAACAGTGAGAATCGAACTCGCAACCTCTCGATCGAGAGTTTTACACATTCACCACTACTTCAAAACCTTTCTTATTAATAATGATGTGATTCATTCAATATTAAGTATTAACTGCAGCTATGTTGCAGTAGATGACAGGAATTTATTAAAGAGGTTGTGCATTAGCTATCCTACATATTATATTGTGAATGCGTGAAGCTATAATGCAGCAGATCACAATTATCGATCAAATACTGCGTTTCTATGGCGAGCTAAGTCTGGGTTGAGTCGGGATTTACTTGCCATGGAAACGCGAGTAGAGTTGAATTTCGTCAAATCCACAAAACTCCACGAAACTTCTTAGATTTAACTGAGTTAGATTGGATGCGTTTAGAATATGAAACAGTTGCTAAACTATTGAACGAGGTTTTATTGATTACACTGTGCAACAGTCAACAAAAGAGCAGGATCCTGCTATATAGGTTCGATACTATGATCAAAGGTGAGTAAAACCCTAGGTGGGTTTTGTGAGTTTGGCAAACGTTTTCTTTTTATGGCCCATTATATAGAGTGGATCTTAGTGATTTTGACAAAAAAAAGTATAGTTAGTTTTTGTTCAATAGCTCCGTCAAATTTAGAGTTATCAGTTAACTGTCTTTGAAAAAGTTATAGCTAACAGTCCAATAAATAAGTCTTAAGAACAAAGCAAATTCATAAAATTATTTTTTTCAATCTTTCCTTTAAAAAAATTGTGAAATTTTTTTTAATTTTTTCACTTTTCACTTTTTAGGTCATAACTTGCAGGGAGTCTAAATTTTTCCAACATTATTTTCAACAAAATTGTAGCTAAAAAAATACTCAACAACTCTTGTAAATATGATTGTGTGATCTGAACGTGTCTACACTACTAAATAAGCTTAAAAAGATAATTTTTAATTAAAAAATACCGGTTTTTAGGGTTGTCTTCGCAGTTTTTCGACCATAACTCTTAAGCTTAGCTAATTTTCAACTTTTTAAATTCAGCTTATTTGTAGCCAGAAGGATTGTGCATACTTCTTGTGAACATACCTATGTGGTTTGAATGCGTCTACTTTACTTAAAAAGCACAAAAAGATTCTTTTTCTAAAATATGCATAAATGATAATACAGTGGTGGTCACGAATTTAGCACACTTAAAAAAGTAAAATGAATACTTATATTTTCCATTTATTTGTTGTAAATTTTTAATTAACTTTTTTTAGTGTATATATTATGTCTTCTTTATGTCTTATATACATTTTTTTATTTCAAAACTTTTCCCTATAGGACTTAAAATCAAATAAAAATTAAAAATAAGCATATCGACTTGGTCATGAATTTAGCACACGAGCGAAAAAATGTCTAGGATGAAAAATATAATCAAAATTGATTGCATAAAACTCAATATTTCGTAGGAAATCCCTTATTCTTAATTACTGCATCTCATATCCTTGGTAAACTTTTGACCAAAGCCTCACAACGGTACTTTGGAATACTATACCGAATCCATTGGATTTCCCTAAACAAATCTGCCAAATTTTTGGATTTTAATGTTAGTATTTTCTGCTCGACATCCCTCCACAGATTCTCAATCGGGTTTAAGTCTGATGATTGCGATGGCCACTTCAAAATATCAATATGTTTGTCTTCCAAGCAACTCTTAACTATGTGCTTTGGATCATTATCCTCCATAAAACGCCATTAAAGTGGAAAATTATCCTCTTGAAATGGTATCATGGTATTGACAAGTACGTTTATGTAAGCGTGCTGATCCATTTTTTGGTAAATTTTAACAATCAGACAAACTCCGTGCCAAGAAAACGCCGCCCATACCATAACATTTCAGCCACCCTGTTTAATCGTCTTGAGCGTGTACTTTGGATTGTGTTGCATGTTTTAAGGACGCCACACATATTGTTTGCTGTCAGATGCGAACCGGCAAAACTTTGATTTATCCCTCCAAAGCACATTTTTCCAAAAATTTGTTGACTATTTAAATATTCTTTTGCAAACGCAAGACTGCATTTAATATTTTTGTGCGACACATGTGGTGCTTGTTGGGCTAAAAAGCTACGGAAATTGTTTTCATTCAAGCGTCTTCTTATGCCTTTTGAGGATACATTTATGCCATATTTTGATAAAATTTTATTTTAAATTTTATTTGAGGTCTTTAAAGGATCACTAAGTGAAGCTATATAAATCAAATGGCCCTCTCTTGCTATTGTTTTTCGCGCTCTTGGTCGCTATTTTACATTTTTAATGCTCTAATACATGTTGTAATGCGTTATATAATAACTTTCATGAATATCTAAGAAGCAGAGCAATCTAAGAAACTGTGCTTCCACCATTTTTCATTTGCTGAATCAAATGCCGTTGAGCCTCTGAACATCAGTAGCCTTTCGCCATATCTTCCTCCTGTTTTGTTAGAACTCAAATAGAAACTTAATAAATTTAGTATATCTTACTAGTAAAGTTTAATTAACGAAAATAAAATACGATATTGAGCAGTAATTCTAATCTGTGCTAAGTTCGTGTCCAGCATTTAAACCACATTGATTCATACAACTTGAAATATGTCAGAAAATTTAAGAATAACTAAGAAACCAACTAACGGTACATAGAGTTAACTTCATAAACAATACTCAACAAAAAATATTTGATTACAATTCTCAAGCTAAGATGTAAAAAATTTCAAATTAGAGTTACTAACACAGTGTGTGCTAAATTCGTGACCACCACTGTATATATGTGTTTTGGAGCCGTTGCTTAACTTACCTACCTCAAAGAACCAATAAATATATTTTATATTTCCATAGAAATAAAACACACTTTTTATAGTTGGAAGCATTTACAAAAACCAACTTTTATTCATGTAATTTTTGGCATCATTCACAATAAGCAGCAAGTCTTACAAGTCTTCACTGGGTCGAAAAATCATCATCAGAGTCTTGATAAACTTCAATTTCACTCTGGGAATCTTCTTCTTCACCATCCACTTCCATGTGCGCAACTTCAGCATCAGTATTATTGAACAAAAACTAACTATACTTTTTTTTTGTTAAAATCACAAAGGCCCACTATATATAATGGGCCATAAAAAGAAAACGTTCGCCAAACTCACGAAGCCCACCTTTGATCATAGTATCGAACCTATATAGCAGGATCTTGTTCTTTTGCCTAAACCTGTTTTTTGAGTCACTGTGTTATTTGTTATTTTATTTTATTTCTGTCACTGCGCTGACATAAAATGTAACAAACCAGGCAGGCAGGCACACAAAGTAGCGGAAACTAATACTGATTAAAGACTCAACATGTTTAGTAAGTTTTGTACCTTCTGAACGCACACATTTATACTAAGAAAAAATGGCGAATAGAATGGCCAAAGTCCCATTCGATTCAATAGCCGCATTCCTGCCGAAAAAGTGCTCAGGTAGCGAAGTAGAATAAAGTGATACTTTCTGCTGAATGGTTTTTTTTGCAAAACGTCAAACGGCAAACAGCTGTTCGCCATTCGTTGTTTTTTTTAACATCTAAAATTTGTTTATACTATAGTGCATTTGTTTCACACAAGAAATCAATAACTAACAGCTTTATTGAAGAATGATAGAATAATCTTCAAATAATTAATAATTATCTATTTCCACTTCACAGCACAACTTTAGCAACAATTAACAATTTGCAGCCATGTTTTTTTAGCTGTCAAAATGATAAGAGCATAAGCAGCTAAACCAAAGTAGCATACAATTTTTTCAATACCTAAGATGGCGACCGCTCGGAGAGCATGTTGTTTGAGCGCATTATGATACATACCATTCAGCCTAAAAGTTGTGGAACAACTACGTTGCAAATTTTCCTAGCTAGAAACGTCATTTTGTCAACTTGACGAAACCCCAACTCAGGCTCAATTCGCCATGGAAATATAGTAAAAAGCATTGTGTATTAGCTATCCAAACAACAAAAGTGGCAAGGTTCCATTGAATGGGTTAAAAAATTATCACAAGATGGCAATTGTTTAAGGTGTCGATTTTAATTGCGAATTCAGACATGAATGTTCATAGGCACTTAAGGCAAGACCGGTGGTCTAGCGCTCGAAAATGTAACGTATTTTTAGGATTTTTTAAAAAGTTAAAATATTGAACAACGATATTTGTACTTTTGAGGTATATTGTAGCACTCATTCATCATAAAATAAATATTTTTTTTATATAAAAAATTATTGATCTGGTTCAAAATGGCGCTCAATGAGACGCTCTCAAGGAAAAGGGGCATGGGCGGTGTTGTAGATTTTGACTTTTCTATTTATCTGAAAAATAAAAACCAAAAATATTATTAAGCACTATGAGTGCACTATAGACCTTATATAAATAAGACCTCCCCAAGGGCTCAAACTGCTGTAATTGATGATAAATTACATGAAGATGATGAAATCAGCGCACCAAGATTAGTCGAAAATAATACAAATATTGCTGGGAAAATCCAAAAATTAAAATTTTGTCCCCCTGAGTTATTCAAGTAATTTGAGGTGATACCCATATTAAATTGAAAAATTTTTGGAAAAAACAAAAAATTCTAAACTGTTTCCTTATTTCAAATGGAATTGCAAATGAAAATATTAAAAAAAAATTTTTTTTCTCATGGTCCACTCTAGTGCACTCGAAAAATATATAAAAAATTGTAATTGATGATAAATTATGTACATGATGATGATATTGCTGCGAAAATCCAAAAATTAAAATTTTGTCGCCCTGAGTGATACCCTTATTAAACTGAAAAATTTTTGGAAAAAAAAAAAATCTTAACTGTTTCCTTATTTCAAATGGAATTGCAAATAAAAATATTAAAAAAAAAATTTCTTTCATGGTAAAATTGACAGAATGACACAATTGACAGAATATTGAAAATTAAGTTCTTAAAACAGCTTGTTTTTACCAGTTAAGTGTAAAATATACGATATTTTTTAAATAAATCTTTGATTCTAGTTCCAGCGATAGCCACTGATGTTATGAATAGCATATTTAAATTTCAGATGATTCGGCTGAATAGTTTTTGTTTTCCTACAACACCATGCCGAAAAAAGTAGTTTAAAAACAAATTAGTATAAAGAGAATGAATCTAGACGACACACAGTGGCGACACCTACTAAAACGGCTGTAGAAGTGAAAATAACGTCAGAAAGACTATACTTTTGATATATAAAAAAACCAATTTCATAAAAATTGTACGAATTAAACAATGTTGTCTTGATAAATATAATTTGCGAATGTTAAGCGACCCAAATATTTGCACACCATGATTAGGACAACTATTGATGTAATATTTACTAGAAATATCGATAACATAACATCTATATAAAATACGTTTGATATTTTAGATATTAAAACACAATAATTTCATTAACATTTACAAAACTAATTCCAAATTAATGCAAAATAATAATGTAAGGTAATAAAATTTCCTGGTAGGAATATTGTTTTTTTAGTTAACATTTTTTTTAGGTATTTACAATTTTTCAATTTAAAAATTTTTTTATTTAAAAACCCATTAAATTGCTACACTGAGACCCATGTATACAATAGCGATAAAATGAAGTATAGTTTATGAAATGCAACACTGTGTTTGTAATGAGAGAGAACAGAAAGCAGAGCAGATTCCTTCTTAATAACGTTATGCTATATTATTGGATTTACATATGCAACAGCTTTTTGTTATTGCAAGGACATAATTGTTGCAAATGTATATTCAATACTTTTTGTTCTTGTAAAAGCATCTAATTTCGCATTTGCAATGATGCAACGAAATCGTGAATTACCCTAGTTTTTGTACCACAAAATGAAGTAAAACTAACTGTTTTAAGTTAATGAAAACAGAGTTCCGTGCTTAAGGGCACATTAAAGTTTATTAAGCGAAAAAAAAGGGCTGTATTAAAAATTGTACTTTAAAGCGACTTAGGTACTTAAGGTACTTTTTTACATTATAACTTAACTACTTTAAAAGAAAACTTTTTGAATTTTTGAATAACAATAATTAATTATTTTAACAGGAATCCGTAGTTTAGTAAAGCATTCGAAATATTCGGCGGACACGATTTATTGGAGCTTGTTTAAAAAAAAAATAGTAATTCAGGTTTTTATTTTAGAAGATTTTGAAAAAAATTTTGATTGTTACTAAAGTGGTTGTTGGTAGGTTTTAAAAAAAAAAGTTTATCGAAAATAAAAATACGGTTAAAAGTACCAATTGTATTTGCTTAGTAAGTGCATAAAAATGCTGTCCACTGGTTTGAAACAGTATTTTTCGAGGCACGCGTTTAAAGTTTTTTCAAGTATATTTTTCATTGTATTCTCTTCAGACTTTTGTGCTTATAACTGCAACAATATTTATTCAATTGACTTAAAACTTTCTGAGAATAGTTTTACGATGTTATACAATCAAAAATGTAAAACAAAAATATTTTTGATTAGCCCTTTATGGATTATAATGAAACATATTTTCTAATGAAATATAGTTTCAATAAAACAAATAAACACAGATAATTAGATTTTAAGAAATAAGGATTAAAAGAAAATAGGAAATAAGGAATGAGATGAAGATTAAATCGGTATCCAGATTGAGATAAAGATTGAAATTAAAATAAATTGCGATAAAGTTTATGATGGAGATAAATATTGGGACGACATAGATTGAAATTATGGCAACGATTAAGATTTAAATAAAGATTGTGGTAAATTGAATTTGAGACTAAAACAAAAGGAATATTACAGCTTCTCTTTTATATTTTTGGTTTAAATTTAAGTACAACAGAAATATTACAGCGTTCTTTTTAGCTTTTTGGTTTAAATTAGAGAACAAATCTAATGTTTTTTAACGTTTAGGTTAGATAAAATTCAATTTTCACAATGTTTTTAATATTATTTATAGGCTTTTTGATCATATGTTTATATGCAATTAAAAACACAGTTTTAATTCATTTTTTCCCGACGTTTTGTTTGCTATTTTGCAACATTTTCAAGGGATTTTTTTTTATTAAATTTCTAAAACAAAAACAAAGAACACTGGATTAATACATATAGGAATTTACATGAAGTGACATTAAGCATAATAGTAGAAAATTTGAATAATTATTTTTTTGTAAAATTTTAAAAAGACATGAACATACAAAATTATGTGTGTGGCATACATAGTTATTGGTAACTTTTTAAAAATAAATAAAAACTTTATATGATTTAAATACAAATTCTAAATGTTTGATAGTTTAAATCATACTTGATTTTAAATACAAATTCTAGTTGTTTGATAGTTTAAAATCGTTTATTGAGCTTAAGGTCAAAGTTAGAACAATTAATTGTTCTAACGAATTTTTCCAAAGAAACAACAACAACAACTAGAATTTGTATTTAAAATCGAGTATGATTTAAACTATCAAACATTTAGAATTTGTATTTAAATCATATAAAGTCAACATAATTAGTATAGAGGTCATTTAGAAAAAACTTTAATAAATAAAAACTTTTGACAAATTTAAGGACTTTTGCAAAACTAAGGAAAAAACACAATAAACAGATTGTAATATAAACACAATAAACAGATTTGTAACACTAATTTTTGTCTAAAGCAACAGCATAAATTAAGTTTATGTTGTCTTTGTCTTCTTTGTAGTTCATCGTTGTTTTTGATTTTTTTTTTTTTAAAACAATTTAGTTTTATTACCAAATACTAAATTTATACCAAATTTGGAGTTGGACTCATAAAAAGTTAGCCTACAATGCTGCGACTCAATATTAGGCGAATCGGTTTATATGTCTGTTTATTGCTTTTGATACGTACAGCGCAATAACCCATTGGTTAGACTTGCGAACTTACAAACTGGATGCCGTGGGTTCGAATCTCATGGAGTTTATTATTTTTTTTTAATGTTTTAATCCAAGCCAGTACTAAATTTAAAACCAAAGTATTAAAATCATATATTTTTATTTTGCAAATAATAGATTTGAAACTAAGATTAGTACAAGATTACCAGCAATGTAGATATTAATATAAAAGTTATACAGATGGAGCTTTAAATGAAAACAATTAAAAGGAAAATTAAATGATTATGTTACATATAACGAGCATTAAAATTAGATCATAAAATGTTTTAATTTTAATTCCTTTTGCATTAAATTAAATAAAAGTTTGTTTATACAACATTCACACATTCCATGGTGGATAGATCAAAACATTTTTTTTATGTAACGTTGTACTGTCTCAACCTTACAACCAACATTGTTTTTTGTTATGTTAAGCTATTTGGGGTTCCTCTACACCCCCACTAACTTTAAAGCGGCATTTTGTTAAGTTCAGAAACAAATCATAAAAACATATTCTTAATTAGTTAATTTTAAAATAGAATAAGTAAAAATAGAGCCCAAAAATCACAGCTATACTGGCAAAACATCACGTTATAAAATGTTCCATAAAATAAAATACAGCCACTTTTAAGTTTTAATGGGGTTCCGACGCACCCCGTATGGGCTCTAAGGTTTTCGCCACTATAGCTGTGATTTCTGTGCTCTATTTTTAGTTATTATTTTTTAAAATGAACTAATTATGAATAAAAAGGAATATATTTGTATCATTTGTTTCTAAATTTATCGAAATGCTGCTGTAAAGTTAGTGGGGGTGTAGATGCACCCCAAATAGCTTAACGTAACAAAAGACAAGGAATGGGTTGTAGGGTTAAGATAAATAAAGTGATGCATAAGACCATTCTTCGAGAAATCATTTAAAATTTTTATTCGAAAAAGAAAGTCTTTAAGAATCTATGAAAACCAAACTAAGCTGAGTATTCAGAAGATTATTTAATCCAGTACAAACATATCTGTGTGGAATGTGATATTTGCACTTTTTTGCTGTTGCATCGTGATATTTTCTCATAATTAATTTTATTTTTTGCAATAAATCATTGAGCGTCTCATTAATATTGATGAGCCAACAGCAAAACTGGCTTTTGCATAAAGTCATTCTTACCTGCATTGCTCATTGCAAGCAGTCGTTAAGTTATAAAATTCATTCTACAACGGTATTCTAATCTATACATGGGCGTAGCGAGGGTAGAGCAGCGGAGGGCCATTGTCCATCACCCCAAAAATACGAAAAAGATACTAATACTAAAGTAAGATATTCAAAACAGTTTTTCTTATTATTAAAAAGTATCTGTATTTTTTATATTTATTAAAGCTTCATTATTTTTTAATACAAACTTAAGGCTGACACATTTATTTCATAGTAAAAAGTTAATGAAAGATTTAAACTAAATTGATTGGTAGCTCTGACATATACATGTATGTATACTGCAATCTGGGGGTCAATTCCCGTTATGCGTTATCGTCATATGAAAAGTGTTTTCAGCTTTACACTGAAAACGCGATTCCCGTTGTGTGTTAAAAGGGCAACAGCTGTTTATTTTTTGCTGAAATGAATAAAAAGTTAGCGCCGGTTGCAAGATATTCCCTATTAGCAAGTTTCGTCAATTTAATGCTACTGAAAAACTTATCTTGGTTATATTTATTTATGGAAAATTAGTTATATGTTTCTTTTTTATTGTTTATTTTTATTATAGGGTTTTACTTTCTCAATCAAGTTTATGGCTTTGGAAAAGCGATATAAGTCAAAGTGTTCCTCTGCAATTCTGGTGAAGTTTTCTTCATTGCGAAGTCTCCTCCTAAAATCCTTAGGTTTTCTCTACATAAATCAATAAAAAGACATTAGAAGCAATTCAAAATCAATTATAACTTTTTATATTTCCAATATACTCTTTGTAAATGAAGATAAATTAATGATAAAGTAATTTTTGCAAATATTTTCTTTCATCTAATACGTTGCTTACATTTATTTTTCATAAAAGCTTTGTTTAATGGGCATTTAGCAACTACTTTACATTAGGCGAACAGGAATCGCGTTTTTGTGCGCAGTGAAGTAAAAAAAAGAAATTGTTAAATGAAAAATATTGTGAAAAGCTTTTTTCACTTCACTTTAATGCAAAACGGGAATTTACCCTCTGAGCTGCACAATTCGGTAGTCGATTTTTCATCAGCACTAACATTCGTTTTAATTAAATCAGCTAACACTAACGAAACCAAATCAGCGTTCCAAGTTAAAATTTTCGATCGTATTTATTTACGCATTTTTGTTTTAAAATTATTTTTACTTTACTGCAAATTATAAGTTATATGTTTATTATCTAATAAATTTGCTTTACAATCAAGAAAAGAAAATTAAGTGACAATGAGAGCAGAATGAAAAAGGAAGATGAGTTGCTTGCATCCATTCCCGAGCTTTTAATTGCAAAAGAATCTATTTACATCTGCTTCTGATATCACATGCAATAGTGACAGTTTCTGCAAAAACGACTTGGGCAAGTGGGTTGGCAGGTGTGCACTTATGAGTACATCTCAGAAATTGCAAATGCTCAAATAACCTTGGATCAAATCGCGTCCTCCTTAAAATCTTAGAATCGTAAATGCTTAAATTTTGTCACAATTTGCTATAAGCCTTTGACCCTTGGTTACTATACTCAAAAAATTAAATGGTGCACTTTGTTTGCACTATGTCTTCTTTCCACCCAAAAACGTTGAAGTCATTTTAGGATTTCTCTATATAAAGCCGTAAACAAAATAACAAAATGTATATGAGAAGCCACGCTTCGAGTCAGTGGCACATAGGATCAGCAGAAGCTGTTCACGTATTTATGACCGACCTGCCTGTTGATGTAATGATGCTGTCTGATCACTAGAAAATCAAAATCGAAAGGGTTTGTCTGTGATTATTTCGGTTATATTTTTTGCGGATCTCACAACTTGCCGGTTCATGGAAAAGATCAATCCTCCAATCGTCCAGCTGATTAAATAATTCCTCGCGCAAATATTAAAATCAGCTTATCAATCATCCAGCAACATTACCTTTTGAATATGGGAATGTGTCATACCATCTCGACTTGTTAAACAGAAAAAAAGAAGCTGAAATTTTAAACCGCTTTGCTGAAGATTCGCACCGATGAATACTTTTATTTTCGCTTTTGCTTAACAGTGTTTCGAATTTAATATCGTTTCGAATTTAATTTTGTATTGTTGTCAATGAAGCCAATACGAGTATTTAAAGAATTAATTTTATTAATCAGATACATAAAACCCCCTGAATAAAATCCTGGCTACGCCCATGAATCTATACATGATGATTTTAAATTACCGATATAACAGGAGCTCGTTGCGAAAACTGCGCTTGAATTGAGGTTTTTCCAAAGGATATATTTGGCAAAGTTATTTTTCCAAAGCAGCCACCGCTATCGCATACATATTCGAAAAAATCCGGACAAGCAATTTCTGGCCGATTTAAATTCTGACTAATTACGTTCTGCGCATTACAAACTACAATGATCGCAAAATAGATGCACGGATATTTACGCATGTTTTGATCACTTTACACTTTGTGTCCAAGCGTGTTAAGCTTGTAGTTAGGTTTTTGTTCACTTTTTGCTGGTATTTTTTTCACTTAAATTACTAAATAATTTTTCTATAATTCTCTTTGCACTTTTTTAATTTGCTTTTCTGTTTAAAAACGTTAGGATTGGGAACTACACTTCTTTTCGCGTCAGAACTTCAGGCAACGAAAGCTTAGAACTTAATGGCGCATCGATTGAGTGTGAACTTAAGTCACACATCGATTGACTCAAAAAGTTTCTCACTAAGTCTAACGTTTTCTTCTAAGCAAATCTTATTGAAAATATTCTTTTAAATGATTTTTCTTAATGAAAACAAAAGTATTTATTATGTAAATACAATTAATCGGTGTTTGAGTAACAATAACAATACAGATAAATTTTTTTTTGTGCTTTGTTAGTCTCTTTTTGGTTCAACGGATTTGAGTAAAGTTGTTATTCCTAACAATTGAATACTAAATACTTAAGCGAAGTAACAAAATCTTCCGATATGAAGTGTGGAAATAAGTGTAGAGTTTTATTATTAAAAAAAATTTGCTTTGAAACTTATGATTACCGGTTCATTATTTAAATAAAACCAGTTACAATTAATAAAAGTATTATGTATTGCATAAAATTATACGGAAGCATAACTAGACGCTTGTTGTTGCTAAATACTTCACTGCAGCGGCTCGCAAACTTTTCCTTGCAAGGCTAAGTTTAGCTAAAGCGATTTTTGTATTTCAAAGCGCCGAGAAAGCTTTATCGATTTTAATTATGGAAAAAAAATACATGAGTAGTTTTTGAATATCGATGGAAAGTGAAGTATAATTAATTGACGATTCTTGAGTCCAAAAGTTACGTTTTGAGATTTTGTGCCAACCTAGATTTTATCTAGAAATAAGTTTGCCAGTAATTTTATTTCAAATTCGACTTTTCATACTTTAATTCAACTTTTTCTAATTCAATTTGACTATTAAAACTTTTTAAACTTGCGATTACAGGAAGTTGAAAAAAGTAAAGAAACTTTACTTTATATTTAAAAAATTATGTTTACCCTAGATTTATTTACATTTCAAGGATTAAAAAAAAATAATTTTTATGATCTCTAACTGTGGAAGGTGGCAATTGAGAAAAAAATAAAATCGGACCGCAGATCAAGAATTCGTTCGATAATAGCTTTGAACTAATTTTTTTTTAAAATTTTTGTTAGGAAATCTATAAAAGTAAGTATTATAAATATGAAAAAACAATTAATTTAAAAGTAAACGGAGTCCGTGATATTTAGTGGCTTTGGTTGCCTGTTACTCCTTAAAATTTTACTGAAATCCGCTAAAACAGTTAAAAACAAAACAAAATTTTCTTTCAAACAATTTTCAATTTTTACAGGCCATCTGAAAATTGATAGAGTTATAGGAAAATGACTCCATTTTTTTAAAAAAAACTTTATAAACTTGTATCATAACATCTGATATTGAGTAAAAAAATAATTTATGACATAAATTGAAAAAAAAGCCTTTAAAATATAATTTTATAATTTTTGTTTCCTTTTTAAAACCAATGTACTTAAATCATAACATATGATATTGAGTTAAAAAATTTTATTATCACATTAACCCTCAGTGTGTCCACTATGACGATATCGTCCCCTAACTTTTTGCGGCGTTGCTGTATCTCAGACATGCATTTTGAGCGCGACTTGTTGTTGAAATGAACAGCTCAGTGTTCTGTCAAAATTGGCAAGTGGACAAAATCGTCATAGTGGACACGATACGATACTTTTTTGCGATTTTAGATAAGTAAAAAATTAGCATATATTTTTGTTGAAAATTTAGTACTATTTACATTTTTTTTTTTTTTTTCATAAAAATAAACAAAATATTTTTTATTTTTTTATAAATGGCTAGCACATGATACGTAAAACTTTTCAGTGCAAGTCAAAACGCCGCGGAGTTTCAACCCGGTGCACAAGTGAAATGCCTTTTTCGTCACCAAAAAAACTGCAAACATTTGTAGTGATTGTAAAAATGTATGCAAATACTTACCTGATTTTTGTTAAACTATTTAAATTTCCGAGAAAAGAAAAACAAATTGAATTTTGTATGACTAACGTGGACGAATATTTATTTGGGAATATAGAAAATTTTCTATTTGAAAATTTCTTAAGTTCAAAAAATCAAAGCTAACAAAATTTATATTTAACAAGTTTTAACATACAAAGTAACAGTTGTTAATTTCAACACACCTCCTCAACAGTTACTTGGTCATAAATTTAAATATAATTGTTTCAAATTTAACTTTTGGAAGATGTTTTGTCAGAACATCAGCCATCATCTCAGTTGAAGGACAGTACTCCATATTCAGCACCCCTTCTGATATAAGGTCTTTGATAAATTTATATCTAACGTCAATGTGTTTAGTTCGAGCACTGAATTTTTCAGATAGGGCCACTCGAATACAACTTTGGTTGTCCTCATACATCGTAATAGGTTTCTGAAAGTAAAAATTTATATGAGATAGCAACTGTTTTATCCACACAATTTCTTGAGCTGCTTGAGATGCTGCAACAAACTCAGCCTCAGTAGACGATAAAGCAACAGTTTGTTGCTTTCGAGTATTCCATGAGATTACGCTATCACCCATTAAAAACAGAAAACCACTGGTTGATTTTCGATCCGAATGATCACCAGCCCAATCTGAATCAACAAAACAAGATAAAGTTTTCTCGCGCTCTCTTGAAAATTTTAGCATTCTTTTCTGAGTAAAGTTGAGATATTTTATGACCTTTTTCGCCGCTTCCCAATCAAGCTTTCTAGGTAAATTCACTTTGCGACAAAGATACCCAACTGCAGCTGAAATATCATGTCGAGTTGTTGTTGCTATATAAAGCAAAGTTCCGACAACACTTCGATACAAACTATTATCCTCAAATTTACTAGTATCTTGATCTAATGCTGGATAATCAGTATTCATAGGAATAGTTAAAAATTTTGATTCTTCTAATTTGATTGATTTTACTAACTCTTTAATTTTGCTTTGATGCGATAAATAAATGTTTCCGACTTCATCGCTTTTTATATGAATACCCAAATATAAAGTAACTTCACTCAAATTTTTCATCTCAAAATATTTTGACAAATCTTTATAAATATCTTGAATATCATTTTCAGTGCGAGCACATACTAATATGCCATCTACATATATTAGTAAGTAGATCAATTCACCGTCATGTCGTTCCTTTGTGTACAAACAATTGTCAGCAGGATTCTTTCTAAATTTCATTGATTTCAGTACACTATCAATTTTCTTGTTCCATGCTCTACGTTATTGTTTCAGTCCATATAAAGACACACTTGATCTTCCTTTCCAGATACTTTATAACCTTCTGGTTGAATCATGTAAATCTCTTCTTCCAAGATACCATTAAGGTTTGCAGTTTGAACATCAAAGTGGAAAACTTTGAGATTGTCTTTGGCTGAAATACATTTGACTGAAATACATAAATTCGAACGGTTATATATTTACCTACAGTAGCATATGTGTCGTCATAATCTTCTCCAAAACGTTGGGTGTACCTTTTGCGACAAGTCGGGCTTTGTACTGCAACGCTCCATCTGCTGTTGTTTTAATCTTAAAAAGCCATTTTGACCTAACCGGCTTCTTACCCAACGGCAGTTTAACTATGTCCCATGTTTTTTTATCCTTTATAAATTTAATTTCTTTATCAGTAGCAAGTTTCCATTTTCATTGCTCCTCCTCCTCAAGTTTGACCATTTCTCGCCATGAATTTGGTTCGGCTATACATGCAAAATGAGTTGAACTTGATGCTTGCTTCTTCACTCTCTCTGAACGTCGTAGAATTGGTGCAACACGATCAATGACTTCACACTCCCCTGATGAGTCCGCTGATTCAAAATCTTCTTCTGTTATGTCTTCAACAGACGAAGTCTTCTCCTTTGTTAATGGTATTGTGACTTTCAACTTGCATGCTCTCATGTTGCTACCTGAACCTGTTTCATCAAACTTGATATCTCTGCTCACAACAATTGTATTTGTTTCCGGATACAAAATTCTGTACCCCTTCGAATGCTCACTGTAACCAACAAGTAAGCCTTCCCTTGAAACATTGTCCAGTTTCTTACGTTTTACACCGGGTACCAGCGCAAATGCAACACTTCCAAACACTCTTATGTTTTCTATATTTGGCTTTCGTTTGTTTAACAACTCAAATGGAGTGTTCATCTTATTGTTCATAACTATTCTATTATGTAAATATGCTACAGTCATTGCACACTCACCCCAATATTTCTTGTTAAGATTCGCATCTTCAAGCAATGCACGTACCATTTCAACCAAAGAACGGTTCTTACGTTCAGAAACGCCATTTTTCTGTGTTGAGTACGGCACCGTAGCTTGCCATTTTATACCTTCTATCCGCAAATAGTTCTGCAGCTCCTAATTAATGTACTCACCCCCATTGTCTGACCTGAGCACCTTTGGCTTTCTTCCAAACACATTTTGCACCTCATTTACAAATTCGCGGAATTTCTCAGATACTTCACTTTTGTGTCTCAGCAGGTAAATGTATGTATACCTTGAAAAATCATCGATAAATGTTAAGTAAAAACGTTTACTCCAGGTGTCTGTACGTCCATAGGTCCACAAATATCTGAGTGCACTAAATCGAACGGTTCCTCAGTTTTGGTTTCACTTTTCTTAGGAAATGGAGCTCGTACAGATTTTGTCAGAACACATGTCTTGCAATATCCATTTTCATCACATTTGGCAATTTGCATACCGTCTACTAATTTCTGAGTATTCATTTTCTTGATATAGCAATAGTTCTATGTCCTAGTCGCCTGTGGCAAAGATGAATACATTCAGCTTTACCAGCATTCGCTATTCTCGACTCTTCTGTTATACAAATTTCGTATAAACTTGTTCCCAGTTTGCCAACGATGTGATTTTTACCATCTTTCTTAAAGTAACACTTTTCCCCATCAAAAATTGTCTTATAGCCTTGCCATGCTGCATTCTTTACCGAAAATAAGTTCCCATTAAGACCTGGAACTAACAACACATTCTGCAAACGGATGTTCCTGCTTCCCTGGCCATCCCAGCATTCTATAACAACATCACCAATACCTTCAGCAGTCAAATGACTACCATCAGCAATGCAAACCGAGCTTTTTGCATTTGTGTCCAGATACACAAACAATGACCGATTACTTGTCATATGCAATGATGCACCTGAGTCGATGATCCACTTTTCATTTGCATTTTCAGCATAACCGCCATGCATACATTGCTCTTCAACAGAACCAGCAACTTTCGCTGACGTCTGATTCCATTTCTTCCAAGCCGTGCAGTCTCTCTTAAAGTGTCCCTCCTTTTTACACCAGAAACATCGTATACTCTTTTTCTTTGTAGTCTGTACAGTTCTCTAGACTTGATCTTGTGCATTCACTGCACTGCATTCCCTTCTTCGTTCTGCTTCGTCTAAAAGCTTGCCTGTGACGTACTCGATACTCAAATCTGCTTCCACTCGACCTTCCAAGGCAGTTACCAAGCTTCCAAAGCTCTCCGGTAGACTGCACAAAAGCATAGCAATAATATGATTGTTCTTGAACTCCTCACCTCGTCCTTGAAGCTCATCTCTTATCTGCAGAGGTATAATTTCGACGATAAACTTTTACGCTCGTATACATCTGCTAGTGTTGTCCACATCTCTCGCGCATATTGCTTTGACCGGATATGGATTAATTGCTCATCGTCAACAGCCAATGAAATCGTTGCCATCGCTTTGCGATTGTCCTTTTTAAAGGTTGTTGATTCAGGACTTGGAATATCGTCCTCGATAACATACCAGATATCGGCATGAGATAGAATCATCTCCATGCGAAACTTCCACATCTGGTAGTTCGATGTCGTCAGCTTTTCTATCGTTGCTTTTTCCATTTTTAAATTAGTCGGTTATATACAATATCGCTTTCAGGACCTTTATTCTGGGCCCATAACCTGTTAAACTATGGAAATTTTCCGAGAAAAGAAAAACAAATTGAATTTTGTATGACTAACGTGAACGAATATTTATTTGGGAATATAGAAAATTTTCTATTTGAAAATTTCTTAAGTTCAAAAAATCAAAGCTAACAAAATTTATATTTAACAAGTTGTAACATACAAAGTAACAGTTGTTAATTTCAACAATTTTGGTACAAAGCAGATTTAATTTTATTTTTCTCTTTTTCCTGGCATTTTGATTTTCTTTTCTTTTTACGATCAGTTGATTAAGTGTAGAAATATGATACAACGACTAAGGGATGCTCACATGGGCCGTATTTTGTTTGAACTTTCATATACGACATAAAACAGACCTTGTGATTAGCATTAATATTATTTAAATCAAATCAGAACCTGTACTAAGTGTAATTTTTCTTTTGCAGAATTTATTTTTTATATAATTTCCTTAGAAACGCTGGGTTTATTAGAAAGATTTTCTTAGTGTTTGTTAGCTGGTCCGACAGAATTATTTTCCAATGATTTTTCCAACGAAATTTCTAACGATTTTTTTATACAGCGATAAACTTAATAGATTTATAATTAAATTGTGACCTTTTCATAATTTTGCAAGGTTATTTTGAGCTTTAGGTCAAGTAGTTTATAAAAGAAAGTAACAACAACCACAACAACAACAACTATGTTAAAGTTAATCAGACAGACTAGACAGCCTGTTTCGGAAATAGCTACATTTCCTCTTCAGTAGTCTTGAATGATTCAGCTGTGACCAACTATTTTACTGTTACGTGCATATGATTCGAGACATGTTAGAGTAAACACATCTGAACTCACATGAGGCTGAATTTTTATTCATAACAATTCAGAACAAGTGGATTTTATTTTTGGTCAAGCTTTTAATTTTATAAGAGTTGCTGTGTATGTGCCAAAGTGGCTCCTCCTTCTTTTCACGATCCCCCTCTTGGTTAATCGCTTGTTTGGCGATAATCACCAGGCGGCGTGACGTGACTTTTAAGCTATAGAACTTAACCATCCACTTCTTGGATCGCTTTTTTGGCTGACACCAGGTGGCATGACAAAGTTTTTATTTAAGCTTTGCTTGAAAACTAAGATTGTATATTAATTATGTGTGTGCCTGTTGCACACAAGTTAATCAATTTTACTTGTATTTGGATAGAAGATTTATAATTAAATATAAAAATAGAAAACTTTTAGATTTATAATTAAATTGTGACCTTTTCATGATTTTACAAGGTTATATTGAGTTTTAGGTCAAGTATTTTATGGTCACAGCTGAATCACTCAAGACTACTGAAGAGGAAATGTAGCTATTTCCGAAACAGGCCGTCTAGTCTGCTATGTGATTAACTTTTACATAGTTGTATTGTTGTTGTTTTTGTTGCTGTTGCTGTTGTTGTTGATGCTTTCTTTCATAAATTACTTGACCTAAAGCTCTATATAACCTTGTAACTTCATTATGTTTATCAAACTTCGACCAAAAATTACAACCAAAATATTTATTTAATCCATATTATTTATCAATTAATTCAATGCAAAGTCAATTTCAAAAAGCAAATCAACAGAACGAACCGTAAAAGGCTTCATTAAAAAACGAGAAAAAAAACGAGAAAAAAAACGCGTTCCTTTTTTTTTGTATCAGCTCGCAGTAGGAAGCTAAGAAATGTCTTTGTCATTACTTCGCGGTCCAACAAAAACACTGTAAACATGGAAATATTGCAGTGACAAAGTCTAGAAAATTGTGCACTTTCACTTTTGTGCAGTTTTTTAACTCAGAAGGTAGTAAAAAAAAAACAAAAGAGATATTTGTACCACTGACACTCGCAGCTAGAATAAAGCGTAATAGTGTTGAATACAACACAAATAAAAATACACTATTTTTAACTATAAGTTGTGGCAGGACTGCCATTTTCTATTTTTTTTATAGTACTAAAATGTGAGTGCTTGCAAGGGTATTTCCGAGTTTTTAGTAGTTCTTCAATAAAGTATGTACTTTAAGGTGACTCAAAAAAAAGTTCCATTTGTACCCATCTAGAAATGAACCTTGATATTTTTTATGGCGATTCCCAAAATATTTGGGCTATACCGAAATCCGTCAGTGAGCAAAAACCTCAAAAAACCATGTTTTTCGTAAATATATGAACACTTTAGACGCCTAAATATTCTGATTTAAATTTGTAATAACTAAAAACTACTTTTTGAATATACGACTATATCATCATACGACTTATCTGCTAACTGAAAAACTCTTGAGTATGAAATATTAATAAAATGTTCAAAGGACGATAAAGTTCAAGAGCTTGATTTGAAAAGGACATAATTAAGAAAACCATTTGGCCATTTGACGCTGTAGAATAATGTCTTACAGCTCAGTTTATATGGGGGACTTTTTCACAAATTTTTCAAGCATATGCAGCGTTTTTGGTTACATTTCGGGGTATACCTATGGACTTGAATATACACAGATAAAATTTATGCCAAAATATCAGTTACAGGGTGAATTAAACAAATATCTCATTTTGAATTTTATCACTTCTTTAATAAAGTCACAAAATAGCAATGACTACGAAAAAAAAAATAGATTTTTGTACGAGAAAAGTAACTGCTTTAGTAGCTGCTTATGTTATTGTTATGGTTGTTGGTTTGGTTTGTGTCGAAATCACGAATGCAACTTCGTGTCGTTTGTTCGCGTTGCTATTAATATGTATGTAAAATGTACATAAAAAGGGTCCGCCACATAACTTTTTTTTTTTGAAAATTCTATAAAAAAAATCGACTAAATATTTTCTCAAATTTCTTTTTTTATTTGAAAGTACTATTCTTCCGGTTAATAATGAAAAATAATTTCATTCAAATGGCTGCCTCGGCTGGCCATGCAGTAGCCTACACGATCGGTCCAATTTTTAAGCACATTATCGATTGTGTGCAGCTGTATTTCACCAATAGCTTCACGAATATTGTTCTTTAAAGCGTCAATTGTCTCTGGCTTGTCGGCGTAACACTTATCTTTGAGGGCACCCCACAAATAATAGTCTAACGGTGTCAAATCGCAGCTCCGAGGTGGCCAATCGACATCAGCTCTGCGGCTGATAATGCGATCTTCAAAAACAGGGCGCAAAACATCGAGTGGAGCTTCGGCTGTGTGGCACGTAGCGCCGTCCTGTTGAAACCTAATGTTGCCAATATCCTCCTCTTCAATTTTTGTGAACAACATGGCCCGATAACGATCGCCATTGACTGTAACGGCCACTCCTTGCTCATTTTCGATGAAAAATGGCCCAATTATGCCTCTGGACCAAAATCCGCACCAAACAGTGACTCGTTTTGGGTGCAGCGGCTTTTTAATGTATGCGTGCGGGTTTTCTGTGCCCCAAATGCGACAATTTTGCTTGTTTATATACCCGCCAAGATCAAAATGAGCTTCAACTGAAAAGATGATTTTTTTTGGCAAAATCGGCATCTTCTGTAAGTCGATCGCAGGCCCATTTCTCAGTGTTGTTCAAGCGTAAACACAACCTATATTCGTTTAGCGGTAGGATAAAACTAATTATCTGTCAAATCAGACATGAGCTAAGTGTTACCATTCACGAAAAAAGCACTAGTTAAAAAAAAACGTTATAAGGCGGACCCTGTATAAGTACACATTAAATTTTTGTTGTTGTTTGTTATTGTTTTTTTTTTTATCTTGAGCACGATTAATACAATAAATAATGCAGATAAATGTCGCTACAAATTACTGGCTCAGCTGCAAAACATTGTATTACTACTACGCAGGTTTACATATGCATAAACTGCGCATGATCGTTGTGCTATGAAAACTGCATTTATTTTGTTAATTTCGTAATTAATTAGAATTACTTTTTATTATATAGTATATGGCATTTTAAAAAAATATTCTGCTTGCTTAAATTGAAATTTTAAATTGCAATTTAAAAAAATATTTCTATAAGCTCTTTATTATTATTTAGAAATATTCTTCATATTCTTTAGAAATATGTTTTTTATTTCCATTTAGTAAACATTATATTGAATTACATTTAATTTCAACCAACATGTCAAGAACAATAAATTCATCAACAAAAATATCACAAAAGAAATTATGATGCATAGTAAATAAATTTTTTAGTAAACACCTTTAACTTAGACGATAAAATTTTAAAAATATATACGAATAAAAAAGTATTTTTCTCTATTGTTGTAAAAAAAATTAATTCGTATAAAAATTAATTCGTATAAACGTATACACTTACGATATTATCGAAACTTAATCACTCAAAGATTACTGAAGATGAAAATGCACTGAAGATGAAAAAATGTCTTGTCAGCTAAGTGATTGACTCTATACAGAGTTGTTGTTGTTGTTGTTGCTGCCTTCTTAAAAGCTTACTTGATCTAAAGCTCGCAATTTAATTCATGCGTTTTTTGTTTTTATTTCACCGTCATACTTCCGAAAAAAAATTTCCTTGTAAATGGCAAAAGATCGCTTGAGATATACCCAAAAATAGAAAGATACATATTTTTTCTAATCTAAGTATCATAGCATCAGTTTGATATCAAGAAATAGTAGTACTTCTCATATTGGAGAGTATAATAGTATGCATAATTCAATGGGAGTAAAATACTACACTTGTAGTATTTTTGGCAGCGCTGGTCTGTTGGTGTGTGAATGCATCATGCGCGACTCAATAAAATGCTTTTTAATCTAGATTGACAACAAAACATACACACGCACATCCGCACACTCGCAAACACACACACGAGCAGATAAAAAATAGTGGAAAGTGTTGCTCACTGCAGTTTCTAGGATTTCTTGTTTAACTTTAGTTGACTGAATGCTGAACTGCGTTGTCTTGTCGCTCTTTTCCCTTGCAATTGTCGGTGTTTATTGACTTTTAAAGTAAATGTGTGCGTGAGGAAAGCTGCTTATATTAAATATTCTTTTGTTTCTTTTCGACCTCTTTATTTTTAAAGAATTTTCTTTTTCTTTTTATAAGCAGACACAAAATACACAGTGCTACAAAAAAAAATCGCATGTACTTTTGAAGTGACATAGCACAGGTTGTAGATCTAGTCGAGTTCTTGAAACTGTTAATACTGTTTATACTTTAAATTGTTAAGATCCTTCTAGAATTTAATTTTACCATTTAAAAAACCGATTTTTAGGTAATTGAGTCATAAAACAATCATTAACTAAGGAATTTTTTAACGAATTTTCGATTTTGAAGCGGTTTTGGCAAGATAAAACCCGAGAAACAATTTGTGGCCGTACCAAAATTCAATTTTATTTATAAAAGCTACGAGTAGTAACGAAAAACTGCGAAGTTTTTGCGAACAGGACCCGAGAACAAAATTACTATATTGTGGCAAAGTAGCTGATATGTATCGAAACTGGCCTGAGTCTTAACTATAATGTACCCGAAAAATACCCAATAAGTACCTCGAAAGTAACCTGAAATAGTACCGTAGTAAGTCTGTATTTTGTCAATAAATTGTTCAAAAACTAACGACTATGTATATTCGGGTGCCCGAATCATGCCGAATCGGTCTTCGTTCGTACATCGTGCCTGCCCAAGGTGTTATAGAGCTAGCATTTTTTTTTTGCATAAGTAGGACATTTATCGACACCGGCACCGGACATAGATCAGCTACTTTATTGACACCAAATATGAAATTGTTTCTCGGGAAAGATAAAGCTATATATATGTACAATAAGGCGCCTCACGCTCCATTGAAAAAAAAAAGTTGTTCGGCAGAAATGCTCAAAATAGTCCTTGGTTCATGTTATGATGATTCCCCAAATATTTCGACTATTGCTATAGCCATCCGTGAGCTGGAATGGTTTTAAAGAACCTCTAAAAATCGAGTTTTTAGTAAAAATATTGGCTAGTGTAATAGTTGTAAAAAAATTAACTGTCAGAAATTGTAGGTCGAAAAAAGATCTTCTGCATCAAAAAATTGTAAAGGTATTTATTGATTAAAGGTATTGATATTTTTTTATTTTATTGATATAAGAACTTTCAAAGTTCATATAACTTCAATACTTGTATTTTTTTATTTGTTTTTATTTCTTACAATATTTTATCAGTAGGTGTTTATTTTATAATTAATATTTAAGTTTTAATATATACCAATTTAAGCAATTCTTACTAGGAATCAATGCAAACACTCAGAACCTTTCGAACGATATCTTTAAAGTGAGGATTGCATTAGAAATAATTAAGTTTTTTGAATTTAAGTGAAAATAAATTTTTAAAAAATGCATCAAAAACTGTTTTATCTTTAATCTGAATGCAAAAATTTGAATTTTTTTATGCAGATTGGAAGAGATAATTTCGAGCTGTCATTTCTGACAGTTTATTTTTTTACAACTATTACACAAGCCAATATGGTTACAAGAAAACTCGATTTTTAGAGGTTATTTCAAAGCATTTCAGCTCACGGATGGCTATCGCTAGAGTCGAAACACTTGGGGAGTCATCATAGCATAAGCCAAGGTTTATTTTGAGACACAGTGGCGTACAACTTTTTTTCGTGAGGCGCCTTAGAAAAATCGAAAATCAGTTAAAAACTCGCTGAGTTAATGATTGTTTAATGCGTCAATTACCTAAAAATCGGTTTTTTAACGGTAAAATTAAATTAACAATTTCAAGCATGGTCTTATGTTACACTCGATCAGATCTACAACCTGTGCTGTCACTTCAAAAGTACATGAGTTTTTTTTTTTGTAGCAAAGTGTTATTATTATGCCAAATTTTGCCATAATATTTTCGGTTAAAAACAGTTTCAAGTTGACAGTGGATTGGCACCACTTTCAAAATAAACATATTTACAATACTGTTTAGTTAATACCTAAAACTTAATTCCTTGAAATTATCTAAATTTTTTTTAAAAATGCAATTGCTTCATTTTCAAAATAAACGGCTCATATAGCACTATGCATTTCAATGCCTAAATAATTCGTTTGAAATATATGAACCTTGTATTATGAGTATCTAGACAACCATTGGCGTCGGAAGCGGGGGAAAGGGGGGCAATTGCCCCCCACTTTTTTAGCCAGATAAAAAATTTAAAAGGAAAAGTTATTCAAAGTATCAGTTTTTTTACAACGATAATATTTTTGTATTATATATTTTCCTCTTCTTTCTCTCTTCTTCATGTTTCATGTGAAGACATTTTGGTAAACTTTTTTGCACCACCATTTGTACTGCCCCCCCATTTGTATTGCCCCCCCCCCCAGATGAAATTCACTTCCGACGCGCTTGTAGACAACTCTTAATGCTTTGAGGGGATGTCTTTCATCAATTTACTGTTCCTTTTTCAATTAACTATAGAATGTATTATTGAATCCTTGCATGTTTTGGAAACATCAATAATACGATTTTTTTCACTTTAAGATATTTTCGCCGTTCAGCATAATTCTTTGCCTTTCATGCATTTATTTTTCGTCTTGGTAAATTGCATGCGAATAATTCATGTGCTGCTGCTGCCTCAGCTGTTGCGGATGCTGCTTCTGATGTTGATAGGAGGATGCAGCTTCAAGTGCTTATTGTAAGCAATTTTAAAGATGCTGCGTCTGTGTGAGTGGTTCTTTGAGTATACTTGTTGATTTGGGGTTTTGTGGTCGAATTGATTTTGAGTGAATACCTCGCCAGATGCTTGTACATATATTTGCAGAATAGTTTCCAACCTATGTTTATCATTCCAATCAATAGCATTTCTAAGAGAAGCGTAATAAAGGTATTTATTAAAAATACAATTGAAATTAAGCGAATACGAGAAGCAACGATAGCTAAGCAGTTGTAATGGAACTATGATTAAGCGCACAAATTTATAAGGAACACCTTTAAAAATTTTCAAGACAGGCTATAAAACCAAGTAGTATATGGGTTTAAGATTTGAGTCTTTTCTATAACTTTTATTAATATGACTGTGGTATGCAAAATACACAAACGTAAAATCAAAACTGTATGGTAGAACATAAGAAAAACAAATACAAAAGTAAAAAAAAAAGCCAAAGTTATGGGAAATCATTAACAAAAACAAAAAAAAAATAAAGTTGAACTTAAAGTTAAAGTTCAAATTCAAATAACAGTTACAGTTACAGTTTTTTCAGTTACAAATGCAGATTAGGTACAAATAATGTGGCAACACTTCCAAGCGTCAAAAAGTTATTGATAATTGGGCCTATTCTGCGGAATCTTTTATGAAAAAAATTCTGTTATTCTTTTATGATTTCCCATACAAATTTGTGAGCTGTCAAAAAATCTGTTATGAGATCAAAATTCGTATTCTTTATGACAATCTTTTATGAAATCTGTTATAAATGACAAAAGATTTTTTGAAATATTCTGCATGACAAAATCTGTTATGAAAGCTGTTATGAAACACAACAGAAAAACAGATACATTTTTCTGCCCTTTATCAAAATTTATATTTTATTCTGTGTGTTACTAAGTTTATTGTTGCGTCCATTATCCTGTCGATAGTATAATGAACCTCCAGCATAGCCCCAATCGTAGTTACTAGTTCGATCTCTCTTGCACTCAACATTTTGTCTTTGGTAGGATGAGCTACCACTATCACCACCGCGACGATTGTCATTCTAAAAGCGGTTTTGGCCACCACCACATGCTCGTCTCCACGTTGTTCTTCATGTTCGTAACCTACGCTATCATCTCTGTCTCTTCCGCTTCCACCTTCACCATAACTGCGTCAGTCACAAATTAATTGACACTTGAGCTTCTGCTCTGGGTCGTCCTCCCAGTCCGACATTTGGGCCTATTCTGCACAATATGTTATGAACAAATTCTGTTATTCTGTTATGATTCACCATACAATTTTTTGAGCTGCCAAAAAATCTGTTACGAGACCAAAATTCGTATTCTGCACGACAATCTTTTATGAAATCTGTTATAAATCATAGCAGGTTTTTCGAACTGTCAAAAAATCTTTTACAAAAGTTTTTTATTTGGTATTCTGCATGAGAAAAATCTGCTATGAAATCTTTTATGAAAGACAACAGAAACACAGATACGTTTTTTTTTTTTTTTTGTCTTTAATCGTAACAAATTTTTAGAAAGTGAACATTTTAGTCTGAGAAATGAATGTTTATTTACGAATATCATACTATTATTGCAATTTACATGTTAAAGGTTATCCTTTTACATGTAAAAGGATAACTCCTTCAACTTGCAATAGTTTATTTTTTAATTTATTGACAGTAATCAGCTGTTTCATAACAGAAGTTAACGGAATTTTAATAGATTTTTGTTTTCGAAGATTGATAACAGGGTGATTTTCATTGAATTTTCATTTGAAAATTTCAGTTGAAAAAAATATTTTCAAATAAACAGTTATAAAAAATATATTAAAAAAATAAAAATTATAAATCAAAATGAAAAAGTTTGTTGTGCACCAAAAGGGTACCATAAAAGTTCGAAAATCAGAATACCAAATTTAACAGATCTTTTATGGTCGGCATCTTTTATAATTCATAACAGAAAATTCACAACAGAATAACAGATCTGGCAGAATAGGCCCAAATAAGTCTGTTTCCGAACTCGATTCAAGTAGCTTGAAGTTGATTTTCCTTGAAGCGTTATTTAACAAATTTTTGAAGCTCGAGAGAGAAGAATAATATGCAAAATGCCACTCTCTATTCTATTACAATTTCTTGAAGTTATTACGGAAACAGACCTAATTTCTAACAGCTAACAATAAAAATACACATCTGCCGCATTCAACGGAGACAAAAATTGGCAACTGTTGTGTTACAATTTGAGTGAGTAACCTTTGCAATTAAATTTTTTATATAATTACATAATAATAGTAATTATATAATTAAAAGATTTACGACTTTTTTGACGATTAGCATAAAAACGCATTCAGAGAAAAACATAGCTCACTAAGGTATCGCTACCATTACAGTTCACAACAATTGACTTCGCTTAACGCGGCCATTGTCAAGTACGAATGAAAAAAGTTGCATAAACAAAGCAAACAAATAATCTGTCAAAATCATATGGCGAGTTAATCAAAGTTTAACCCATCTTAGTTTAAACTTAAGTTAATATTCACTAAAAAATTTGATCCTTTTTCCTTTTAACCAATTTCAAACCAGAAACAGCGTTAAACTTGCACTGAAAAACTCGCCCTAAGGCTCTTAGGGTCTTAGGCGAGTACGATTTTAAAGCCTAGTCAAATTAAATCGAGCTTAACTCACCAAAGTTGGATGATTTAACTCGGTTTAGGCAAAAGAGATATACATTATACGATAATTTAAATCAATTTAACTTCAAAGAATGCTAAAATATCCAGTTAAACCGAGTTTAAACGTCCAATTTTTGTGAGGAGAGTAAGGTTTAATCTGACTAAAGTTTAAACTCCTACTGCAAAAGTGGCCCTAAGAGTTAGAGTGACAGTTAGAGTTAGAGTTAGAGTTAGAGTTAGAGTTAGAGTTAGAGTTAGAGTTAGAGTTAGAGTTAGAGTTAGAGTTAGAGTTAGAGTTAGAGTTAGAGTTAGAGTTAGAGTTAGAGTTAAAGTTAAAGTTAAAGTTAAAGTTAAAGTTAAAGTTAAAGTTAAGGTTAAAGTTAAAGTTAACGTTAAAGTTAAAGTTAAAGTTAAAGTAAAAGTAAAAGTAATCAATTTGAATTGATGTATGTTTATTTTTTTTTTCCTAAAGCTGATTGATTTTGATTTTACAGAGTTTGTTAATGTTAGTGTTAATGTTAATGTTAATGTGATGGTTAATGTTAATGTTAATGTTAATGTTAATGTTAATGTTAATGTAATGTAAAAGTAAAAGTAAAAGTAAAAGTAAAAGTAAAAGTAAAAGTAAAAGTAAAAGAAAAAGTAAAAGTAAAAGTAAAAGTAAAAGTAAAAGTAAAAGTAAAAGTAAAAGTAAAAGTAAAAGTAAAAGTAAAAGTAAAAGTAAAAGTAAAAGTAAAAGTAAAAGTAAAAGTAAAAGTAAAAGTAAAAGTAAAAGTAAGAGTAAAAGTAAAAGTAAAAGTAAAAGTAAAAGTAAAAGTTAAAGCTAAAGTTAAAGCTAAAGTTAAAAATGAAGTTAAAGTTACAGTTAAAGTTAGAGTAAAAGTAAAAGTTAAAGGTAAGGTTACAGTTAAAAGTAAAATGTTAATATTATCTTAAAATTTATGTTAGTATTAATATTAAAAGTTATGTTAATATTATAATAATATTATTAATAATTATTATTATAATATTAATATTATTTTAAATTAACATTAATATTAATATTTAAATTGATATTAACAGTAACAGTAATATTAACACAAACACTAACACTAACACTAACACTAACACTAACACTAACACTAACACAAACACAAACACTAACACTAAACTAACACTAAACTAACACTAACACTTACACTCACACTAACATTTAAACTAACTTTAACTTTATTAATATATATTAATATTAATATTAATGTTAATAATTAATATTAATATTAATAATTAATATTTAATATTATTATTAATAATTAATATTAATTATTAATATTAATATTAATATTAATATTAATATTAATGTTAGTTTAAATGTTAATGTTAGTGTGAGTGTAATATTAATATTAATATTTACATTAATATAAACATTTATATTATATTATTATATTATAATATATTTCACATATTAGTATATAATATGTGTTAGTATAGTTAGTATATATTATATACTAACTATAATATTAATATTAATATTAATATTAATATTAATTACACTACACTACAATATTAATATTAATATTAATATTAATATTAATATTAATATTAATATTAATATTAATATTAATATTAATATTAATATTAATATTAATATTAATATTAATATTAATATATTAATATATTAATATATAATTATATAATATTAATATTAATGTTAATTTTAATTTAAATGTTAATGTTAGTGTAAGTGAATATTAATATTAATGTTAATTTAAATGTTAATGTTAGTGTTAGTGTAAGTGTAAGTGTAAGTGTAAGTGTTAGTGTTAGTGTTAGTCGAACTCGGTGTTTATTTGAATTGATGTATTTTTTTTTTTTTTCCTAAAGCTGATTGATTTTGATTTTACAGAGTTTGTTAGTGTTAGTGTTAATGTTAATGTTAATGTTAATGTTAATTTTTATGTTTATGTTTATGTTTATGTTTACGTTTACGTTTACGTTTACGTTAATGTTAATGTTAATGTTAATGTTTATGTTTATGTTTATGTTTATGTTTATGTTAATGTTAATGTTAATGTTAATGTTAATGTTAATGTTAATGTTAATGTTAATGTTAATGTTAATGCTAATGTTAATGTTACTGTTAATATCAATTTTAATGTTAATGTAAAAGTTACACTCAAAGTTAATGTTAAAGTTAATGTTAATCTTAAAGTAAAAGTAAAATTTGTTTAATATCTGAAATTTTTTGTTTACATTTATTTGAATTTTGAGATATGCATTTTGAATTATTTCAAGCAAGTTTGATTCTAGCCATGTTTTTGGTACAATATATCTGATATATAGATTTATCTTCTTACTATCCATTTAGATAAACATTTTTTGGCATCTGATTTAAGTTGTTGCTTAATGCTGAAGTCGCCTAATGATCCTGACGACCCCCTAGACAGAGCGATACTGAACACTTTTTACTGTCTGAAGTTATTGATGATACAATTTCTCAGAAATAAAATCATTTTATATTGGTTTGAATGCATGTGTGTCAGGCAGGAAGTATGTGCATGCATTTAAGAGATGCACACACACTTAAGAAGTAATCGAACTCGGGTTTATTTGAATTGATGTATTTTTTTTTTCCTAAAGCTGATTGATTTTGATTTTACAGAGTTTGCTTTTAGTTTTTTCCTTTTTTTGCCATACCTTTTTTGCCACACCAATGCGAATCAAGACTTTTGCGGTATATATATGTTTGTACAAATATATGCACCTATATAGTGCATTCATATCAAATAAAGCCAATCGACACGATATCGTCATCAGCTGGCAGCAGACGTATCGGTTGATCATTATTCATACGATGGATTCCATTTTCGCTTATTGGTTGAGTGTGTGAATGTGAGAGTGTTTGTAACAGTGTGTTATGTTTAATGTTATTTCCCAGAAGAAAGCTCAGGAATGTATTAATTTTGTTCTTCATGGTTTTAAAGGTTTAAAAGTAAGAAACAAGATTTGTGTTAAAGCATTGTCTTAAGAAATTGATACTTCGATTGAGCAGGTCTACAAGGTTTTGTTTTTGAGCAACTGGGAGTAGTTTTCAAAGAATTTTTGTTTAAATAATCCAAATCTGTGATCAGAATTGGCCAATCCCGCCAGAAGTTTGTGATATGTGGACTACCTTTGAGATTATGTACAAATAATACACATAGTTTTTTTTAATACTTTTTTCAAATGCATTAACAACTATCAAGAAGCGTATAATTACACGATGCTACAGTGAAAATGTACTTTTGAAGTGACCATACTTGAAAATGTTAATTCACCCCTAGCATTTTATTTTATTGTCAAAAATTTTTAGGTACTTGACGCATTAAACAATCATTAACTCAGGAATTTTTTAACCAATTTCCGATTTTAAAACTGATTTGGAAAGATAAAAAAAAATAAAGCTTTCAAAATATGTACATAAGAGTGGAACGAGTTTTTAACCTCATGGGCTTCACATAGTTTTAGAAACTAGGCGTAAAAAAAATAATTTCTGCATCTTTAGTTTTTTCTGCGGGCTTATTCTTTCATTGCCAGACATATTATATATTTTTATTTTTTTTTCGATATTGAATAGCTTTGAAGTTATTGATCGCACAGTTTTGGAATTCAGTATTCGACCTCAATGAACACATGTAATTTCATTGAATACATTTGAAGGGCGTTGTAAAAGGGGACGTATGACCTACCATACAACCCAAATTTTTTCTATCGAAGAGCTATCGGAGTTATAGGTCGCACAGCGTCGGAATTTAGTATTCGGACTAAATTTACAAATGCAGTTTCATTGGTAGCATTTTGTGGGCGTTGAACAAGGGCATACTACCCAAATCTGTACATCAAGCAGCTTTGATTAATAAGTCGTACAGCAGCGGAATTAAGTATTCGACCTCAATTTCCACATTCAAGGGAGCATGGCAGCAACGCGCCGGGTTTCAGCTAGTTTATTATAAAATACAATACTGTTCTTATGCCTTCCTATTTTTATTTCAATAAAACTAAGAACTTTAAACAAAAAATACTGGCATTGGAAATTTTTTGGAACATTTCAAGAATAGCGACAGCTCTAATTTTTATTTTTGTTTTTGCGGATCATATGGATTTTGACCTCCTAAATCCAACTCTAAAAATTTTAGGCCGCTCGCATTTGGTGAACGAGTTAAAGGCCTCCAAAGTTGGAAAAATGACCTTAAAATGTAGCTAGTAAATAAAATTAAGTTTTTTGGGTGTAAATTTTCGTAAAACCGCGCGATTTTAAGTATGAAAAGAGTTATATTTTCAAAATTGATGCATTGATTTTTATGTTTGGTACCTCGTTAAATATATACTCTCATTACCTCTGTTTTGATATCCATGAAGCTTAGTTTTGTTGAAAAACTGAAAAACAGCAAGATTTGTAGGCCATTTTTTTAAATTTGGATGCCTATAATTTCTAAACCAATTGCGAGCGGCCTGAAATTTTTTCAGATTTGAATTAAGGAGACCAAAACGAATACCATCCGTAAAAAAATATTAAAGAAGAGAGTTGTTGCTATTCTTGAATTATTCCACTACTTTTTCTATACTCAATCTACTACTACTTAAAATTTTCAAGTGACAACACTGGTAATAGCTGCTATCATAGCAACAGCTTATGTGCGGGAAATTTGCTGATAAATTGTGTCTTTTAACGCACAATTCTTTTTTGTTCTGTCTTTTGTTTTTAGTGTGGTAAATTTACTAATAAATATTATTTTCCGCCAATTAAAAATATCTTACTTTTTGTAAACAAAAGCAGCTAAGTTGAGGTTTTTTAAGTAGATGTACGACTGCATTATCAACATGAAATTATCTATGTGCAATCTGTCATTTACTACGGCCACTTTGCGTTGCGTTACGCGAACATAATTGGACCATTATACAAACAAAGTTTGGTTTTTGACCTGAAAGGAAAGGGATCGATTATTAGAGGAAGAATAGATTGGAACCTTACGTGAATTATATCAATTCGTAAATAAAGGCGGAAAACGTGAAAGATAATTTGTATTGCTTGTAACCGAGAATAGTGCTATGCCTTAACCTCGGAAATCCTTTCCAGATTTCAATTGTTCCTGTCCTTTAATTCCACATGTTCCACCAATTTAGTTGTGGATTTTTTGTAAATAATAATACTTAAATGTAGTAAAGAACAAAGAAAACGAAAAGAACCATGCCCGAACCCGAATTCGAACCGGAGACCTCTAAGTTGATAGTCTAGCGCACTTTTCACTAGACTTCAACAGCCGACAACCAGATAAAGATATAAATAAGAAACCAGATTTGTACTTCTATCTTTTTTTCCTAATTTTTTTCTACCTTCCTTTTTGTTTTTTTTAATTTGTATTATTTTTTTTTTAACTTATCGTTTTTAACGGTTGTATGCAAAAAAAATTTTTGATTCGTTTGTCGCTTACAACTAGTGTCCGACCGGAACCGGAATTTTGGCCGAAACCGAAACCGTAATTGGTTATTAATATGAAAATTTAAATTTTTACAAATAATTTTTTTTATTAAAAGGAAACAACTTGTGTACTTTCATACACATAAAAAAAAATTATTATAAAGAAGTATTATTTGAATATTGAAGCTTATAATAATTAAATGAAGTTTACTATAATAACATTGTGCGATTTTTTGTATCTTTTTTCTCTGTATTTGATAATTTAAAAATTTTTCACTTAATTTTGGTATAAGGTGGTGACATTTGTTTTACCGCTTTACCGAAAAAGATATATCAAAAATTACTCAAGATATGCACTCATTTTCATATTGATAACTCTTGAACCATTAAGATTTTCATTTTGGTTTCTTGGGCAAAGCTCTTTCTATAATTCTGGCCAACAACTTTGCTAAATAAAAGAATATGAAAAAATCGCTTCCAGTGGATCTTATCGAGTGATTCTTACAAAAAGTCAAACGAAAAAAATTCGAACAACATTGCGTATGAGTAACATTTTTTGCTTTGAAGCGTTGAAAGCGGGCAAGGCATATGTCGCTTATTAAAGGTTTAAAGACAATTTCAAATAATTTTTCGTTATATACTTGTTCAACAAAGTTGTTGACAAGAATAATAAAAATAATTTTTCCGAAGAAAACAAAATAAAAATCGTAATGGTTCAAGAGTTCTCAACATGCAAATGAGTCTTCGAATTTAGAATCCTATTCGTGACTGAAAACTACGAATAAAATTCGTATAGTAGACGCAGTTATTAGTAATATATACACATAAAATTTTTTGAGTGTAAAAATACGTATTGAATAGTGCCTGTGAAACAAGGGTAAATGAAATAGTATAGTAACTTATTTTTGCGATGGGTACAACATACTATTTAAAAATGCATGCATGCTTAAGCTCAGCAGTATTTATAAATATATCTTAAAAAAAGTATTTTTGAGTTCTCTGCAAAATATATTAACATATATAATGAAAATATCGTCATAAAAAATCAAAAAACCGTAAGTTGCAATACATTCAATGTCGACTTTTTGATTGATTATTGATGCACCTTATTATAATACATGTTCCTGCTAAATTGTACACTCTTACAACTAAAAACGACGTTTTAATTAAAATAGTTCTAAAATCCCTAATTTTGAGCGCAACTTACAATTACAATAACAATTTAGTAATTTTTTTGATTCACCCGTAAAATTTTTAATTTTAGCTTGTAGGAAAGCACCCTCTTCCCCCCTGTAAACGTCTATAAAAAAATAAACTGGCCATTTCAGCCCTTGGAAGGACTTTGACCTAGCTTCTATTGATCAATTGTGTTGTGCGTGTTATTAAATGTTTGATCACAAATGACCGAGAACTGGACCTAAGTGTTTTATGCCGACTCCGAACGGCTTATGTTCTCAAGAAGCTTAACATGGCAATTATTTCTCTCTGAGGTTTGCCATTGTCTGCAGAGAGGTGACGACCGAACAGAAAAATTAATTCAATTGAAAAAACTTTCTGTCTGAGCTGGAATTGAACCCGGGCTACCGCAGTTCTTTAGCTTAGGAGCCACGCACTCTACCCACTAGGCTACGGCCGCCACTTATAGTGGTCGCCTATAGAGAGATATATTGTGGAGGTCCAATACCACAAAAATATAGGTTCCAAAAAAATATAGAAAAAAATTAATATTAAACCACAACTACACTCCATCTACCACCCTTCTGGGGGGTTCCTATACATAAAACACTGTTATAGTTTATATAGAGGGATCAAATTAACCTCTATATCAAATCGCCGCCAAAGAAGTTTCACCTCAAAAAGGCACAGTTTTGATAATATCGTAAGTGAAGACGTAGAATTCCTTTTTATACAGTGAAAAAGAAAACTAATATAAATGTTTATTATTCTGTTATAAAAACCTCAATTGCTATCTTTAACATTAATTTAAACACATATCAGTTATGTTATAAATAAACTTAACCAAAAAAAATTTTTTCTTTATTACTGTATAAAAAGAAATTCTACGTCTACACTTACGATACTATCGAATCAGTGTCTTTGTTTTGATTTCTTTCCATGAATTTGTTGTTAAAAATTGGATGACAGCGACATCCAGAAACTTATATGTCTTATATTTATAACACTGTGCCACAATTTAAGGGTCATGGAATCTAACGAAAAAGAGACCAACTCAGATCGATACTACTGATCTAGACCAACAAAACCCTAAGAAAGTTTTGCAAAGTTAGCTCGCTTTTAAATGTTATAGCCTTTGAGAGATGAGCTGATTATAATATTAAAAAGAAATACTTGCTATCATGAAATTTTACAATTTTTTTCATATCTCTTTTATGTTTATTATTTCTTTAAAACACATCTAAACAACAATTGTTAAATCAATTAAGACCAATTGAACGGGAAGCTCAAAAACACAATATTTTAGTTTAACATTTTTGTCAATGCTGAGATAAGTTGTTTTGACGAAACAATATGTAAATTTCATGCTAGAAAGAACAATTTTTTTTAAAAATCGAAATACGAAAAGGAATCGTGATATTAATCTGGTGTTTTGAAAATATACTTTCAGAAATATTTGAAGAATCCAAATTCAGAAAATTATCATCGGTGCCATTTCTGATGCCCGAGATAAAATATCTTATATTAATTAATTTGTAAAAGTTACAAAATTGCATTTACGTATACACTTCTCAAAAACAAGAAAATTCATTGGCGAAAATTATGCAAATTTTAATGGCTAAATTTAAGGAAAACGTTAACACTTCCATACCACGAAAATTTAGACAATCAGATAACAATCAAAAATTTTCTGTGATATTTCGAGTGTACCTTTAGATTTGCATATCCTTCACACAGGACACTGAGGGTAGAAATCGAGAGTGGCATCTTGTTTGGCGAAACATTGTTTAAGTCTATACTTACTTGCTTTAAACATATGTAATTTTTTTCTCAAAAAGCAACTTTGTCCTTGCGGGAGAGGAAGCCTCCTTTTTTTCTTTAAATTTGTTCCCAATGCAACTTTTGAGACCTCTTAGAATACGAATTTCAAAAAACTTTTTAATTTGATACGCCCTAATGAGCACTTCATTTTTAAAAAATACTCTGCAAGAGGCAAACTTGCAATGCCTATATCTTTTGAAAGCGAGCTAACTTTGCAAAACCCTTTTAGGGTTTTTTTACTATAAACCAGTACTATCATCCTGTGTTGTCCGCTTTTCCGTTAGAAAAATGTGTTGCACAGTGTAATCTTAGAAAACTAAAAATTTTTTGACAAATAAATATTTTACGATTATTTTGACCGAAATAGAAAATATATAGCAACTGTTGCCTCTACTAGTGTTAAAGAGGGTATTTCTTTACTTCTTAAGCAGAAACGCAAGCGATTCGTTAATAATGCTATTTTATTTTTTTTTTCATACTATGACTGAGATGGTGTTTTTGTCTTCTCCTTGTTTTCCTGTCAAAGCTGCATATGAGCACATCAGCTCGTGCAAAGTTGCGCGTTAGTGCAACAGCTGATGCGCTCAATATGCTCGCAAGTTTTAATTAAATTTACCTGAAGGCAAGAATAGAGAAGAATGTATAGAGGTAAAATATTGAAGTTTAGGAAAACTTTAAATTAAAATGTATGAAAAAACATCCTAAAGAGGCATACCTCTCTCTAATAGCAGATGGCTTAACAAGTCTGAACTTTAAATTGAACAATTTTCTTGTTTTTAAACACTGAATTAAAATTCTCTCCTATATAAAAAATTGTAATACTTTTTACTAAACAATAAACGTTTCATCTGTAAAAAATTTTGTAAAAATCAAGCTTTTATTAAATAATCACTGTAGTCATGCATAAAACTGTTTATTATTTAATACATTCATCTTTTAATCTGTCATGCAAATATTAGTGGGAGGGGTAGAGTGGATGCCAAAGAAACTATTCCTGAAGTCTAAGTCTAATTTTTTTAAAAATTGACAATGAAAAAACAACATTATAAAAAAATTCAATTCAGCACAAAACTCAAAGGCATGCATTTTCCTTAATAGATATAGAACTACAAAAAATAGAACTGTTTCAGTTTTGTGTCAAATTGAAACAGTTTTTGCATAAAAATGATACGTCACATGAAGGAGTATAAAAAAATGTAACTGTTAGATTTTACTCGTATTATTTTTAGGACAAAAAACTTGTCCCGTTTTTTGGAAGAAAAAATATTTTTTGGACCTTTTCTGAAAAACATGATAAAAACTGCAAACCTTTAGTTAAGGTAATGCTGATTTTGCATTTTTTCAAGTTCATTGATTGAGCAACGAAGATATTTGCATCAAAAGTCAAAAAATTGTATTTGGAATAGTTTTTTTTTTTGGCAACAGGTAACGATGTTATATGAAAAAAAATCATTGAACTAAGATTTATGATAGTCTTGAAGAGATATGAGAAGGTTATTGGTGTCAAATAAACGGAATATTTTTTAAAAAAATTATACCTAAGAAAATTTAAAAAGTAAAAATACATTAAAATATATTGAATAAAAAATGCATATATCAATAGAAATAAATGAAAACAGTTCGGTGCTGTTTGTAGCTTTATTAACCTTCGTATACTCGCGCTTTGGTCTTTCAGACCGACGGTTTACATTTGCCTTTCTATAAAACTTTGTTTGATATGATTTCACACGTGCTCATCTAAAAGTAAACTTCATTGATGATATTAGATTTATTGATGAGATTTTACTAAAAGCATACTTTTTTTTTTAAATAAATTTTTTAATAAATTGTTCAAACGTATCTCAAATTTTTAACACTCTTTTCAGTGTTTTTGTATTCCATTTTTTGCAGGAGAGGCGTTTTTTTGAAAAGAATAACTTTTTTGGTGATAAAAACACTACTTACTGACGGAACCTATACCTACCTATTCAGGAACCTACATATCAAGTTTGAGGAAAATCCTTCTGATAGTTTTTACGTGATGCGCGTACAGAACGACAAAAATTTTAAAAATGTTTCTGGAATTCACATCCTTCAAAATGCTCAGCAGAAAATGAATTACGAAAAATATTCGATGTACAGATTTTTTTTTTTTTCATAGTTTTATTATGTATCTATATATTTTCTTATTTATTTCGTTGTTACAAAATTAGTACCATCAGAAAAATTTCTCTAATAGCACAAAAACAAATTAAAATATATTATAAAGTATTGATTTTCGAATTAAATAAAAAAAATTAAATAGTTCTTATCATTATTAAAATTATTTTTTAATAATGTAGTTCATGTAACCCGCCTAGTTGCCTTTACTGCATGTTTTGCTTGAGATCTAATTTTGTGATGCAGGCTCATAGCCAGGATTTTTCAGGAGGATATTGCAAAATAGATAACATTATTATTATTCTTTATTGTGGCTTTTATTTTTTATTTTAAAATATTAGAGTAAAAGCTTTTAGCATGAGGATTTATGTATTTTATATCAATTAAACTTTGAAAAAGAGGTCAAATAATTTTTTTGCATATACTTTTCTGTCAAATGATATAAATTGAGAATTTGTTCATAGCCTTTTAAGCACTAGAGAGGTAATCTACGTCGATTCGACGATTCGTTCTGCTTTCACTTTTTACACAGTTTTAGTCGTTGATGAGCTCTTGCAGTGGGTACACTTTTTGCCAAAGTTTATATTCTTTTCAAAAGTAAAACAGTTCTCATCAACTCTCGTTCTGACCAGGTTTTTTGATAATTTGGTTGCGAAAATTTTTAATTAATTCCAGTGTTTTTTATTATTAAATTCTAGCTTTTGTGTTAACTTGTGCTTTTTGGGACATTTGAGGACGTCTTTCAGTCAGGTTTTTATAGTTTTGTTTACTTTTCCATTTAATCTATCAAAAAAGGGGAAAAGAAGTTGTTTTTGAAAATTTTCCATAAGCTGTGGAAGCAAAGTTTTTGAGTTTTGTTTTTAAATTCATATTCGCTTGTTTCTGTTGTTTTTGTTCTTCGTTTGATAATTTGTATCATTCTTAAATTCAGCAGTTTTACCAAAGAAGTAAAATATAAGGAAGTGGTGTAATAGCAGAAAAGTGTGGTATTTTTTATATTGGTGTTGGTTCACACAAATACAGAAACGATAATAATGGGTCGTATTCGGTTGTATCGTAAAAGAAGGCCCAAACTGTTAAAGTTTGTTCTTATTGCATTAAAATTTTAAGAACATTTCAAGAATAGCAACAACTCTAATTATTTAAAAAATTTCAGATCGTTCGCAATTGGCTTAGAAGTTATAGGCATCCATCGTTGAATAAGAGTAAAAATCTAGCTGATTTTTGAATTTTTCCAACAAAACTAAATTTTATGGGTATCAAAAGAGATATAATACAAGTATCTATTCAACAAGATATTAAACATAAAAATACATTCATTTAAGACACAATCATTTTTTTACTTAAAATCGCTAAAATGTATTTAGTTGTCTCTTTTTAATAGGAGGCCTTCGGCCGCTGCTTAGGGATTACAAACCCCAGTTAGTCCAACACAAGCTTCGCTCTCTACAGTACTTCTGGATGTAGTTATCTTATTAATAATTCTCTTTTTAGTGGATTGCTTTCGTAAAAGGTAAACCACTAGTATTTCAGACAAATTCTAATTGTAAAAAAAAAAATATAATAAAAAAATATATTTATGTATGACACCTCGTTGAATAAATACGTGCATTATCTTTGTTTTAATACCCATAAAGCTTAGTTTTGTTGAAAAACGAAAAAAACAGCAAGATTTTTAGGTAATTTTTCTAAATTTGAAGGCCTACAAATTCTAAACTTGAACTTTAATTACAAATGATATTATATTACTTTTTAAAAATCTTTATTTTTTTTTTTGTGTTTCTGCCTAGTTGTCGTGCAGAAATCAGAAAAATTTAACAAACAAGTACTAAGTCTCATTCACTATGCCAAAAATAAGAGCGCCCCAAAAATATATTCGACTGTGAAAAATGACTGCGCCCCTGAAGCAGTGTTTGTGCTTGGACAGATGTGGTTTGAGCAAACTGGCGCAAAATCAACGGGGTCTAATTTGCATTTTTAAACAGTTTTTAATTAGAAATATATATCTTTCTAAAACAAATAAGATAAAAAATATCGTTAGAAACTAAATAAAGCACTTTTGTTAAAAGAATTCAAACCGTATGGACATATTTACCTGTGGAACGAAAGCGCATTGTTTCTAAGCTTTTGGGAACTTTCACAATTTTTAATCGCACAACTCATGTTGCATTTATTTTTGTAGTTTTTTTCTTTGATATTGCCACTTTTTAAGCAGTGATAAATGCTTAAAATTAAATTATTTTCAACTATTTTGCTGAGGCGTCTTCCAATAAAATGCCAGGGTTCTCAAAAATGTCAAAAAACACTCTCTTTCTCGCTCGCACAATCTAAGAATGGTGCAACAGTTCACGTACAGTGTGTGTGTTAGCAACACCATTTCCTTATATTTTACTTCTTTGAGTTTTACAACAATTTTATTCTAAATTTTTGCTGCATTCTTTTGATAATCGCTGCATACTTTTAGGAACTTTTGAGTACAGGGTGGTAGCAACGCAAATTTTTTTTTTTTATTGTAAAAAATTTTAAAATTTTTGTTTGTCAACTAAGTGCAGGGTTTTTTGCCTTATTTTCGTCCTTTTATCTTGCATTATTTTAATACGATTTGTGCTAAGCCTGACTGCTCTGTAAGCGGTGAAACTGAGCGGGTTTTATCATGTTGGTTATGTGATAATGCTGTTCACACCAAATGGGCAGGCGTGACAGGACGAGTTGCGGATTGTATTGAGAAAGGTAAAGGGAAGGCTGGTCTTGCGATAAATGTAGATTGGCTGACATCAACTTCTACAAGCTTTTTAAGCAGACGAAGCAAGGTTTCTCTGAAATAAGTAAGGAACTTACTTCGCTTTCTGCAAAATTTTATAAATACCAGTCACTTTTCGACGATTCCAAATATATTGAAGAGTCAATTCCTTCACCCAAGCGGAAAAAGAAACACATGTCATTGCGTAGTAAGCAAAAAACGGATTCAACTTCAACTCTACATTCTTCTGAACATGGCATTGCTCATGACATGGAAATTTGTGGTATAACAGCCCCTCCACCTATTTTAACTTCTACTTCGAATACAGCAAATATATCGATTTCTGTTCCTTTGCCAGTGCTGGCACCTCCACCTTCATTGTCAGACATATCTTAAGCCTGTTTCTCTTTCACCAACTCTGGTCGATTCCCAGGTTGTTCCTCTTACTTCTCAGGTTTCTGTTCCACCTAAGCCATTAATTGCAATTCCACAACAGAGGTTGATATAGATTTTTTCATTAAATCAAAGCTGAAGTCGTCGCCTGGATAAATTAATGTCGTATGTTAC
This sequence comes from Dichetophora obliterata, assembly GCA_963920525.1. NCBI lineage: Eukaryota > Metazoa > Arthropoda > Insecta > Diptera > Sciomyzidae > Dichetophora > Dichetophora obliterata. The sequence goes on along the minus strand of OY986435.1, from coordinate 232,827,229 downwards.
ATTTGGCGATTGTTGGGAAATCGCGATTGAAGTTGAAAGCCTTCTTTCTCAGAAACGCCACGGTAGATTTTTTCCAAATTTTGAGAAATTGTTACATTTGCACAGAACTAAAAGAAAATACAATTTTAATAGTCAACACTTTTTACTTTGAAAGATATCAAGGATTTTCTTAAATAAAATTTTATCGTATGTTACATCTTGCAACATGTTTGTGGTCACTTTATACACATACGACAAAATGTTATGGATATGAATCCCTTCGAATAAAAGAAAACTAAGATTGTGTCATGAAAACTTAAGTCTTTATTTTAAAAAAAATGAGGTAAAACAACATAAAAACATAAACACGTAACATTTATTCATTTGCTGCTTGCAATTAAATATTTATAGAGGTATTATCAAAATAAAATAAAAAAAAATTCAGTCTTAAAAGTTTCATTCAATGTGAAAAAAGGAACAAAAAAAGTTAATGCATATTAAATTTTAAGTATGGCACGATAAAAACTTTTGTCTTCTTCTTTTTCGAGGAAGCGAATACTGCTTTCCAAATCTTTCTTTTTGTTGACATCTAAATTTCTTTTTTGAACCAGTTTAAGCTCTTGTTGCCAAATCCTAGAGATATTTGAGTATCTTCCTTTATATTTTTTTAAATCCAAAAAGTTATATGTAGTATTTTTAAACGACAATTTTATACCAATTTTAAAGAGATCAGTGTTTGCATACATCAAAGATTTGCATTTAAAAAATGGTACTTCTTTGAAAGACAAGCTTTCTGATTGAATAGAATAACACTTAAAATCTATTTCGGCCATTTGCAAAATGCTTAATTTTATGTTTTCAGAACGCATATTCTTGAGCAGCCGGATTAAAGAAACTTGGCTGGGTATCTCTACATTTCGTAAATATTTTTCAATCGCGCTGTGAACACAATCAACTTTTTTCTTCCAAGTGTTTTTGATGCAGTTGGATCTCAGCTTCAGTTTGCTTACCAGTATTGGCTTTGAAAAGATGACACTTGTCGCAAATATCTTTTCTTGGTGCAAAGAAAGAAAGATTATACTTTGTGTTGAATATCTTTCTATAGATGTCTAGACTGACAGGATCACTGACTGAGGTCTTATACAGATTAAACATTTTTTGAACACTTAAGTGTGCCTCTAAATATTTCCTGGAAGTCGATGCTCTGCAATAATGCGAGTCGATTGTAGGAAAACTTGATATATGCGTTTTTACTTCCTCGATTTTATTTGCATCGGTAGCTTTCTTCCCACGATGAGAGAGCTTAGTCTTCGACTCAACAGTACCAACTTCGTAATGCTTGGCAAAAAAGTAATAAATTACTCTTTCAGAGATTGCCAGGGTGTTCAAAAAATATTTTTTGCAAACTTGAACTGTCTTGCAGCTTGTTTTAAGGTAAAAAATAAATCGGGCCTGTTTTTTATGTTGATCCTGTATTTTACATTCAACTCTTCTGCGCTTCACAGCTTCCCTCTTGACGAAATTGCCATAAAATATTTGTTTTTCACTGGAACTCAGACTCCAAAAGTGGGAGTGAATGCGCTGTCTTTCTTCTACAGATATGTTTTGCGTGCAAGTATAGAAACAAGTACTACAACAAATGGGCCCTATAGTTTTCCCTGTTCTTTGCACACCTTTGTTGCTTATAAATGGCAGACCGTGGTCACGAAGATTCTTACGCATGTTTTGTTTCCACAACTCAGGATTGCGTTTTCGTTTTCTTGCCACAGGAGAGTCACAGTAAAATTTAAAGTTTACTGTATGAGAAATACAAATTTAGAATATCTAATTGAGGGCTAAAGGTGCTAATGGATTATTCACACCTTTAGTCCTAAAACTACAAATGGAAAGTAGTAGTACTTACATGAACTACTATAATCTGATGGTAATTGTCGTATTTCACTGTTAACAGTTCCCGGAGTAGATTCAATCAATTCTTCAGCGGCTTCATAATAATTTCTTAACGCCGATTTCGCTTGCGGCGCGTAATTCGGATCTTTGGCCTCATCATCCGAAGAGAAATCAGACCCACTGCTATCTGGCAATATTTCATTACGCATGCTAATATGTAGAAATGTGTATTGGTATATTTATTACGGCAATTTTAAGTTAATTTATTTGTTTTGGTATGCTCTTAGAATACTTACTTATAAATTTCTTCCGGCAAATCCGGCGCAGGAGACTCGACCGATCTTGACGACATCACAAAAAGCACTGAAATATTATCGATTTATGCATTCCTAATAGCACATAAGACAAAATTTTACCGAACACGAGTAAAATTTTGTCGTATGTGTTGACGTACTTTCCACATACGACAATATTTTAGCAAGTACAGAAAATACTCAATTTGTATGGAAAAAATGTCGTATGTGCGAAAGATTTCCACATACGACAAAATGATGACTAAAGGGGTTGTGACCTTGCACATACGACAAAATCTGTCTGAATATCTCGGAAACTAAAGCAGATACCGAAAAATTGAAAACGCCATTCGAAAGATCTCACTTAATTTTGTATAACTGCGTCATTAACTCAAAACTGCTCGATTTTCACATACGACATTAATTTATCCAGGCGACGAAGTGTTCCTTGCATCCTTCGGTTCATAAATTCAAATTTTCAAATGTAAGATCGATTACTTCTTTTAGATTAACAGTTCCTGAAAATTTATTTAATTCTATAGTTGATGTAAACTTTTGACCACCAAACACAATTGTATGCGAATTTGAATTTAGAAGGAATCCAAAACCTGTAAATGTTGCACATTTGCCGCATCCCCGAAGTAGCCCTGAATATCATCCAAAAAACGATTAACAAGCCGCAAGTCTAAATTAGAGCTTGTGTACTAAACTCCAAACTTTTCGATATTTTCATAAACAGTTTTGATTTCGAATAAAACATTATAATTTTTACAGAGACTTGGCTTCGCTCTAATATCTCAAATTCTGAAATAATGTGCAAAACATATCAAATTTTTGTAAAGATCGTCATGATAAGATCGGTGGTAGTGTTTTGATAGCTGTTCAAAACTCGCTTGCATCTGAATAATTGACAAAGCTTGGCACCAGTGACATTGAGTTAATTTGTGTTGCAGTTAAATTAAATAATAGTATTATTTATGTTATCTGCTCTTACATTCCTCCTAAATGTGACTGAACAATTTATTTAAAACATATATACGCCATCGAAAAAGTTTATAATTTGTTAAAAAAATAAAGACGTTCTTAGTGTGCTGAGTGATTAAAACCTACCTTTTGTGACTTGGAGATCGTCGGACGATTCTTCATTTCTTACACCTGCTTCCAATAGCAGATAAGACGAAATACTTGGTGTCAACAAACAAACAGTCCCAGCGTCTTGGAACCCACGTTACAGTTGACAATACCTCATTCGAGGTTGTGAAGAACTTCGTTTATCTGGTATTCAGCATAAACTCAATCAACGACATCAGCATTGAGATCAATCGAAGAATAACTCTTGCCAACAGGTGTTACTTTGGGCTCAGTAGGCAATTGAGAAGAGGAGCCCTCTCTCGACGAACGATAATCACGCTCTATAAATCGCTCATCATGCCCGTCCTACTTTATGCATCACAAACCTGGACGCTAAGCAGTTCAGATGAAAAGACCTTAGAAAGATTCTTCGTAAGATCTACGGACCAATCTGCGTCAATGGCGAGTATCGAATACTGTGGAATGATGAACTGTATGAGCTATACGCTGACATCGACATAGTCAAGCGCATTAAAATCGAGCGGCTTCGCTGGCTTGGTCATGTCTTTCAGCGCATGAAAGACGATGCTCCAGTGAAGAAAACATTCGATTCGGTATCCCAGCGGCGGTCAACGCAGAAGAGGACGACCGCATCTGCGTTGGAAAGACCAAGTAGAGGACAACCTGACGAAGCTTGGAATTTCCAACTGGCGCCAGCAAGTGAAAGACAGAAATGGCTGGCGCAAATTCTTAGATGAGGCCAAGACCGACATACGGTTGTACCGCCAACTAAGTTAGTAAATAAGTAAGTTTCCAATAGTGATTGGATAAATGATTTCTGAGATAATCTATCTGATCTGTGTCTCCAACAAGTCAATGCTATTTTTAATATAAACCACAGAACTCTAGACCTTGTATTTGTAGATAGATGCACGACTGTTAATCTCCATTGCTAAAATCCTGTTTCTCTTCCAGAAGATGTACATCATCCAACTCTTGAAATAACAGTTTTACTCTGCCACGAAAAAGCAGATAAAGTAACTGCTAATGCGTGAAATAAAAAGTTTATAATTTTAAAAAAAACGGACTATGTAAAACTTAATTCCTTACTTTCGTAGACTGATTAGTCTCCAATTTTAGCTAGCGAAACATCATCTTATGGTGATAAATAAGGCAAAATGAGTCCTTGGTTTCATTAAAAAATGCGCTAAAGAATTCAGTGATCCCTTTACAAGTATATTATTATATACCTCTCTGGTAAGGCCAGTTCTTGAATATGCATCAGTTATATGGAACCTATAATATGTTCCGTTTAAAAACAGTTTTTACATTTTGCTTTACGTCATAGTCGTTGGAATCCCAATATTATGCTTGCATCGTATAAAATACGCCTTAAGATTATTTTACCACCTTCCCTAAGAAGCACAAGAATGATGCCTAATGTCACGTTTCTGTATAAATTACTTCGTGGCGGGATTAATTCGGAATATCTCAGCTCTAAATTTTAACATGCCAAGGAGAGGAACTAGACATTTTCTGTTTTTCAAGTTGAGTCAGTGCAATTCTAATTATGCTCTTCATGAACCTTTACGATGTATGTGCAGTGATTTCAATAATAACTTCAATATGATTAATTTTTCTGATTCGGTAGACGTCTTAAAACGGAAAAGTATATTACATTTAAATAATTAGACTTCATTTATTAACTTCATCTTATTATAGCTAACGCAGTTTTATAACAATGTAATATCGGTAATATCACGTGGCGACCGTAGTTTAGTGGGTAGAGTGCGTGGCTAAGCTTAAGAACTGCGGTAGCCCGGGTTCAATTCCAGCTCAGACAGAAAGTTTTTTCAATTGAATTAATTTTTCTGTTCGGTCGTCATCTCTCTGCAGACAATGGCAAACCTCAGAGAGTAAAAATTGCCATGTAAAGCTTCTTGAGAACATAAGCCGTTTGGAGTCGGCATATAACACGTAGGTCCAGTTCTCGGTCATTTGTGATCAAACATTTAATAACACGCACAACACAAATTGATCAATAGAAGCTAGGTCAAAGTCCTTCCAAGAGCTGAAATGGCCAGTTTATTTTTATTTGATATAATATCGGTAATTAAGATTGTTCTTTTTCTCCTTTTTGTATCAATAATATTTTTTAAAAAGTAAGCACCATCAAATATGAATCGGGTTTTCAAAACTTGCTTTTTAATTATTCAATATTTAAATTTCAAATCGAACTGTGATTTACATGCTCACGTGGCTAAATAAAAATAAACTGGCCATTTCAGCCCTTGGAAGAACTTTGACCTAGCTTCTATTGATCAATTGTTGTGCGTGTTATTAAATGTTTGATCACAAATGACCGAGAACTGGACCTACGTGTTTCATGCCGACTCCGAACGGCTTATGCTCTCAAGAAGCTTTACATGGCAATTTTTACTCTCTGAGGTTTGCCATTGTCTGCAGAGAGGTGACGACCGAACAGAAAAATTAATTCAATTGAAAAAACTTTCTGTCTGAGCTGGAATTGAACCCGGGCTACCGCGATTCTTAAGCGTAGGGGCCACGCACTCTTCCCACTAGGCTACGGTCGCCACTCTAACGTGGCTTCTTGATTTAAAATTAGACTGAACTCACACTATCACCTGGATTGGTGTGCCAGAGTATATGTCTTTTCCACACCAGTTTATGCCTGCGTTAGCCCAAATGCATATCCAACTAATTGTGGTTTTGATTTGGCGGATATTGAGATTTATCTCATTTCCACGTATGTCCTTGGATTGGACAATGGCCACAAGCCAGTGAAAATGAGTATAGTGTTTTGGATTGTTTTTGAAATCAGGATTTTTTTTAGAGTACCTTAAATAGAAAATCACTATCATTTAATTCGATGTCCTTTATTTATGTAGAATAAAATATATTTAAATACGCGTTTACATATATTAAATTTTTAAATTCCGCTGAAAAGCCAATTAATGTGCTTAGTGGAAAATCCTAATTGCCAATAGGGGGTATGTTTTAGTACGTAGGTGCATTCTGTCTGTCTCGGCTGATCCAAACAGGATCTAGAATGTAAATCTTGCATGCGTATAGCTCGGGTATACGTACATATCTTTGGAAGATTCCATACCTCCGGGCGAATCAAAAAAAAATAAAAACTAGACTACATCAATCCAAACTAGATTAGCCAAAACGTGTGTGAACTATGATTACCTCTCTATGGTTCAACTCATAATTGTAAGAAATTATTTCAAGATAATTTTTCACATTCTTTAGCCCATTAACTCAACTCTTTCTTTAGCTTTATTACCTGTAAAATATGTTTAAAAAACTATTAATTTTACTTTGCTTGGGTGTATTTCGATTTCGGCGGTCAAAATTGCATTTCCACTGCTCAAAAAAAAAAATTACGCGTTTTTGCTTTATTACGCAAAGTGGTTTAAGGTTGGAGAAATTATGTTCTTAAAAACACGATCATGGAAGGCACTTTGAACTTAAATAATACAAAAATTCAGTAATATAAGAGATATTGGAAATGGTAAACTTATTCAAAATAGGTTTAGAATTTAATTTTAAAAATGTAATTTTTCTTCAAAATTATAAATTTTTCCTTTTAATAGTTTTATTTTTATTAGTATGTTGATAAAGTACGGGGTGGGTTTGAACTCTTATTCGACGTAGCTAATTTTTCTATGATTTAAAAGTTACAGGTATTTCTTCAGCTTATGACAGCATTGGTCATAAGGAGTATATTATTTTTTTGATCTTTTTTAATAGTTTTTTATTAAAAAATTTATTTTAAAATTTGAAAACTATTAATACCTAAGCATTTAATGCTATTCGTGGTCACCATCTCAAGCGTCATGTGTTGAAAGTTCATCATTGCTGAATATTGTAATGACTTGATAACTACTTTCAAGGATTTGTGCTTGAAATGATTTACACTGACCACTTCATGCATATTGATTATAAGCATTTTATTTATTTTTGCTAATAAGCTTTTTGTTTTTATTTTTGGATAGTTATTTATATAAGTTAAGCTTAAATATGATTCAATCTTTAAATATTAAATCTTTTAACTCTTTGGTTAATCTTAGGTATGTCAAATCCTTGACGAACTTCAAAGTTTTACCTGTTGTAAAATAAAGCCTAGCATCGGGCATTCCTGACCAGCTTCGTTTTGCCTTCGTTTACCGTCACTTCGGCCGCTTCGGCCGATTTCTTTCCGATAGCGGTGAAAGCAGCAATGAGATCTCTCTTGGTTCGCCCGATAATGTCGATATCATCAGCGTACGCAAGAAGCTAGACACATTTGTAGAAAGTGGTTCCACTGCAATGCACACCGATCTTTCATATGATTCCCTCTTTGGTGAAATTAAGAAAATCGCAAAATAGGGAGTTATCTTGTCCACAACCTCGTTCGGTGCTTAAGGTTTCGGAGAGGTAATTTTCCACCTTGACAAAGACCCATGAATTGCTCAACGTCATCCTGCAAAATCTTGACGAAAGATGCACTCAGTATACGTTATTGAAACATTATCCATAAGAAAATTTCACTAAACTTGATCTTTAAATATAATTTAAGTAGCTTTTTGCAAGAATATGATATGACGTTATACACAACCGCAATAAACCATTTCATTTTTTTTTTTCAAAACTAAGTTTTCAAATTAATTAAAAGATATTTTTGTCCCTTTCTGTATTTTCGACCATTTCAACGCTATCTTATTTTCTGTATTGTGCTAAGTCAATAAAAGTTATAAACTTTATGCATTTGTGTGTATATTTAATAAATTAATATTTATTTAATTTTTAAATATAGACCCGCGGGTATTTTGCAAAAAGGATACTATTGGAATATGATATGCATGTGTGTATATTAAGAAAAACAAAGAAAATGACTGAATATTTGCCGCAAGCAGGATGTGGCAGTAAAAGGATGGTGTGGCTAAAAAAACACAGACACACACACATACACATACACACATCAACAACAGACGCACAAGCAACATTTAAGCTCTTAAACAAATAAACGAACGCCGAGATAGGCAAAGGCACGCACTTCCGCTTTTAAGTGCGCCAGTAAAAGACGTAGAGTATTTGTTAGTTTTAGCTTCGGGTCAATAAAGTCATCAGCTTTGTACGTGCCAGAGTGCGAAAATGCGTTTGTGTTTACGTGAGTGTGTTACATCCTTTATTATGCGTTCGTGTGCCGTGGGCGTACATTTTGCGTGGTTTAAAGTTTAAAAGTTTCTTAAATCTTGTAGTTTTTTAGCCACTTGCCATTGCTTTAAATTTAATCAATTGCTTGAGCTATATATCAATTACTACTACACACAAAAAGTCTCGTCGGTAAATTCAAACAATATTTGCGATCACTTTACCGTCAATGCAATTGTTGTTGCTCAGTTACTATGTTTTCGTTTAAAATTACCTATCAAAAATTGTAACTTAACAATTGTGACAGTAAATCTTAACGTTTCGAACAGTAAGAGTTAACAGCTTATATTTTTTCATCGAACATGTTATTTCACATAATTCAAAAAAAGACTATCGAAAAGACAAGACTATCGAAAATAGTACCAAATTATTAAGGGTAGGTGCCTTAAAGAAAACTGGCGACAGCAGTAAAGTAAGACAAGCTTACATCGATATGGATACAGTCGATATGGATAGATTCGTTGTTATTAAAACCCAATGAGACGACAGATTTTTTAAAAATCAGTCCGAGTTGCTGGAATAAGGAACAAAATTATTTACGCGCTGAAGAAGTTGTAAGCAAAATGCTTATAGTTAACGACTTCGCCGAAAGAGCTGTTGGGCTTATGACAAGTTTCAACGGAAAAATTACAAACGTAGAAACCAAGAAGCAAATGGTGCAGCAAGTAGTAGAACTGCACCAAATAATGTTAGCCTACCTTAACACAACAAAAAAGTTTTATTAAAATCTATCCTTTTTAAATAAATTGAAAAGAAATGAATTTTTTCTTGTTATCGCAAAACACGTAAAATTTGTGTTTCAATCAAACTGAGTTTTCTTAATAAAAAAACGACCAATTTCAATTATTTTTTTTTTCTAAAATATCTAAATAAATTTGGCTACAGACCTATGGTATTTTTTCTTCTTATTCAACGGTGTCTTGTTCGTTGGCAACACTTAGAATCAAAATTGCTTAAAAAAAATCAATTCTGCGAATTGGAATAGTGCTGCAGGCTCAAGTATGCAATTTTTGCAATTTATGATAAATAAATTCAATGCACCGGTAAATTCTACATAGGAAATGGTTGGCAAGGCTTATTTTTATCAAATTTGAATATCCTCAAAAAACCGATTGTGGTGGGGCTATAATAAAATTTGCACGAAATAAGGGTTTTCGCTTTGAGCGGTCTCGGTTTTACGGATATTTAAATGTCTTTTTCGAATTTCCGAGTTTCTTAACATCCTCCTTCAAATGTGCTACAGACTCCACGGATCAGAAAAACTTTTGCAATTTAGTACAAAATTTGACTCATCTGCAGGGCAGTTTTTGGATGCAACATTGATCCTGTCAACTGCCATCTGTTAATAGACTACTGTCAAATTTTGAGCAAGCTGCGTCATTTTGCTTGTGTTTGACAGTCATTGAAATCAGGCAACCTCGTGAATTTCGACGAAAATGGATATACATATATGAATTTCGTGAATTTATCAAGCATTGTTTTTAGCGTTAAAAAACCATCACCGAAACCAAGGAAAGGCTTGTCAAATACCATGGGAACTCTGCACCATCAATTTCAACCATAAAAAGTAGTTAACTGAATTCCGTTGTGGTCGTACCAGGAATAATGTCACTGAACGTCCAGGTTGTCCCGTCAGAAATCGTCGATAAAATCCATTAAATGATATTGCACGATCGGAAAATGAAAGTGCGTGAGATGGCTGAGGCGTTTGACATCTCAACTGAGTGACTACATCACATTTTAAATGAATATTTGGACATAGGAAAGCTATCCAAGCCATGGGTATATCGTTTGCTCACACTCAAGCGCAGCCGTGTGACCACTTCAAAAGAGTTTATGGCGATGTTCAAATGCAACCCGTAGAAGTTTTTGAGCCGTTTCCTAACCATTGACGTTACATGGATAGATCACAACGCAGAGACAAAGGAACATTCAAAGCAGTAGACTTCTCCGGGTGAACGTGGACCTGGCGACAGTTTTTGGGAAATTATGCGATGTCATTCACATCGATTACCTTGAACAGGGTAAAATGACCACTAGCAAATATTATTTCAGCATTTGAACAAATTTGATTCGAAGCAAAAACGACAGACACCATTTGGCAAAAAAGTGCTGTTTCACCACGACAACGCATCGGCACACACGTCTGTAGTCGCCATGGTAAAATCCATTAATTGGGCTACGAACTGCTACCCCATCCAGCAAATTCTCCAGATTTAGCCCGCTTCAACTATTTCCAAGCCTGAACAAATGGTTTGGCGGTAAAACTTTTAGGTCGAATAAAGGGGTCATTATTTTGGGGACCTTTATAAAACCGTTTATTTGGAAGGAATACAAAAATTGGGAAAAAGCTGAACTAAATGTATCGATCTAAAAGGAGAAAAGAAATTCCTTTTGTTCAAAAATTAACTGACTTATTAATTTTCTCTCGATATGCACCCCTTAAGAGGGTGAAACCTACGCCTATGCACTCCGCAGGGTAACGTTGAGCAATGTATGTAGCTTCGCGACAGTAGGAAATGAGCTTTCCGAAACCTATAGTATAGTATGACGCATGGCAAAATTAGACAAGGTAGTGTAAGGGTGGAGAGCCGGTGACCGAAACTGTCAAAACGAAGTTGACATTGGACATTGAATATGCAAAAAATGAGAATGCAATATGAAAGCAAGAATTGGCAAAATATATCAACATGGATGAAACCGGTGTGCATCGCAATGGTACCATTTTCTACAAAGGTGTTCAGCACAATACTGCTAAGAGAGATTTAAATGCTGCTTTCTCCGCCATCCAAAAGCAATTAGCCTTTACTATAATTAAACGATGTAAATGCTGCCTTCAAACAAGGTTCTCATTTTACAACAGGTAACTAAATTTCTAATGTCGTCAAGGGCATGATTTACTTATTATAATGTTATTTGTATTTTTTTGACGTATATTTATATTTTATAAACAAACATATTTTGACAATTTGCTAAGAGTGTTTAGTGCTGTTGGAAAAAAAAGGTATGTTTCAGTGTTTCGTTGCGTAGTTTTCTAGTGTAGTAGTTTTTCAATGATTTCTTGCCAAGTTAATAAGAAAAAGAAACTATGTAGGTGTTGCGTCGTAAGTGTATGCTATGTTGTAAGTATATTCTTGAAATTTAGAAAGTTCATTTACAAATTTAAAATAAAAAGTTTTTTTTTGTCATTGCTCAAAACCAAATAAGTTCACTTTATTAATTGAACGTCTAATTTAGAAGAAAGTGAGTTAAGGCAAAAAACAAATTATAAATAAATACTAGTGGTATTCAATGAACGCCGTAATGTCGATGTAAACAGCGTAATTTGCAATAACAAAATTGGAAGGGATTAAACATACGCAGCTTACGGCCCAAAAACGTGTTGTATACAGTACGTATAACGCGTATTATGCGAACGGGGTTTATTTTTGTTTTTACCAGCAGTGCTTCCTTTTTCTTTTTTAACAATTTAAAAAATTATAAATGCACTTACCATTGATGGATCTAAAATTTCTCTAAAACTCCAAATTATTTTGTGATGGCAATTTCTTTTTAATACAATTACGCAATTAACTCGGTTTTTATTCGTGAAAGCGCTTAGCGTAAAACTATAGCTATACGCTTTCAGTATATATGTATAAGATATATTAGCACTGATTATATATACAAAGAATACGTCGTTCATTGAATAGCATTACTATATTGTGTTGTAACATAATTTCAATTAAAATTTGTAACAGAATGTATGCCTGTAACGTGTGTTTTTTTGTCACAAAACATGGATTGACAAAAATGTCAGAAAATTTGCTATTCTATTAGAACCAAAAATCCGTGAGCGATGGAAAAAAATTTGCGTCGAAAAGTTCAAAGCAAACATATATATTTATAATATATTTATACATATAAAATTTTTATTTTTATTTGTGACTTAAAACAAAAAAAGAATAAATAATTATAATTATTTATTGCTCAAAATTTAAAAAGTCAGAAGATACTTATTATTTTTTGTTTATTATAAAATACATATGTACTTGGTACGGTCTCTGAACTAAAAAGAAATCCTATATAGTGTTATAACATAATTCCATTTCCAAAATTTTAAACAGAAAGTATGCCTATAATGTGCAAAACATGGATTGGCGAAAATATAAGAAAATATAAGAAATGTAACACTTCAGTTTTACATCAATTTGGGACCATTTCAAGGAAAAAATATCATTTCACAAAAACATCTTCCAACAATATATCTTCAAGAGATATACATGGAATTTCAAGTTTTATACCTCGTTGCATGTTGCATTACCTTTCTTTTGATACCCAACAAGATTAGTTGAGTTGGAAAATAAAAAAATTACATAGTTTTAAGGCCATTTTTTTAACTTTAGACCCCTATAACTTCTAAACGACTTTAGAGTGGCCCTTAATTTTTTCTTACTTACTTACTTAGTTGGCGCTACAACCGTATGTCGGTCTTGGCCTCATCTAAGAATTTGCGACAGCCATTTCTGTCTTTCGCTTGCTGGCTCCAGTTGGAAATTCCAAGCTTCGTCAGGTTGTCCTCCTTAATTTTTTCACTATAAACTTTTTTAGCTCTAAATACATTTTTTTTTTAAAAAAGTAAATAAAAAAAGCCAATTTTTGCTTAAGGTAAAATGTTTCTAAAATAATAAATATACTTTCTATTTTAGTAGTTTTATTTCCTATAAATTAATTAATTGAATTTTCATTCAAGTTAAGTTAAAAAAATATTTTAGTAAGTTATTGATGCACTAAGAAAACGGAGTATAAAAAGTACTAGAGAAAAATTTATTGTAGTCAATTAAGTACCAAATAGTATGATTTTAATCCAACCGTGTGCATTTTTGCTGTAATGACATTGCTCTTATGCTTTTATTCTGCTCTCATTTTCAAATAAGCATACGAATTTGAGAAAATGTCAAAAATACGAATAACCTTTAAATAATTAAATCATGGTTAAGGGTTTTATATGACTTGGCACCGCCGTAAACAGCAACAATGATATCAGTCTGGAAAGCTATGATTAACAATTGCTAATAGGTACAACTAGCTACCCCAGCTCGGACAAAATATTATTCAATTGAATTAATATTTCTCTTCGACCACCATCTCTCTGCAGATAATGGTAAGCCTCAGAGAGTAAAAATTGCCATTACCCCTTTTCCACACGGCAAGTTTTCTTATCAGCAAGTCAAAAATACCAAGGAAAGAACAGCACAGCATCAAAGAAAGAACAGCACAGAAGAAAAACTTGCCACTACAGATCATGGCAGAATAATGAGGTAGGGTAAGTAGCTTTGACAAGACCCATTGTTAATGTCAAAATCATAAAATATAGTGCTGCCATATCACAAATTAAAATCCAATAAAAATCCATACTTTGTCTAAGCGTTTCTGATGAAATCCTTTACTAAAAATACTTCAAAACGGGGAAGTACAGCTTTTTTGTTTTAGGCAAGCTTGAAGCGCACTTATTCCGCGAAATATTTTTGTTTGTTATAATCAAGCTTCACTTCAATTTTATTCTTGGTTATATAAGCGTGTATTTGTGGTTTTTTTATAAGGGTTTTTGTGTGAAGTTGCATTTATTTTAATAACTTTTAAATTATAGAAATGGCAAAAAGAAGTGGTGAAATTTGTCAGACAACGTGGAAACTTTAAGTTTTTTTAATGTTGCAAGTGATGATGTGAAGAGGAGAAAGCGGATGGAGTCTTGTGGCTTAGACTTAGAATTTACAGGAAATGTTTGTGAAAAACATTTTTCAGAAACCGATTTCATGAACGCTCCACGTAATTTGAGCTGCAAGCCACCACGTTTGATGTTGAATGCAGTGCTGTCATTGCAGTCATTTGGTACAAAGTGGTCCATGTTGCAAAAAACAACGTGCAATGTCGAATGCATTGCCGTCGTTGCAAGTAAGTTTAATGGTTTAAAAATTGAGCACTGTCCCAATTTAAAAAAAAATGTTTGATTTATGTTTGTCCATCGCTCAAAGTAATCTGCTGCCCGTTCTGAATTTCTTCGTTTTCTGAGTAAATTTGAGAATCGTCGTCCACAATTGGATCGCGAATTGTTACTTTCTTCAGAGACATTTTCTATAGAATAATTATACGAACACTTTGAACTTGAGTTACTATCAGATGTATAATTGTAAGAACACTTTGAATTTGTACTGTCAGTATCATTTGCAAACAACATTTAAATAATAATCATTTTTCACAGCTCTTATATACAAAATTTCATAAAATTTTTAATTTGCGCACTGTAAAAATGTTAACACAATTGACGACGACGACGACGACGACAACTGATTGGCTAAGCTTATTGCGCACTTCTTATTGGTTTCGGCAGCCAATCGGCCGTAGGCCATGATTTAGGCTAAGCCATGAATTATAGCTGAAACAAATTGTTCCAGCGAAAAGTCAATAGAAGATATTCTAGACGAGTCTTTCCAAGTTGGAAATTCACAATCCAGCACTGGGTCAATCTTGCAATCTATTTGCAGAAGGAGACAAGGAAGTATTTGTACTTTAACCTCTCCCGGCGAACGTGGTTACCAAGTGGTGAAGCTAGATGTTTACGATTTTTCGAAGATCTGCAAGAAGCCGAAAACGGAATGGTGGAAGGAAGCCAATTATCGCTCAACTTTTCTTCTTCAATCTCCTGTGGACCCGAATCATCAATTGGTAATGAAACTTTTATTGAATGTATCGACTCAACTCAACTGCAGAAAATTCCAAATGTAAAAAGAGAGGAAAGGGAGACCAAATAATTAATTTTTTGAAAGAACATCCAACAGCACCAATTCATCACATTTTAAATACATCAATGTGGTTAAACTCAAATTTTAAATTTTGGGATATAAATTCAATATTGATAAAAAATTGTATAAGAATATTTCAAAATTATATAAATAATTTATCTTTTATTGAATTACATATTTATTTAAAATCAATAGAACCACAAAATTTAATATTTAATGCACCAATATTAAATTTATATGATTATTATTTTTCAGTAACAGAATCTATAGATGTATTAAATGATTTGTTATTATTTCAATTCTATAAAAATATAGAAGAAATTGTAAAATTTTTAAAAAATTTATATAATATTATCGATAAAAAAATACCCAAAAAAAATACTATATTTATATTCCTAATGCAGGTAAAATTTTTTTTTTGATACTTTTATTCACTTTTGTTTAAATAAAATTTTAAATTGTTTAAATTTGGACAAGTTGGTAATTTTAATAGATACTGTTCTTTTCCTTTAATGGAATGCGTCAATCGACGTATTTTATTATGGAATGAACCACTATTAGAATCATCAGCAACAGAAACATTGAAAATGTTATTTGGTGGAGATACTGTATCAGTTAAAGTAAAATATTGTAATGATGCAGTTATTTTAAGAACACCTTTAATAATTCTTTCTAATAACGATGTGTTCCCCAATGATTTAGCTTTTAGGTCTAGAATGTTTATTTACAAATGGAAATCTTGTACTTATTTAAAAAATTTAAAAAAAAAACCACATCCATTATCATGTTATTATTTATTCAAAAAATATAATATTGTTCAATAAATTAATTTACAGTTAAAAATTTTGTTTTATTTAATAAAATATATTCTTCTTCTTCTTCTTCTTGTTCTAATGGGATAGAAATTTTTCCATGTTCGTCATCAGTTACTCCAAATAATGTTTGACCATCAGTATATGCTCTATCATATACTTTTTGTGGAATGAACTTTGTATTTTTGTCGAGTATATGGTACATAATGTTCTTTTCCTCTTTTTATAAATCCGCTTTTTGGTGTAAATTCATAATTAACTATTGGTTTTCCTATTGCCTGATTTATTAAAAATTGATGGACTTTTTCATCCATTCTTACACTACCGTGATAGTGTGATAAGTATTCTGGATATTTGTGATCATCTGGATTTTTTTCTCTATTCCATTCGTGAATAAAATATTCATTAATAGGTGTTGGAACACATAAAGCATTTGATGGAATATGTTTGTAATATTTGTCATATATTTCTTTTGCATTAAAATTTTCTATATTTGTTACTTTCATCGGATCTGTACCTTCTGAAATATATTTAACATTTTTTCCATAAAACTGTTTATTCAAACCTTGTGCTATCAAACCAATAGGAACGTATTCAGAAGTTGCTGTTCCACTAATCGTAGATCCAACATCAAATGCTGTTCTAGTTCCTAATGGCGTAACACTACACGATACTTTTATAACTTTAGCTGTAGTAGGTAACATATCGTACTCTGCTTCACTTAAATAAAATGGTATAAAATCTACTGGAATTAATGCCATTGATGTTGTAATTTGATCAATTGTGTCTGATGTTTGAATATTTTCTGTGCTATAACCATAACTAATTAGAATTCTTGATTTTGAAAAATTCATATAGTTATTTGAACATGGTGTACTTGGTTTTATCCATGTGATACTCTCAGTAGAGGAATTTCCACTTCCTTTTGCACTCGACCTCGCCCCCGTAGTCGGTCCACGACCTGAACCGCTTTGTTGATCAATATTTTCTTGCATATTAATATTATAAATAGGATTACGATTATGAATACCAGATGATTTTTCAATAAAAGTAGGGTCAGGTTCAGATTGTTCATCCTATTCAGTATCTGTTTTTGGTCGTTTGGGGGCTGGTTCGTTATCGGTTCTGGAGCTATGTTGAGCATCAAAATCTCTTTTTAATGCTGTATAATAATATCCTCCTACTTTATATGAATCGTAAATTTGTTTAGAAATTAAAGCATTACTTTTAAAATCTTGAAAATTTCTAAAACCTCCTTTATCAGGTTTATTTTTAATGTTATTCCACTCTTGTGCTAAATGTCTTTCTCTATTTGCGTAAATCAATTGATTTAAAGTTTTTTTATCACTTGACATACTTGGATATTGAACACCAAAAACACTTTCAAAACCGTATTTAAGTGATAATCCAGCTATGCCAGCTAATTCTGCTAAAGTACCATTGTTTTTATAATCTTGTATAAAACTTTTAATTGCTTTACGATCAGCAGCTCTTATTTCTTCAGTACTTGTTGCTAGTTCATATTCAAGATCATGTACGTATGCATCGAAATCTACTTCATCAACAGGTTCGTCTTCTTTATATATTGTGTTTCCCGGACCTAAGTAATTATGGTTAGGCCAAGTATATCCGTCACGTAGTTTAAATAACATACTAAAAAAATTATATTTTTTTCAGTTTATTTATAACTATTTTGTCATCTAATATTGTATTAACAGGTGTTTAAACACGTTTTATAAATTACGTCATTGTTATATTTTGCATGGTAAAAATGTTAACACAATTGACGACGACGACGACGACGACAACTGATTGGCTAAGCTTATTGCGCACTTCTTATTGGTTAATTCATGGCTTAGCCTAAATCATGGCCTACGGCCGATTGGCTGCCGAAACCGATATAAAGAAATTATTTATAAGATACAGGATGCAAGTGAGAATCAAATTCTTGAATAAAAAATTAAAAATAAAAAAACCAAACAAAAAATTATGGGCAATAATAAATTAGTAAATATTATGCTATAAAACTACTTCAAAGCTTATTTATTTCATAATAGCTGCGTTCCTTTTGCCGTAATATAATCGCGATAACAAATTTTCTCAAAGGAACGGCAAGAAAAACGACTCGTAGAGGGCACTACCGTTGCAGTCAAAATTAAATTCAAACAAGCAATCATGATACATGATTAGGTGTCATGAGAACGTGTGTCGTTCAAAACTGTTGTGAACTGTTATGGTAGCGATACCTTAGTGAACGATGTTTTTCTCTGAATGTGTTTTACTCTAAACGTCAGAAAAATTGTAAATTATTTATTTTAATAATTAATATTATGCAATTATATAAATAATTTAAGTGCAATTGTTGGCTCCGCTGAATGCGTTCAATGTGTGTGACACACGCGGTTTGTTTTGTTTTCTTTTGTTTAACATTCGATAATCGCAGCTCGTGAGAAAATAGGTAGCTGTCATGGCTACCTTATAGTCATTGTATCAAACAAACAAAATATTCAAAAAATGAAATGACAGCTCATAAAATTATAAAGCTGCGGCACCTGTCTTTCAAATTTTTTAAAGGCTATATCACAATTTTATATGGATAACAAAAATAATCCTATTTATTATTTTTATTTTTGCTTTGCATGTAAAAAAAATAATCTGGATTATTTTAAAGCGAATGGAACGCAGCTAATAGATACATACATATATCCTCATTTAATCTTATTAACCCTTCATAAAATTCCTTTTCCATGTGTTTATCCCAGAAATAACATTAATAAAGAAAACTGGCAACTCAAAAACACACTTTTCTTAATATATAATCAATTATACAATTTCTACAATTTCTTCATATATAATCGCAAACAAAATGTCCCATAACAACAATCGTGAATCACGCCGATCAGCTAAAAACCTAACGTCCTCTACGATTTGAAAATAAATAACCTAAGCTGTAATACCTGATGATTTAACAACAAAAATACATTTGCTTCTACCAGGGACTGTAAATAACTGTTATAAAAAAATCTTATCAAAAAAATCATGGTCTTGCAGATATCGCAGACATATGAGGTTTTTATTAAAATGATCTTTAAGGGCCATTTTGTTCACAGAGAGATAAATTTATCCCCGAGTTAATTCCATGATTTTTCCAGTTTTTCATTTGTTCACAGTGAGTTAAGCATTTAACTCTTCAAGCTGGAGATAAAAATGGTGGTGAGATAGCATAACCCCAGAAATATTTAACTCGTGAAAATTGGTGAGTTCCCAATGTGCACAAAAACGGATGCGGATCCGTTACGAACCCGTTACGAGTCCGTCAGTACGCACTACGCTTTCTTATGTTTCGACGGACCCGTTACGAACCCGTTACGAATCCGTCAAAAGAGTCTGAAACGGATTCGTATATGAAGTCCGAAACGGATTCGTATCTGATGTCCGTTACGGATTCGTTTCTGAAGTCCGTTCTACTATTCCGTACTAGTCCGTTCTTCTATTCTAGGCGGATCCAAAAAAATGGAAAAAGCAATTCGTATTTTTGAGAGGAATCGCTCTTATGTTTTGACGGACCCGTTACGAACCCGTTACGAATCCGTCAAAAAAATTACCACAACGTTAACATAAAAGACAGTCTTAAATTTGTTTTACAATTTTTTATTTTATTTTCAGTGGATTAGGGATACGAAATACCCCAGTAGCGGATGGAATATATTCCGAATATATGAAGCATCAATTACCTTGTAATGACCACTACTTCCGACTATATTACCTTACTATGCATAAAAGGCCTTACATTTAACATTGAATGAAATAGGAGGTAAGATATCGCCTCCCTTCAGCATTACCTAGAAGTTATGGAGTAACATACTACTTGTATTAAGTTATAAAAATCACTGCATTACTTTTCCTTGTATGCTACATTACAGGTAATGAGGTATGAGTTAATTACTTCTGCTATATGCAGACGCATTACTTTTTGAAAAAAGTAATGCTTCCTTACCTGGTAATTTATTCTGTATTAGTTCTATGGTAGCCACTGGCAAATCCGCTGCTGGGACAATTGTGTACTTATTTTTATTTTAAACAACTTTTTTATTTCATTAGGCTCGTGCTCCTCAAGCTCTCCTTCAAATCGAAGAAAAGTACTTGTCAGAATTTTTAAATAATTATCATTAGTGATCAAGTTAAATGTGACTATCGGATAGCCGTACACAAGATATTTTTCGGAAACTTTTTTTAATTGCGTGAATTTTGTACGCTTTGTCATTATAGCAGTAAAAGTTATTGGGATGCTTCAATGAAAAATAATGTTTAGCTGTTTGAAGAAACAAGTATGAGCCATCCTGGAACTCACCAACATTGTACTCGTTTGTTTGATATTTTGAATTATTTTTTTACCATTTAAACTAGCCTCCACTACTCTCTTATAAATTTGATTACAAAATATTTTTTTTTTGTTTTAATTTACGTTTAATTTCCTGCAAAAAGTTTTCGAATTTGAATGCGTCAAACTTGTTTAGAGAACCTATATTTTTAACATCTGTAGCTATATGCGTCAAACGAGTCCGTTGCGAGTTCGCATTATTAAAAAAAAAAAAGAGTATGAAACGTCTGTTTCGTATATGAAGTCCGAAATGGATTCGTATCTGAAGTCCGAAACGGATTCGTATCTGAAGCCCGAAACAGATTCGTATCTGAAGTATGAAACGGATTCGTATCTGAAGTCCGAAACGGATTCGTATCTGAAGTCCAAAACGGACTCGTAACTGAAGTCCGAAACGGATTCGTACCTGAAGTCCGAAACGGATTCGTAACTGAAGTCCATAACGGAGAGAGGAATTTCATACGAAAAAGGATCCATTCCGGATGCGAAACGCAATCCGTTTCGGACAAAATGTACGAAGAAGTGAGTTCGTTACGGATTCGTAACAGCTCCGTTTGGCACACTGGGTTAAGATTTTTAATTCGCTCGCATCACTCTCATTTTAATATTTTTTATTTACTTGGTGTCAAAATATTGAAAATACAGATTTTTAAACATAGGGAAACAGTATTGGGGGTTACTGATTTCGAATCTGGTATCAGAATCTCAAAATTCAAGATGTTGGATAAGGTTGTCACTTTAATTTTTTATTTTTACGAATTCTGGGCTGGCGCGAACTGAAGGGTAAAAATGGGTCGCTGAATCCGAATCCGTTGTCAGAATTTCAAAATTCTAAAATTTTTCTACACATAGGGCTGCCACTTAAAAATGTTTTATTTTAAGAATTTTAAACATGAGGGAACATTAGTGGGGGGTTACTGATTTCGAATCTGAACTCAAAATGTTTAAATTCAAGATGGTGGATAGGGTTGCCAACTTAATTTTTTTAATTTCTACGAATTCGGGGCTGCCAAAAAAAATGGTACACCAAAAATGGGTCGCTGAATCCGAATCCGTGGCCTCAATTTCAAAATGATAAAGTTTTGAAATAATAGGGCTGCCACCTAATAATATTTTTTTTTTAGAATTTTAAACATCATTTAACAGTTTTAGGGAGTCACTGATTTTAAATCTGAATTCAGAATTTTAAAATTCAAGATAGTGAATAGGGTTGCCACCTAAATTTTTTTATTTTTATGAATTCGGGGCTGGTGCGAACTAAAAGGTAAAAATGGGTCGCTGAATCCGAATCCGTGGTCAGAATTTCAAAATGATAAAATTTTATAATAATAGGGCTGCCACCTAATAATATGTATTTTCAAAAGTAAAAGCAACCCCAATATTTCAAAATTTTATAATTTTGATATTCTGACCACGGATTCGGATTCAGCGACCTATTTTTGACATACTATTTTTTTGCCAGCTCCGAATTCATATAAATACAAAAAAATTAAGGTGGAAACCCTATTCTCAATTTTGAATTTTAAAATTCTGACTTCAGATTCGAAATCAGTGACTCCCTAACACTGTTAAATAATGTTTAAAATGCTTAAAAATACATCTTATTGGGTGGCAGCCCTATTATTTCAAAACTTTATAATTTTGAAATTCTGACCATGGATTCGTATTCAGCGACCCATTTTTGGTGTACCATTTTTTTGCCAGCCTCGAATTTATAAAAATATAAAAAATTAAGGTGGCAACCCTATCCACCATCTTGAATTTTAAATTCTGAATTCAGATTCGAGATCAGCGACCCCCAATACCCTTTCCTCATGTTAAAAATTTTTAAACTAAAACATTTTTAGGTGGCAACCCTATGTGTAGAAAAATTTTCGAGTTTTGAAATTCTGACAACGGATTCGAAATCAGCGACCCAATTTTACCTAGTGTTTTTCTCAGAGTTGAATTCACATAAATAAACAAGAAATTATCTTGAATTTTAAAATTCTGACACCAGATTCGAAAGAAGTAACCCCCAATGCTGTTTCTTCATGTTTAAAATTCTCAAAAAATGTTTAGTTGTCAGCCCTGTGTAAAAAAATTTTAGAATTTTGAAATTCTGACATCAGATGCAAAATCAGCGATTCATTTTTACCGAGTGTTCACTACAACCCCCAAATTCGCAAAAATAAACCAAAAACCCCACACATTTTTTAATTAATGATCAACACTCTAACAATCCAATAGAAATCGATATAAACTGAGAGCGAATTTAAAAGCCGGGATAAAATGTGAACAAAACCACTTTTTTATCTCCCGATTTATACGCTTGGTATAAAATTAACCTAGAGATAGCTATCCCCGAATTAAATCATATTTATGCCCTTTGTGAACAAAATGGCCCTAAATGAATGATATTTAAAAAAGTACTAAAATAAGAATTATTTCGGACTTTCCTGCTAATTTAACTGCTTATTTAACTGTTGTTTTTCAATTTTTATTTTTTAGTCAAAAATAAAAATCAGTTTCGGACTTTAATTTTTTCTGTCTTCATAAAAACTTGTTACGAACTTTTATTTTTTCTGTTGGAAATAAAGATCCTTTTTGTGTAATTTCTTTAATATTGTAGCTAAATAAATTTCTTTTAATTTGTGTAAATTATGTTGTTTGTTTTCCCTCCATATAATTGTTTTACCCGAAAACCTCTTTAAAGGAACTTTATACAGACTCACAACACACAAAAGCAAATTTTTAATGTTGTCTTCACTGTACGATTTCGTGGTGGCCGAAGCCATTCTGTTAGAATGCGTTTCCCGTAAGCTAAAGATCCGCGGTTTAAGCCACAGCTATAATAGAATGGTTTTTTTCCATTAAAAAATGCTCAGTAAAGTTTGCCATTCCACCATAGACTAAAAAACGAACAGCGCTTGCAAATCATTGTATGTACTATTTTATTATCAAAATTCGTGCTCTGCGAGAAATGTGTTTTTTATCGAAAAATTGTCTTCAGCGACAAAGATCATTTTTGGGTCAATGGGTACGTCAGAAAACAGAATTGCCGAATTGGATCTGAAGATTATTCATAGAGAGTTAAATAGCTGCCAATGCACCCTGAAAAAAGCACTGTTTGGTGCAGTTTATGGACGGCGGCATCATTGCACCGTACTTTTTTAAAAATAATGAAAATAGCAATGTTACAGTCTATGGAGCAAGATACCGTACGATGATAACGACTTTTTTGGCCCAAAATGAAAGAACTGGACTTGGTTGACATGTGCCCCACGGCACGCGATACCATGGACCTATTGAGGGGCGAGTTTGGTGAGCAATTAATCTCACGTTTTGGAGCAGTCCATTGGCCGAAAATATCATGAGATTTGACCACACTTGACTATTTTTGTGGGTCTACGTAAAATTTCTCGTGTACAGAGATAAGCCAGCCACAATTGTAGCCCTGGAAGACAACATTACAGCTTCCATTAGTGATATACCGAACGAAATGCTGGAAAAAGTATAACAAAATTGGAGCTTACGCATGAACCATCTCAGGCATATCCGCGGGCAAGATTTATATGAAATAATCTTTAAAAAAGAAATGACAGGCATATTGCTCAAAATAAATATTTCATTAACTATTGCACATTTTCTGGTTTTTTTTCCCAATTTTCAAAAACCAAACGCTTAAAAAGTCACCTTTTATAAAGCCAGCATATGAAAAATGGGCTTGTGTGTTGTTTATTCCGTTAAAAGTTTTTCAGAGTTTTTCGGAAAAAAACAATTATATGGAGGGAAAATATACAACAAAATTTACACAAATTGAAATAAAATTTAATTTAACTACAATATTTAAGTAATTACACAAAATGGATTTTTATTTCCAACAAAAAATAAAAGCCCGTAAATAATTTTTTAAACGATAGAAAAAATAAAAGATCGAAATTGATTTTTATTTTTTGACTACAAAATAAAAGTTGAAAAATAGCTGTTAAATTAGCCGAAAAAATAGAAGTTCAAAACATTTGTTATATTAAGCCCTACAATAAAAATCACATTCTTAGAGTTTAATTTTCTTTTTTTTTTGTAGAAAAATAACAGTTAAAATTGGATTTCTTTAGAAAAAGTCGCTAAATAACTATTTAAAATTAACTTTTTCGATATCCCATATAACAGTTACGGTCCCTGGTTTGTACAAAATATAAAATATTAATTTTATATTAGTTGTGTATATAAAAATGTAGATGTGGAAAGTGTTGTGCGAAAAACTCAAAGATTTTTAATGTTTTTCTCAGCTTTATGATAACGCTGCTCTTCACTCGATTCGTATTTAAAAGTTCGGCCACAAGCCTTGTACATAGCGATATGTTTGACACCTTTCATTAAAACCAGCTAATCTTTATTTCATTAAAGAATCGACTAATCTTGGTGCGCTGATTTCAAAACTATTATTACTTTTTTCACCACCACTTTTTGAGATAATTTATTATACAAGTCGTAAAGTGAAATTTTATTATATCAAAATTTATTCAAACCAGTTAACGAGTTGAAGTGCGGGAAGTTAAATCTAAGTGAAAAAGTTATGAACACAATGGCAACTAGAACCGTGGACAAATTATACATTCTTGGATATGATCAAAGTCAACATCTTCTTGGTGCAGGGTTATCTAAGGTATATTACCTTAAAAGAGAGATTTTCTTAATTTCTATTTATGACGAGATATACATATTAAGTTCTTATTGTTGCAATATATTTTTTTATTCTCTTCAACTAAAATAAACATAAAAAAATGCAAACGTATAATGCAACTTTTAGATTTCAAAAAAGCTTATCTCAAAAGCTGGTGCTGCCAGAAAAAAATAATAATAGTTTTGAAATCAGCGCAAGATTAGTCGAAAATAATACAAATATTGCTGGGAAAATCCAAAAATAAAAATGTTGTTCCCCTGAGTAATTCAAGTAATTTAAGGTAAATAACCTTATTAAACTGAAAAATTTTTGAAAAAAACAAAAAATTTAACTGTTTACTTATTCCAAATGAAATTGCAAATGAAAATATTAAAAACAAATTTTTTTTTCTTTCATGCACTTGTGCAAACTTTAAGCCGTGTGCGTACGGGTTTATATGCATCCGATTTACTAAAAATTTACACAAACTTTTTTTAATCCATTAGCGCAGTTTGAACCTTTGGAACGCTCCAAGAAGTCCTTGGAAATTTTCCCCATACAAATAAGGTCCACTCTAAGCTACACGAATCTGTATTCTCTATTGTATTTATCTTTCTGAAAATAAACAAAACCAATAACGAACCACAAAAACGAAAGCCTCTAATGTGTATTTATATATGTACATTTTACATATTAATTTATAACAACAACCACAACAAAAGCAGCAAAACAACAAACGACACGATTGCGAACCAAACGAACAACAACAACAGCATAAGCAGCTACTTCAAGCGGCTTGTGCTTTTCTCATACGAATATCGGTCATTCCATGTCAAATCGGACGCTTTTCGAAACTCACATTTCTGTAAAAATTTGGTACTTTGCACGTGGATAGTATTTTAAAAAAGAAAAATATAGGCATTTTTTTTTTGTAATTTTTAATTTTTTTTTGCAGCTATACACAGTGAAAAATTTTACAGAAAAACAAAAATTGTCATTTGGACATGTACTCAAACAACTATATCTTCTAAACCGTTAGTCCTACAAGAAAAAAATGTAGGACATATTTTAAAGATCTTGAATTGCTCTTTATTGTGGTGTTCTTTTTTACGAACACTTTCGAATAAAATTTTAAATTTTTTGACCACTAAAAATTTCATTCCCATTTTCCAAGGTCAGCACCACTATTTTTTTGGCGCTTTGAAAACATTATCGTATTGAGGCATTCATTCTTAATGCATTCTCAAAATTTGATGTTGGAGAATCAATGTTTACTGTTTTTAACGAAATTTTCAAAAACTGACTACACAATTTTTTAGTACAAAATACCTGAATTTTTAATTAAAAATTGAATTTTTAGTATTTTTATACTAAACTATGTACATATCGTCGTTACGCCAGCAAAAACAATTATATATTTTTCAGTAACTTTTCAGGAGAGCAAAAAACAAATTTGTTTCAGAGCATTTCTGGTACTGCGAGCAATAACTGTTTTTGATCACTTCTAAACCATAAGAGGTATAAAAAACTGCAAATGTAGAAATGTGGGTAATAGATAGTGTAAACAAAATATGCTATTAAAAAATTTACAAAAATCACATCACTGGTTTTTCTGGCGCAGCGACGATATGCAAAATCAGTCAAATTTAAAAATTTTATCAACTCGTTAAAATATACCATTCCTCTGAAGACACTTTATTTTTGAAATTTGCAAAAAAAATTTTTGGTTGTAATTCCATGATGTATATCTTTATTCATAGTAAATTATATAAAATTGTTAATTAACATTTTATGTATAACTTTTTTTTTGTTCTTGTAAGCTTAAACAATAGTTGAAAAAGATGATGTGGATGAAATGCGCTTAAGTTATGATGTAATTTCGGAATGCTTTAAGCACGACACAGTAGCAGTTCTTTTATTTCAGCGTGGCTTAATTAATTTCCTGCGAAAAAATTGAGAGAAGTTAACAAAATAATTAACTTCTCAGATGGAGCAGGCACTCAATATAAAAACAAAAAAAATTTATAAATCTATGCAAGCACAAAGTCGATTTCAATATTCCGGCAGAATGGCAATTTTTTGCAACATCGCACAGCAAAGAGTAATTTGATGGTTTGGCAGGAACAGTAAAAAGACTTGCGGCAAAGGCTAGTCTGCAAACATTAATAATCCGATAAATACGCCTGTAGTATTCTATAATTGGATTTCATACAACATGAAAAGTATTGAATCGGAATATTTTTCATCAAAGCAATACAACTCAGAAAAACAATCTTTCAAAAAGTGATTCGAAAAAGCAAAAATTATACGCGGGACTTTAACCCACCATTCCTTTATACCACGTGGCAAAGGGAAAATTGATATGCGTATTACATCCACATCATCTTTTTCAACTATTGTTTAAGTTTACAAGAACAAAAAAAATTATAAATAAATTGTTAAAACAATTTTACATAATTTAATATTAACATAGGGAACATCACGGATTTACAACCAAGAAATATTTTAGAAAATTTCAAAAATAGAGTCTCTTTAAAGAAATGGTATAATTTAACGAGTTGATAGAATTTTTAAATTTGTTTGATTTTGCATATCGTCGCTGCGCCAGAAAAACCAGTTATGTGATTTTTGTAAATTTTTTTATAGCATCTTTTGTTTACATTATCTATTACCCACTATTCTGCATTTGCAGTTTTTTATAACTCTTATGATTTAGAAGTGATCAAAAACAGTTATGCTCGCAGTACCAGAATTGCTCTGAAAAATAAATTTTTTGTTTGCTCTCCTGAAAAGTTACTGAAAAACATATAACTGTTTTTGCTGGTGCAGCGACGATATGTACCTAGTTTAGTATACAAATACTAAAAATTCCATTTTTAATTAAGAATTCAAGTATTTTGTACTTAAAAATTGTGTAGTCAGTTTTTGAAAATTTCGTTAAAAATAGTAAACATTGATTCTCCAACATCAAATTTTGAGAATGCATTAAGAATGAATGCCTCAATACGATAATGTTTTCAAAGTGCCAAAAAAATAGTGGTGCTGACCTTGAAAAATGGGAATGAAATTTTTAGTGGTCAAAAAATTTAAAATTTTTCTCGAAAGTGTTCGTAAAAAAGAACACCACAATAAAGAGCAATTCAAGATCTTTAAAATATGTCCTAAATTTTTTTCTTGTACGACTAACGGTTTAGAAGATATAGTTGTTTGAGTACATGTCCAAATGACAATTTTTGTTTTTCTTTATAATTTTTCACTGTGTATAATTGCAAAAAAAAAATAAAAAATTACAAAAAAGTATGCAAATATTTTTTGTTTTTAAAGTTCTATCGACGTGCAAAATTTAAAAAAATCGGAATCGTCAAAATTAGTTTTTGGACAAAAGCATCCGATTTGACATGGAATGACCGATATATGTATTTTTTTTTTCTTCTTAGATTTTGTTTTTTTGTGACTTTATTAAATAAGTGACAAAATCCAAAAATAGATACACATTTTATTCGTACTCTAACTGATATTTTGGCATATATTTGTTCTTTGTACGATGAATATTAAAGGCTGTAGGTATACACCCAAGTGTGAACTAAGCTTCCTAAATGTTTTTAAAACAATTTGTGAAAATTACCTCCATACAAACCGCGCTGTAAGACGAAATTCTACGTCAAAACGGTTTTTTAACATCTTTAATCGAATTGTGCGAGCCTCAGAGAAGAAGAAGAGCTAAAGAAGGCATTTCTCATCGCAACGCTACTGTGCATTATTTTTTGCTGATCAAGAATGGTAAAAGAGAAAGAGTGTGCAAAAAAATATTCTATAAATCAATTTAAAGTACTTACATATTTACATACAGTACATACTTAAATTAAGAAAAGTATAAAGTTTGTGTTCAAAACCAAACAAATATCTGTGGTCACAAGGAATAATGACAAAACTCAAAATATCGTAAAAAGCGATATGGAATTTACTTTATTGCCAATTTTTAGAAGTATGCAGATATCCATTTCTTGTCCAGAATTGATCATGACTTATGTCTGCACATATTTTGTTTGTAGCGGTTCATATATTTTAAAAAAAATGGGTCGTAGTTCGTGCAATTAAAATATCGTTTTTTACGATACTTTGTGTTTAGTCGTTATTCCTTGTGACCACAGATATATTGTATTGAAGGTTTTAAAATATTTTCTCTTAAGTTATTGCAAATAATTTTGGTTTTTTTAAGGGTTTTTTAATGAATAAATTTTTTAAATTCTATTTCGAAAATTTCATTTAAAGAAAAGTATCCAATCAAACAAGTCTTCTTATATAGCCATCACTCTCTTTGCTTTGCAACGTGGAATAACGTTTTAACAACCAATGGTTTTTGGATATCTAAAGTTTTTTCATTTTAAACATAGATAATACATGATTTGCTAAGCAAATATCAATATTAATCAATTTTTTTTTCTAAAATAGTTTATTTACCTAAGTATATCCATAATGTATTAAAAAAAGGTGTCGAAAAATTGTCTGCTACATTTAAAAGTTTTTTACGTATTGTGAAAAATTTGCTTTTTGTCGATTAAAACGTAATTCGCGGTTGTGCTTCATATATTAATCAACCTTGGCACTGCTTTTTCCATCTTCAGTAGGCTTGAGTAATTAAGCTGGGACCAATTTAGGTTTCATATAATTTGACACTTGTGTGAATAAACTCATCGAAGTCATATGAGGCTTTAGAACTCTCTGAGTGACAACACGCTGAAACAGCGTGAAAAGTAGAGAAAATATGTAATTTTGGAAAACTTTGTTGATTTTTTAATTTTGAGATTTTAATAAATCTTTACGTATGGATGAACGAAATGTATGGTTATACATCATTTAACATTTTTGATACATGACTTAAATTATACAAATAATAATAGTTTGTTGATTTTTTTTACATCGATTCAGATCCGATTGAAATTTAAATTCTTAACACGTTTAAGTTTCTAACTAAGATCCAACAGTTATCCTATCTATTTAAGAACACTAAATCCTGATAATTTCCGAAACCATTTAACTTGCCAATTAACTATAAATAAAATATTTTACAATTGCGTTTTACTTTCATGCTTCGATAAACATTTTGAAATAACTTTTATCACAACTTGTTGGTAAGACAATCCACTCACTAGATCTACCATTTTGTGTAGCCATGCGTAGCCAACGTTACATGTGTGTGTGTGCGATGTGCTGAGCTGACCTAGTCCTTGGACTGGCACGATGTTATCATGTCTTGACAATACAAATAATAAATATGTGAAGCATATGTCATATTGTTTGTCACTCTCGTTGTCATGTTGATGTTATCGGAAAAATATCTCAAAATGATGTACATCCTCTTTGACAGTGGAATGAGTTACGTCATTAAAACAGTGGTCAACATTTTTTTGTATTCAACAAGGAAGGAGAAATAAAAGCAGGAATTTACACCAATATTTTATAACTAATATTGCATGGATGATTTCAATAAATTAATTAAAGTATCTTTATTATAAGAAATTCGTCTTAGTAAAAAAATACTCCATAAGAAATTTATAATATTACCTTGTTTTCTGTATATCTACACATTGACGTCATGGTTTATAGTTTGTTTTATCCTTATTACTCTGTGAACATTGTATTAGATTTTCTAATAAAATATACATATGTAATAAAAGAACGCATAAAACCTACTATACAGGAAAATATTTTGCCAGTGAATGTTGAAACTCATTGGAACAAAAGGAACTGCTAGCAAATTACTTTAAATTGACAAAAAACGTGTAGTTTCATTCATTGACTCGATTATTAATATTCATAAGGTCAGAGAGAAATTGGCGCACAGTACTTTGAGCTCATACAAAAGTGAGTGAAAAATAGAAGGATTCGTCGGTTTTAAAAAAAATTTTGCAGTAGTTTTTTGAGTATGTGTATAACATCCCGTTTTTGCCTTTGATTTATCAAAAATATGCAATTGCATAAAAACTCGCTCTTTTATAACAGACAAACAAAAGGTTATATGAATACGAAAAAGATGTTTTGAGGTGATTTTCTTTTTATTTTTCTATATTTTTCTGACATAGTTTTTATAATTCATTTTAATTATACCCCACGCTTACTGCGATAGGGTATATAAACTTTGTCACTCCGTTTGTTACGCCGATGAAGAGGAGTGGCAGGTATACAAAAGTTTATTAGACCGACCCAAAAAAGCGAAGGTTTTTTTTTTGAGGCATGTTGAAAAATAGCTTCAATGACATCTCAAAAGCACTAACTGAAATTTTTGTCCCAAAATATTTACCCTTAGGCACTGCTAGTCTCCAATTTTCGCAAAATTTGGCCACGTATATAAAATTATTTTTCATTATTTTTCAAATAACATAAGCATAAAGCAAAAATACAACAAAAATTTAAATATGAAATGGGAGAAAATCTGAGACATTGACACTTAAAATCTCATCGCCTCTGTAGTGCAGAGCGCTAAAGCGCGTTTGCAAGCGTATGACAAAGATTTCTGATGAAGCCTTTAGCAGGGCCGAATTTGCAATAAAATCAGCTAGTGATTTTTCCTTTTCATATTGAAAAAACCTTGTTTTTATTGTTGTTTCTTTGGAAAGATTCTTTAGAACAATTAATTGTTCAAACCTTGACCTAAAGCTCAATAAACGATTTTAAACTATCAAGCAACTAGAATTTGAATTTAAAATCAAGTATGATTTAAACTATCAAAAATTTAGAATTTGTATTTAAATCATATAAAATCAGCATAATTCCTTTATTATTTTATTTTATTGCATGTTACATTAATTTTGAATTATTTTTAAAATGTGTTCAATTGTTATTATAAACTTTTATTGATGAAATTATGGGCTTATGATAATTGAAATAGAAAACGTATGTTATCGATGTTATGTCGTCAATATATTTAGCAAATACTGCATCACTAGATGTCCTCGTATTGTACAAATATTTGAATCGCTTATTATTTGTAAATTAAATTTATCAAAAAGGAATTGTTTAAGTGCCTGTGAGCATTCAAATCTTAAATCGCAATTAAAATCTCCACCTAAAGTAATTGGCATTTAGTGATAATTTTCACCCATTTATGAAAGCTTTTGATCGATTATAAAGATCTGCTGCATCATAGCTTTACGCATTCACAATAGATTATGAAGGATAGCTAATGCACAATCCTTTTAATATATTCTTGTCATATATATGGTGATCTCAAAGTGGCTTTACTTGTTTGCAGACAATAGGTTTGTATTCATTTCTTTTTGTGGTGGTAATTAAAGTGATTTATACAAGTGAGTACAGCCAAAATAGCACTTCATGTTCACAAATTTTTTTATATATTACTAGCTGATATACCCGGTGTTACTCGAGAGTCATTTATATAAACATTTTAACATACACTTCTCGATTACATGTTTTTTAAAATCGGGAATAATGAAAAACATGTTCAATTTTATTTGGATTTTATTTAACTTAATTTTATTTATCTACCGTTAGAAAGGTAATTGAACGAACATTAATCCAAAAAAGTTTAGGAAAATTTTTGTTGTTGGTGGTTCCATATCTTGCGGTGAGCTAATTTAATTCAAAGAAGGGGTACGAAAAATATATTTTAAAAATAAAAAAGAATTTTTATATTTACTTAATCTTAAAGCAAGCACAATTACCTTTTCAACAAAATAAAAATTATGGTGGGACTCAATGCGTCCTTGAGATATGGACATTTTAACGTCTAAACAAAGATTTATATTAAAAAACATATTGAACTGTTTAACAAAAAAATTTTAATGAAATATATTAAAAACAGCGGAGTTATTAGCACTAAAAGTAAAAACTTTGATTTTCATATAATTTTTTTCTCATTATTAGCTATCAATGTTTTATGAAAATTCGTTGTGCTAAAAATGATTGTACCTACTAAAATTTCTATAAGCTGCGTTTTTTCATTGGAGATCAGGATCATATAACCGCATTTGCAAGCAAAGCAAAAATAACAAAAAGTCCAGCAAGTGAGCTGGACATTTAAATTGATCCAATTCTATGTTTTTAAGTGTCTATGACGCGAGATGACGCTGCGACTGAAAAAACTGGCAGTACTGCATTATTTTACTTTTTAAAAGTTTGGTAGCAATAGCATTTTCGCAAAATATTTCGCAAAACGTATCTGCTAGCTGCATAAGAACATCAGATATACTTCTGTAAGCAAAAAAAAGCGCCACCTGTCTGTAATCCCAAACCTGTGGGGTTAAATTTGAAGAAACTTTTGAAATAACATTATTCAGCTTTTCACCGCACGGTGTATGTATAGTTTGTACCCACACATCTTACAAATGTGGCGCCATCTATCTGTGAATTTAACGCACAAGTCAAAACTAATGAAATAATTATGATGACCAGATGCGCATATGTTTTATTATATCGCCATATAGCTGAAACTGATTACATGAAAATATTAACTTTTACAGCATACGTATTCACAGTCATCTTTTCGATAAAATTGTGATATATATACAACATTTAAAGTACCATTGATAAAGAACTAAGTGACAACGGTGACACAATAGTGAGAAAAAATAGAGCCATCACAACAAAACACATTTAACAGGAGGGGGGCGGGGGGAGCAGAGGCTAAAAATAAATAAATCACTATAAAGAAGACTTCATAGAATCCAAAATGTTCGTAATTACTTAAGACACACAACTGCATTCTTAGAGAAAAATGGGGACCTTCAAACTATATAGAGAATTTTAACACATAAATAAGTTTTATTAATAGTCTGGTATGAAAAAATAGATTTTTAGCCATAACTTTTGATTGGAAAGAGATATTGGGGTAATTTTTAAGAATTTTTGCAAATAAATGCTATGTCATATGAAAGGTAGCCAGATGAGCAATTTTTAATTGATTTCATTTTTACAACAACAACAATTTTTGAGTCATTTTTGAGTCATAAAACATATATACACTGACTTAACGGTACAGTTCAACCTATTTTTGTGAAGTGATTTTATTGAACTTTTGAACAAAAAACAATTTGAATGAAATATATTAATGGACAGCGGAGATATTTGCATCGAAAGACCAAACTTTGATTTTCATGTCTTTTTTTTCTCATTCTTAGGCAACGATGTTTTATGAAAAAGTCGTTGTACTGAAAAATTCTCCAATTTTAAAGATATGTGAATGTTTTTGATGTCAAAATAACAGAAATTTTTTAAAATTAAATACACAAAAATCTTCGATGCTAAAAAGTTTTATAGTAACAAAATTACCGTTAATTGAAAAATTTCAGAGGGGGCGTGGCAAAAAACAAAGTATGTAACATTTTAAGTTGGGATGCACTTAATATGTATACCTAGTTTGAGCAAAATCCGTTGAGCCGTTTAGATTTGTATAAAGGTCAAACAAACAAACAAACAGAAAATTAGTTTTATTACTATAGATAGGGCAGTTCACGATCTTGTTGCATCGTTGCAAATGCAAAATAAACAGCTTTTACAAAAACAAAAAGCATACGTTGCAAAAGCTTTTCAATGCTTTTTGTTTTTGTAAAAGCTGTTCATTTTGCATTTGCAACGATGCAACAAGGTCGTAAACTGCCCTTATATTTTATCGATAAACTGCGAAGATTATGGCTCTGTTGCTTACGTGGTGAGCATTGCCAACTCACCAGAAAAAATTTTAAAAATAAACCAAATTTCAGCTCCCCCCTGCGATTGCGCCCAAGGCAAGCGCTTCGCAATGTTTGTAATACAGTGCAATCTGTTTTTGGAGTTTCAAAAAGTTTTTGACACTAGGGTGGTTCAAAAAATGTATTTTCTTTGTTTATATTTTTTTTTTTTGTATGTGCTGGCAGTATTAAGGGATCGCTGATTTCAAATCTAATGTTAGAATTTCAAAACAGTTTTATGCCACTAGGGTGAACCCTAAATATGTGTTGTTTTTTTTAATTTATATTTTTTGTAGATGCGCCGATTGCTGATTTCAAATCTTATGTTAAAATTTGAAAACACTTTTTTAACACTAGGGTGGACCCTAAAAATATGTTTTGTATTTTACACTCTTTGTATATGTGTTAGCAGTATAAGGGGTCGCTGCTTTCGAAACTTATGTTAAAATTTTAAAAAAGTATTTTTGACACTAGGGTGGACCCTAAAAGTTTTTTTATACTGTTTGTATATGTGCTGGCAGTATTAAAGGGTCAGTGAATTTGCCACTGATGTAAGAATTTCAAAAAAGTTTTTTTACACTAGTGTGAACCCTAAAACTATGTTTCGTGGCTTTATACTCTTTGCAAATGTGCAATTAGCTTTGCAATTAGCTGGTCGCTAACTAAGAATTTAATGTTAGAATTTCAAAAAGTTTTTTGATACAATGGTGGACCCTAAGAATGTGTTTTTTTTTCTTTATAATTTTTAAGAGTTCTTTGATTTCAAATCTTATGTTAGAATTTAAAAAAAAAATTACACAAGGGTGGACCCAAAAAATGTGTTTTTGTTTGATACTATTTGTAGATGCGCTGCACATTAGTCCCAAACATGGAAAAGATGGCCAAAACCTAATTTTTTAAAAATGTTTGAGGACAAATTTTTTCTTCAAAAACCTATTAAAGATAGACAAATAAAAAAGCTGCATTGACAATTTTTAAAATTTTTTTATTGATTTATGACTCCTGAAAGTTTGTAAAAAATTTAACAAAAAAAAATAGTAAAATTTTTAACCAAATTCAAACATTTGTTGTATAATTTTTATAAATAATTTGATATGTTTAATATTTTTATATATTAGACTACAACTTAAGTAATCAGAAGATATCAAAAACTTTAAAAACTATTCATGTCTCATATTTTAAAAAATCATTAAAATCATATACATTTTTTAAAAATTTGGTTCAGCTAAAATGGAAAAAAAAACTAAAGTAATCGCCCCGGTCTTCCGCGATAAAAAGTATTGGTTTCTTTGTGGGATATCTTATCATATTAATAAAAAAGAATTTGAGTGCCAACATGTGCCACCCCCAATATGTTTTGAGAAAAAATAAAATGGTAACGGAAACCAAAATTTTTTTTATTTAAAACTATTTATTTGAAAACTCTTGGGGCACCAAATTTGAAAAGCGTAACATAGTTATTAGAAAAGTTAGCATGTTCATGGCAGCCATTCTAAAGCCGCTACTGTAAATTTCAAATTTTCGACTTCAGATCAGCTACCCCAAAACCTAACTGACTACACTTTTATGCCAATGAGGCTACTTCTTGACATTTTGGCCGTCTTTTTTCGATTTGGAACCAATGTGCGCTGGTCTCTGATTTCGAATTTGATATAAAAATTTCAAAAAGTTTTTTTTTGACACAACGGGGGACCATAAAAATGTGTTTTTGTGTTTTATACTCTTAGGTCCAGTTTTTATTCCAACTTTTCAATCAATTTAAATTATCAATTTAATTAATAAGCGAGAAATATGATGAATGTTCAATGCTAAATGGCTTGTTGCATCATGAAACAAACATCGCTGGCACCGACAACTGACAAGAATTTTACATATTTATTTGCAATAAATAAATCTTTTTTTCAAAAATATTAAATTAAACTTTTTGATTTAATTGTTCATGCCTTGAAAAATTGTATGAAATTAAAAATAATAAAACATAATATAATATATAAAAATATACAGTCTTAATTTCGAATAACATTCAGTGTTGAAGAAAAAGCGTAAGGAACTTCGTTTCGGGGGTCCCCCGACAGCACCACTTTTTTTGTATTTATTTTTTTTTCTAAAATACTCCGTTTTGTTTCGTTCCGCTTTTCGTTCCACAATTTTTTCAATTTATCGGTCGTTACCAAGAAAAAAGCATACTAAAATCAAAATGCATTCACTTAATATTTAAGAAAATTTTACATGTTTTAGCGCCATGGAATTTTTTTTTTTTTAATGGAAATTTTTCTTTGAAAGAAATAATTAATATTTATTTTTAAATTTAATTCTTTATATCAAAGAAAAATTTCCATTTAAAATAATAAATCCTTGGTGCTTACACAAGTAAAATTTTTTTAAATATTAAGTAAATTTTTTATATATTTTATTTGTTTTTCGACATTTTTGAAGATAATTTCATTTTCTGACGGGCTCAAGGTAAAAAAAAAATATTAAATAAATTTTCTTTGATTTTAGTATGTTTTTTCTCAGTGTAAAAATTTGACATTTTGCACATTAGTTTGCGTTATTAAACATGCACTCTGTGAGTATAAAATTCCCGTAGAAAGTAACTATATGAAAACGGTAAAATATCCTTGTATTTCACAAGAATTAATCTAATGACTTTAAATTTGGCACATGAGCTAAAAACACTTTTTTTTAATATACACTTTGAGTGTGAAATTTTTCAATATCGAACAAAAACCAAACCTACCTCATATACAAAATAAAAATGAGGTTAACAGTTAACAAAAAAGAATACTGGAATTTAGCAAATAAGTATAAATCTTAACTATGCGATTGGAATTTCGTAACATAAATCAAAATCTTAGTTACCTCCTATATAAAGTGGCGCCATCATAACATGCAATAATATGCATAAAGCTTTGACATTAAAAACTTACACCGGGTCTAAAATTTTAATATTTGAATAAAAGTCACGATCCATTGCAAGAGACGTCATCAAAAAATACAAAAATTAAAATCAGAATATACTAACACACGGCTGTGGGGGTATATTGACTTTGGCACAGTGGGAGATAGCTACTTACTAGTTTTAAATGAAACAATATGTTCAAAAAATGACTATTTTGCAATATAAATTTGAATTCTTCTTAGTGCACGTTTTATCTGACTTACGACATAAATTTGATAAAGTTTCGCCACAACAAAAAGTTGCAAATATTTGCACTGGACAAATGACTGTGGGGGCGTATAAAAACTTTAACATTTTACAGGATACCCGACATTCTTGTCGGTTAGTTTCATCTTCATTTGCATGCACAATATTTGGGTATAACTTACAAATAGGCAAGGTTTACTTTTAAGATACGCACGCTCGTAAAGAAATGCCCTTAAATCTAGTAAAAAATTTAATAAACTTTATTATATGAAATTTTTTTATTCTAAAACTTTATGTTTACAAAAAAAAACCACAATAAATATTATGAAATTACTGAAATTCCGGACAAATTTACGTCTCACTGAGCAGCTGTAGTTGCAGCTTTACTCTGCTTGGCTTTCTTCTTCATTGTCAGCTTGGTTTTTGAAGCATCTTGTGTATCCTGCTGTTGTTGTTTTTGTTGTTGTTGTTTTAGTCTATCTGTCGGATCATCCTCCTTAAGTGAAATTCGCCGGAAAAGCACTGCATCAATGCTACTGTCGAGTGGCTTTTCGGTAGCATTCTCCCACTCACTCCCACGCACAAAGGATACACTTAGATTACGCCATAAACGAGCCGATTGTGGCACGTTGAGCTTGTCAAGTAACCGTGCGCTCAAGGCGGGAATTAAAGGCTGCAACACGATACCACAGAGACGCAGAGTATCCATTGTTATCGCAATGAGCGTCTCCAACTTCATGGCATTTTCGACATCCTGCGTGCTGCTATTGCTGATGGCTGAAGATTTGATAGTGTTGCTTGCTTTCAACTCCCATGGACGAGTGGTCTCAAAGAAGTTATTAGCTGCATGTAGCGTTGATATAACGGTATCCACAACTAAATAGAAGTTTTTGTCCTCATAGTGCTGGGCGCAACGTACTGGCGACGTCCGAGTTGGTAGTGGTTGTGGTGATGATGTCGTTGGAAGAAAAAAAAATGGTACAAATCAGGTCTTCATAGAAATGATAATCTTAGGAAATTTATTAAAATAATGTTAGCAGTTGCAGGCTTTCGCTTGAGTGCTCAAATGTATGATGAACGAACGTTAAGCTGCAAGCTATTTAGGAAGCAGCCACGGAAGTTAATGGCATTTTAAGATATTCTGACAAAGCACCATCTACAGCAGCGTCTACTGAAAATAGTGAGGTAATCAGAAAAAAAGTATAGAAAAAGATTTCAACGTTTTCAATTTCCAACGATAACAATTTTACTTAAATGTCCTGCGGCATTAAATTTAATCTTCGTTGCCGAATGCAAACCAAAAAAAAAAGGCATGACTGGGATAGCGTAGACTTTTATCACCGTCATCAATGGTGGTATGAAAACTACCTAGCAACTAGGGAGTTCAATCCCCGCAGGTATTCACAATCCCAGAATTTTCGAAGTTTGAAATCCAAATCCTGAGACTCCAGGATTGATTCAGGATTATGAAAACTGAAACAACTAGACAATTACGTTGAATTTTTTTATATACAGTGGGTGGCCAAATTATTAGGGACAGTACTCATATCAGTGTTATTTCTAGTAAAAATCATTTCATGAGTAAACAAATTGATTTTAATGTATGGTTGTTTTATTTGGTATTGCATCTGGTGTCATTGCTTTGGTTTTTGATAAGCGGCAACATTTGAAATCTCCGCCATTTTTCACGTAAGTACTTTAAAATCTAAGCTGGTTCACGTTTGTTTAAAATTGCTGTTGTAAAAATATTGTTTAAATTGTTTTGGCCCAAGTTCTTTTCGTAAGAAAAGATCAAAACGTAACTAATATTAATTTTTGCATTTATTTTGCAAATTTTATGAGTGGCTTTAAATTTTACTTGCAATATGGCGTAATAATTTTAAATTTAAGCATAAGTAAAGCTTCAGACACGTCCCCAAGATGTAAGGAAATGTAAGAAAAAACATACGATATTAAGGGCCTATTAAAGTTTTTCAGCGACCAAAAAACAAATTTTTTCTTAATATTTTTTTATTAATATTTTATTGTTAAGCAAATACATACAAGTGATCCTTCAAATTGTTCGATTTTTATTTTGGAGAAATACTTTTTTTTATAACCCAAAGCTCAATAAACGATTTTAAGCTATCAAAAACTAGAATTTATATTTAAAATCAAATATGATTTAAACCAGTGTCGGGCAGCTTTGCACACTTGAGATAGTGTTTGTGCAGTGTTCAAGCGAATGTCAAGCAGATAAGGTCTGCGCTTGCGTGTTTCTTAAATATATTATATTATATCTATTTCGATAAGCAATAATAGCTTAAGTCGATTTAAGACAGAATATAGTTGTGATATAGTTGTGTTCCACGTATATATCATTACGAACATACAAAATCTAGAACTACTAGCATGACCTTAGCCAAAGATATGACGCAAGAACAAAAGGCCCTCTCATATAACTTATATGGCGATTGAAAACTTTGAAGCAAGATTTCTGGAAACTTTGAAATATGACTTAAGCTGTTATTGCGCATCGACACCAGATATAACGTAAGATTACACTGTATAAAATTTTATGTATTAAAAATTTTTGGAAGTATGTATATATGAAAAAATTTTTTTTTAAAATAACGGCATGGCATCAAAGAGGTAAAATAAAAAAAAAATTATGCATTACAAGGCAAAACGATAGTTTGCATGGCCAATATAAGGTAATTGTGGGGCATGCGATGGATAAATTAATTAATTATTTAAAAGCGACATGTCCACATATCATATCATATAGTGATGAGTTCCAAATACGTAAAATGAAAGCATCTTACGCTGTCAATTTAGCCTTGATAAATCCTAATAAGCAACATAAGCACACAAAAAAAAAACATATTTGTTTTTTACTATTAGCCTGCCTTTTTCATTTCCGTCTGCTTATTTTTATTCACATTATCCGTCTGTCGGTCTGTTTCCTTTTATCACTCCGTCCA
Source organism: Dichetophora obliterata (assembly GCA_963920525.1). Classification (NCBI taxonomy): domain Eukaryota; kingdom Metazoa; phylum Arthropoda; class Insecta; order Diptera; family Sciomyzidae; genus Dichetophora; species Dichetophora obliterata. Next base: position 232,786,359 of record OY986435.1, on the reverse strand, counting down.
CTACTTATTTATTTTATTTCGCAATACAAATCCGAGCAAAAAAATATCCCATAATGCCTAGTAAGATTTCTGCAAAAAGTGCTTTAGCACTACTTTGTTTTCAGTGTGAGCTTTAAAGCGCTACTTAATACATACTCAAGATGAGAAAGTATAGGTGTGCAAAGCTGCCCGACACTGATTTAAACTATCAAACATTTAGAATTTGTATTTATATCATATAAAATCAACAAAATAAAAGTTTTACATAATAAATAATAAAGTTTGCACCAGTATTGCCAAATTGAGGGAAATTTCCCTCAAAAAGGGAAATTTTATCGTAATTTTTGACAAAAAGAGAAATTTTTTACTCTACAGAAGGAAAAAATGGGAAGTTTTTTATTCGATATTTCTTTAGATATTCGTCAAAGTCTCATCACTTACAACAATATTTCGCCCTTGTCCAATTGCACGAACTCAATATTTAGATCCAAATTTTGCTTTTGATACAAAAAATAATAATAATTCTTAAACTTCTTTATTTGTCAGAAAATTAAACTTGCCAGCACATGAAGCTGAACTTGATATTAAAAATATTTATATAAAATTAAGAAAAATATTTTAAAAACTTATCAAATTGATTTTTTATGATTAAAATACAAATTCTAAATGTTCTAAACATAATATCAACATAATAAATAATAAGGTCATATAGAAAACTTTAATTTATCAAATTGATGAAATGTGGTCGAAAATTTTAGGTTTAAAACATTTAAATGATAACTATGTATTAAGCAACTTAAAACATTTAGTCAAAATTGTTTTAACTTTGCCGCATTCAAACACTGAGTCCTAAAACTTTTTCTATAGTGACTGATGTAAAAACTAAGAAGAGAAATCGAATGGGATTCGATATGCTTAGTAGAATCTGTAGAATTAAAACAGCTTTCAGTAATAAAAATCTAATACCTGTACTGATTTCATTCTGATCCTGGAGCATTTAAATATCTTTAATAACTTTAATTTGTACTACTTAATATAAACACAATTTATTTGTATATATGTTTTTAAATTAAAATATAATTTATTTATTAAACTAATTGTGAAATTATTTATTTATATTTTATTATATATTTAGTTTTTTTGTCAAACTGATCTCAAAATGCGAATTTATATAAAACCAAACAGTAAAACGATTACGGAAAAGTGTTTTTTTTTGTTGATTTACTTGTTTTTAAAAAAATCACTGTGGGAATTTTCTTGGGAAAAACCACGCCTATTTGAAGTTCAGTTTCCGAAAGTAACCATATAAACTAAATTACTAAATTTTAGTCTAATACGACCAAAACCGATCGAAATATGGAATTTTTATTGATTTGAGGGCGTTAAAAGGGGGTGGGGCAACAATTCTAAATCATCTTGTACTCGAAAAAAGTCGACTGCCAAAATTGCAGCTCAATTAAGCTTATACCTTGCGCACTTTGCTTAACACCACGCCTATCCCCTGAAAATGGGGAGTAAACACAGTTCGACCACGCCCATTTTTATTAAAATTGCCGCCAGTAACTATACGAACTATATTACTAAATTTAAGTTTAATTTAACCCAAACAATCTGAACGATAGCATTTTTATTGATTTATGGGCGGTTAAAGGGGTATGGCATTTTTTTATTAACCGAGATATTAACCTTAATAACAGATATTGTAAATTTTGTGGCCTTAGATGTTACCATTCCAGAGATCTTAAGAGACACCGCACGAACGATTTTAAATGTATATAGCAGGGCGGTTAAAGTAGGCGTGGCAACATTTATATACATATTGCCACCAAGTGGTCTCATAGCATATACGCACCAATTTTCATTATAAAAACATGCACAACTGAGCAATTGTATTGATTTCTGGAAAGTAGGCGTAGTAAAAGTTCGACCACGCCCATTTTTGGTTGAGTTGCCAAAAGTAACCATATGAACTAAATTACAAAATTTTAGTCCAATACAACCGAATTATAGCGTTTTTATTGCTTTGTGGGCGGTAATAGGGGGTGTGGCAATTTTTTTTATTATTCGAGATATTAGTCTTGACAGCAAATTTTGTAAATTTGTTGCCTTTCGGTTAATTATTTTTAACCTATTTTTGCAAAAGGTGGAAATACATGAAAAAGTACTCAATTTGGCGAGAAAACAATCTACCCAAACAAGTCAGGGAGTCAGTTTAAGTCAATTGGTAGATGGGTACTTGGGTACAATGGCACTTTACAAAAAATGTTCGGCATTTGTCAATTTACCCAACTACCCAAGTCCGTGTGAATACCCCTATTGTGAATTGTTTTGATGTGAACAGCACTAATAACGAATAGCATGAATATAAACGTTTGTGAGTTTCATAATTGCTTACAAATTGTTGACAGCCGGTTTTAATACGGGTTTTGTTTTAATTAGAAAATAGTATAGCTGATTAACAAAAAAAACTGTTATGTATATTAAAAAAGATGAATTGTCCTCATCGTAATCACTTTTGTTATGTTTATGGATTATTTGCACCTGAAAAGTATTTGCGAAACATGACAAAAAATGTAATCATCGCTTTTGAAGAATTTTTTGTCATGGCGTTTGTTCCAAACTCATGGTACGTGCCAGATGTTGTTTGCGAATATTGTTATTTTGGCTTAATGGGATGGAAAAAGGATTCAAATCGGCATCATATTAAGTATGTATAACTAACTATTTGACTTTGACAAACTGAGCGTTCTCCAGAAACTTGCTATTTTTGTGTATCAAATTCGAATACTACTGGATTTCGCTACAATACACCCAAAAAAGAATACCACTACACCAACTTTAAATGGGATCCACGTATTAATTTTCAATTAGGTCAGTTTAGCAATAATCATTCACTGCTGGTAAAGTCGTGTAAGATTATTCAACCACCTCTTCACATTAAGGGCCAATTTTTCAGTGCAAGTTTAAACTCTAGTAAAATTAAACCGAGCTTAACTCACAAAAATGGGACATTTAAACTTTTTAGACTTTAAACTTTAGGCATTTAGACTTTCGCTAGGTCAGTCTGTCGACACGATTAAAGTCGCAATTTTAAAGCTATCGTATTAAAATTTGGTATATGTGCTTATATTAAAAAAAAAGATCAAGTTCGAGAACGAGCAAATCCACCAGAAAACCACGCCTTCTTTATCAAACAATAAAATTTCTAAAAACGCCACAAAAATGTTTGCAGTTGCTTGGTATTGTGCACATAAGCTTTGAAGTAAAATATTCACCTGATATTTTAAATTTGTTAAAATCGAATAAACACAACACCTACCTCCCATACAACGTTACTTTATCAAATCTAAAAAATCATCAAATTATCAAATATCTAAAAAAATTACACAAAAAGTAATGTTACAGTTAAAACTTTGCCCATAAACTTTGGCAGCGAAAATTCAAAATGTGATGAAATTTTTTAAAATCGAAAGAAACAACGCAACAACCTCCTATACAAAGTGGCTTTAACAAAATGGTAAAATATCTCAAAATGCCACAAAAACTAATGTAATGACTTGAGCCCATAAGCTCCGGTCTCAAATATTCACTATATATTTAAAATATTTCAAAATAGTATGAAAACCACGCCTACCTCCTAAGCAAAGTAACTATATGAAAACGGTTAACAGCCCTATTCTGGCAAATTAACAATTGTAAACCAGTATTTTGAATATTTCTATGTGTTTGTTGTAATTTTTTGATTTCAAAACCAAATTTTAAGCTCAAAAATAATAAATTTTTATTAAAACTTTCAACTGTTTTTCAGTTATTGACAATTGTATTCAAAAATGTTGTTTTTTGAGCTTTAATTTTGTTTTGAAAACAACAAACATATAGAAATATAAAAATACTGGTTTAACAATTGTAAATTTGCCAGAATAAAGCTGGTAGTCTCTAAAAATTTAATATATTAAAATTATGCACATATGCTAAGAATATTAAAACTCACTTTGATTTTGGAATTTGGCAAAATTGATAAAAACTCGACCACTCTCATATACAAAGAGACGTCATCAAAGTATCATATCTTTTATAAATTCCATATAATAAATTCATATTTAACACATAATCTTTCATATCTCAAAGGAGTTCTGCATTTGAGTTTTCGCAAAAGTGGATAAACACCACAACAGTAATCTATACGAAGTGACGTCATCAAACTTTAAAATCAAGCATAGCTAGGAATACAATGTGGGGGTATCTAAACTTCGACCCAGTCGAAGATAATTTCTTGCTAGTTTTTATTTAAATTAAAATGAATGTGATTTTGACAATTCAGTTCATAAACCTTATAAAAAAAATTACAAAGATTTTTATTTACAACGCAAGTGGTCTTTTAATATTCATAAAATGAGATCAATAAAATCTATAAAAAAATCATATAAACATAAAGAGGTCTTCTTATAATTAAAAACAAAAATTTTTATAAGGGTTTTTTTATTAAAAAGAAAAAGTTAGTATAAGTAATATCAGTTAAAAACAATTTTGCGTCTAAAAGTTGGAAGCGAATTTATCTAGAAAAACTGCCAGACACGGGTATCTTTTTTTTTAGCCCTACTTTCAGAATATTTAGGTCTTGCTTATGAAAGTGAATGAGGAAAGTTGAATTTTGTCGAACGGTGTTATAGATGGTTCATGCACACTCGAAATTTTGGAATATTTGAGAGCGTTTGAGCAATTTTTCATAAAATTCGGTGCTTTTTTTATTTCCTGTCTAAACTGTTAAGTATATGTGAAAATAATGTACGAACATATAAAAGATCTTTCCAATTCCAACAAAAAAATCAGTAGTGACATGCACCTAAGATCAATGGTTTCTTCGTAAAATTTATATTTTAATAAAAAATTGAATCATTTTCTTGCAAGCAGTACGTTTTTTAACTGACTTTTATGCTATCACTGATTGTAGCGATCAAAATGTTGCAGGGTGTTGTGACGAGTTTCTTTGTAGCTGAAGCAACAGCTGTGCGTTGTTATGAAAAGAGAGCAACGTACAGTGGAGTCTCGCTAATCCGGACACATATAGTTTCGGTGTATGTCCGTATTACTGGATGTGTCCAGAATACATCAAGTAGACGATTTTGTTACACAAATTTGAGCATATTGGAATGCATAGTTGGGCCTCATTAACTCAAACGATTTTACTAAGAAATTTTTGTTAATAAATTTTATATAAGAACAAAAATAATAGGTCTGTTCCCGTACTCTAAAGTTTTAGTCCAATTTACCAGCTTTCCAGGTTTTAGTTCGAAAAACCTTCCCGTACTTGAAAAAATAGTAAAAGAGAGTGTAGTAGAGAGAGTAAAAAATTTCCCCTCACTGTCAAAAGTTCCAAGTCTTAGTCCGAGAAATTTGTTCTGGTAAAAATGGTGCAAGTGTCAAACTGCTTAAAAACAGCTGTTTACAAGTTAGCAAAGAAATTGCAAAACATAAAAAGTTCTTTGATATTAACAAAAACTATTAGAGTGGCCACCAGAAACATGTTAAATTTTAAAAAACTAAATATAAATGTTAATTTGAGAATTAATTTCAATATTGTAATGCATATGAATGTGAATATTTTTCGTCATTTCGGCAAACGATTTTATTTGGCAGTTTACACCATTTTAGTCCGAAAAACTTTCCAGTACCTTTTTGTGTTTTTATCTATTTTTGAGAGATTTATTTATGCTCACGCTTTTGACAGTTTTACCATTTTTAGTCCAAAAAGTACGGGAACAGACCTATTATGTTTTTAAACTTAAAAATTAATTTTTAAATTTGAAATTACAAATAATAAATTACAATTGTTTCACAAAATTACTTTTACATAATGCCTTGCCTTATATTTTTTCTTTTCCCTGGGAAAAATTTGGTTTAATCATTTTGCCTTTTCTTTGCTAAAATTTCATTTTACCTGATCCTTGGAATGCTTGCAGCACATATTTTTAAATTTTGTCTTTATTTTTCTTTATATAAAAAATTGTAGATTTTGATAATTTGAATTTTTTAGCTTAAAGGCCGCTTTAAATTATCCTACTGTTTTTTAACACATGTCAAAATTTTCATGTGTGATAGAATGTGAGATGATGTAAACAACGGAAAGCAAGGTGTGTTCGAGTCTCTCTTGATTTTTTTGGCATGTCGTACCACATTTTATTTTTTGGTTTGTTTCTAATTTCATCACACATTCTATCCCACCAGAGATGATTTTACCATAAACTTACTTGAAATTTATTATTTAAGTGAGAAAATTTTAAACTCGTAATGTATTTTCAAATGGAATAACAGAAGGAAGAAGTTTTACAGCTTATTGAACTTTTAGCCTTTGCAAAGATACATTACTCAAATTTTCACGTTTTGGTAAAGTGTAAAGTATACCAATGTTGTGCAACTCTGTGATATAGTTTAAAAGCGAAAAATTAATTCCTTCATACAAAAATTAAAAATGACAGCTTGATGAAAGTCAATAATACTTTCTATCTCACATGTCGTAACACACAGTAAGAAAATGTAAAGCGGCCTTAACATCGTACTAATTCTCATAGAATCAATAAAATCTAAAATGTTGCACCTCTGAAAGATTTATCGTTTTATGTTGCCTTTTTGTCGCTGGCATTTTAAGAATCTACTTAAACTTTTTAAATTTTAATATTCACACTATTATCAACGTGTAGATATAAATTCAAAGCGTAAATTAAATGAACCGAATGACAATATGCAGGTAAATAAGCCTTGTTCTCACAAAAACCCCCGTTTACTTAATAAAATACATTTGAAAAGAAAACTTTGACTCGATTTACAAAGCGACAGCCAATTTGTAAACCAAACATGTTCGATTTGGTTTTCTGTCTGAACTATAGAGGTAAAATATCAAAAAAGTCCGAAGTGTAGAGATGTCTGTATTAATGGGAAGCCCGTTATTGCGAGTGTCCGAATTAGCGAGAATGTACTGTAGTTTCAATTGCATTATCTTAATAATAAACAACGGAGTATCACAAATAAAATAGCGACTGTCACATTTTCGTTGCAATATTTTTTAGCACTAACTATTTCAATACTATATGAAAATTTTAAATGATTTTTTGCAATTCTTGTAGTTTGGTTTTAGGATTTCTTATTGTTTGAATGGAATCCTTTGTTCTTCAAATGACATGATGATTGCCTAAGTTTTTGTTTTCGTAGCTTAACTGGATCCGTGGATATTGCGAAAAATGTAATGCAGTTGTACGGTAGGTGCCACGCCTACTTATTCAAATATCTTCAAAACCCGTTTTTGTACTTTGCTATGGCTAAAATACCAAAAATGGCGTTAAAATTCAAGAATATAATTTTTTCCCCTCTAATTTGTGCCAATGCAGTGTTCCACTGTGCAGTGTTATTAAAACATTTGGCTTTTTTTAAGGTAAGCTTTGTAGCATATTTTTTTAAAAATAATCCGGTAATCTGTTATACACTTTTACAGCCCTATTTTGGCAAAGTTACAATTTTTACCCAGTATTTTTAAAATTTATATGTGTTTGTTGTAATTTTTTGATTTCAAAACAAAATTTTAAGTTCAAAAATAATAAATTTTGATAAAAATTGTCACCTGCTTTTCAGATAGTGATAATTTCATGAAAAAATTTAATGTTTTGAGCTTCAAATTTTGTTTAGAAATCAAAAAATTACAACACAAAGAAACTTTTAAAATACTGGGTAACAATTGTCATTTGCCAGAATAGGGCTGTTAATCTGTTAATCAATACTACAATGATTTTTTTCACTACGAAACAAAAAAATAACTTGCTTCAAAATATTGAACAACTCATTGAAAGTTATTCTGTTTACGATAAGGATATTGTGATATTAAATTGAGACATTTTATCATTTTAATCCGGGATTCCGGGATTGACTACTACCCTACTAACTTACCGTTAAGCTGTTGTAGAGCTTCATGCAGATGCTTTGCAACGTCCAATTGCATGATTTGCTCAGCGTATTTTCGATGCAGTCGCGGATAAACTTGTCGGGGATTTAAGGATTTTGCACAAACGCGGGACAGCAGATTTCCCAATGTGTCGGCCAACTCGGAATTGAGAATGCGTAGCGCTTTGGTGCTGCTGTAGTCTGTAAGTGGAAAAGTGAGATTAAAGCATAATTTTTTAAACACGTCATCCTTGCATTTCCACCCCTCCCCACACCCACCCGCATACTCTTCAGAACATTGCTTTTGCACACGAATCACGCAACCGGAACACCCAACCAACAACAGAAACACACATGTATAAATCCTCTCAACTATCTGATTCGTTGCCGTTGCAAGCAACAACTTTAAATTAATTAAAAAGGTTTTATATTCGTCAACCATTGGCAATTTATTACCCTTGGCTGAGCAAAGAAGATTTTGGTCCTATTTAGTAGCGAATTAAATAAGGGGTATGAACAGTGTAAACGTCTGAATTTTGAGTGTTTTTTTGTTTATTTTATAAAAAGAAATCAGTTTGATGGATTCTTATCCAACTAAGTATGTAAACATTAATAAGTACATGAAAAATATTTAATGTTTTGTTTTTCAATGGTATATTTTTGCATAATGGTTCCTTGAAAATGGCACTTCTTGAATCTGGCCTCAGTGGCGTTGATAGGAATTCGTAAGCATGGATCAACTAAGGACATAAAACGAAAAATATTCTCAAAAAATATATTATTTGCTATAGTGTAGGAGATTTTCAAAATATTGTTTGAAAAAAAATGTGACTATTTGAAAAAATCAACATTTTCACGTGTTTTCCAAAAGAAAATTATTTATCAAAACTATATAAAAAAAGTTAAAAAAAAACCGCTACGTTAGGCGGAAGAGGCCCATTTGCTCAACCAAACCCATTTTGAATCAAATCGATCGAACAAAAACTGTCCTAGTTATGCTGTCAAAAAAAGTCATTTTGAGTAAACGGCGTTTAAAGTCTTGAAAGTGCTAAAGGTTCAATTATAAAAGAAGGAACGTAATGTGGTATAATGTCAATTGAGCAGTGCATTTTTTCACTTTTTGCTTCAAACAATACTTTCTTATACAAGTGATTATAAAGTGATAATAAACGTAACGTAATGTGTCGCGTCACATACGTGGAATTATGATTTCTGATATACTTTACATTATGTCTTGTCAAAGAGCAACTGAACATTGAGGTTAGATTCGATTATTGCGCTATTTTTATTGTTAAACTACGCTTTTGTTGAGTTTTCGTTATTAATGTAGTAGTTCTGTATATCCACAGCTATGGATGACGAAGTTTTAATTGAACTTGTACGGGAACGTGCAGGTATTTACGACCAACAACTGCCAGGCTACTGCCTACTATAATTGCTATAAAGTTTTCTTACATTGCGGCCTGTCACGATGACAGTTGACAACATTTCGTTACTTTACATTACGTCTATTATAATTCCGAATAGCATGACAGCATTTGGCGCTCTTTTCGAATACTTAACGTTTGAATTTTCACTTGAAACTTGGGATACATATTCTTTGGGGTGTAAACTAATAGGACTAGTGAACAATTTGGAAACATTGGAAACAAATTTTTGCGCGGCGATATCGATATCACTAGAAATCACGATTTAGTATTGTTACAAGATAATAAAAGTCTTTCAGTCTTTGCCAAGCTGTTGCGGATTTTTTTATAGGGGGAGTTTTGAAAAATATGTCCTCTGTTATGATCCTGTAACTCCAAAATAATTTTGTTTTATTACAAATGTTATACATATTTAAAAATGAGACATTTATACCATTCATTTAAGTCATCATTTGTACTGATCTAACGATTATGGTAAAAATTTTCTGAATGCTACATTTAGGAAGAAATTAAAAAAAATACCGTTTTTTACATTATCCATTTTAAAGTACGCATAAATATAACTTTGATGTATATTTGGTTTTGTGTTTTCTTTGTTGTTAAAAAAAAAGTATTTTTACGAAAATTGTAAGGTACAAAGTATGTTTGTAACAGGTTGGATACTTTACTTATTGTTGTTTTAGTGAATATACTCAAAATTACCTGCACCAAAGTCGACTTGGTGAGTTCGTACTAAGAAAATTCTTCAAATTTAAAAACCCAATTATCAAAAATTTAACCAAAGGTTTTACTTACAAACAATCGCAATTTTAGGTTTTAATTAAATTTGCAACACTGTAAAATCTTTGCAATACTGTAAAATCTTTGCAATGAGTAAAATAACGGAAATAACGTAAACTAAGAAATGTCAAAAATAAATCAAAACAAAACAACACAATCTTCGCGCTGGTATAAATAACTAGCTGAAACAACCCAGTGTGTTGCTGCCGCGCCCCTTGCCAAAAGCCCATAAAATTTTTAGGCCTATTACGGTTCACAGCAATACACTGCTGTGTCTTATTTTTAGTATTAGGAATGTACACAATAAAAACAGATATTACTGTTGTGTTGTGAACCATAATAGGCCTATTTATCAGTGAGACTGCACGTGTAAACTGTGGTCGAATACTGAATTCCATGGCTGTGCGACCTATAACTCCAAAGCTATTCGATACCACAAATTTGGGTGGTGTGGGAGATGCCACACCTCCTTTTTCAACGCCTATGAAATGTTATCAGAACACTTGTAAATTGTGGTCGAATACCGAATTCGGAGACTGTGCGGCCTATAACTCCAAAGCTTTTCGATATCGTAAATTTGGGTTGTATGGGAGGTGCCACACGCACTTTTTCAACACACGCGTTATCAAAATGTTATCAGGGAAACGGCTTGTTTAAATTGTGGTTTAATACTGAATTTCCTGGCTGTGCGACCTATAACCAGGGTTGCCGTTTTGGTAAAATATGTATAACCATTTTAGGTGGAAAATTGTTGAAGTGGTAAAATGGTAAATTCTTCAACGTTTTGGTAAATTTTTTTTGTTTAAGCAATTTTTTTTTTAAAAAGTTCAAGATTTTGAATAAATTATTATGAAGATATTGCATTCCATTCAATATTTGGCACTAATATTTTTTCCCCCATAATAGTTTTTTATGGTTCATTAGTGAAAAATATGTTAAACTCATTTTTTATTTCAATATAAAACAAGGATTTTGAGAAATGTTGACGTAGAATTACGTCTTAATCAGAACGCGGTTTGTATGGGGGTCATTTTCACGAATTTTTTCAAAGTGATATTTGACATTTTGGGGTATACCCACAGCCTTTAATATTCATCGTATAAAGAAACAAAATATGCCAAAATATCAGTTTTAGTGGGAATAAAACGAATATCTAATAAAATAGCAAAATCTAAGAAGATGAAAAATTCATATATTCGTATGAGAAATGCACAAGCTGCTTGCTGCTTAGCTGCAGTAGCTGCTTATGCTGTTTTTAAGGTTGCTGTTGTTGTGTTTGCTTGTTTGGTTCGTAATCACGTCGTTCGTTGTTGTGCTGCTTTTGTTGCTGTCGTTGTTGTTGTTTTTTATTAATATGTATGTAAAACATACATATCTAAATACACATTGCGTTCCTTTTTTTTTGTTTCCCAGATAGCCAATCGGCTCTGTTGAAAACGGTGTGCAGTTTTAAAAGCACTGAAGCGGACCGTTTCGTTGTCAGCAAACTATGCATTGTGTGTTTCATATAAGCGTACCATTTATTAAGTTGTATATTAATGTTGATTTTCTATGATTTAAATACAAATTCTAAATGTTTGATAGTTCTTGATTTTATATACAAATTCTATTTGTTTGATATTTTAAAATCGTTTATTGAGCTTTAGGTCAGGTTAGAACAATTAATTGCTCTAACGAATTTTTTCCAAAGGAACAACAACATTTTCAATATGAAAACGCAAACATCACAAGCTGATTAATTAGTTGGCTGATTGATTAACTAGTAAGAACAATTGATTGTTCTTACCTGACCTAAAGCTCAACAAACGATTTTAAACTATCAAACAACTAGACTTTGTATTTAAAATCAAGAATGATTTAAACTATCAAACAATTAAAATTTGTATTTAAATCATAGAAAATCAACACAATAAATAACAAGGTCATATAGAAAACTTTAAGTTGTATATTAAGTTTATTTGTTGTTAAGCAATTGTAACCTTTTCCTGGAATGGTTTTTATTAAGTTGCAACAATAAACTAAACAATAAACGGCAATTCAACTACACTACCTTGATTTCAATACAAGATTCAATGCATATTTTAGAGTTTTTTGGTGAACGGGTGAAAAAGAGAAGGAAAAAAGACAAGAACAAACGACGCATCAAGCGAATTTGACATTAATTTCAATTCGATTCTTGATATATATAAAAAAGGTCTTTACAATTATATAGAGAACGGTTTAAAGGTACAAAAACATGTCGTTTTCATACCAGAAAATCAGACGCTGACGTTTTAAGTACCGTTTAGCTGGAACAGTGACATTCATGGCTTGTTGGGTTGTAATACAATAAAGAATACTGATGCACGTAGCTAGAAAGCCAATATGTGGCTACAAAAAAAAATGTACTACTACTAGCCAAGGTTGCCAGTTAAAATTTAAAACAATTCCGACAAAAAGTTCCCTCTTTGACAGTAACACAAATAAAATACAATGAAAACTACCATGGTAAAGATAAAACAAAAAGTTTCTACCGCAATAAAATAGTATCAAAAAAATCCCCCGATTATTAAAAATTACCACAAAAATACCACGCGTTTTAAAAATACCACCACAAATTCCATATGTATTTAAAATGGCCACAAAAATCTCATTCGCATTAAAATATTCCACAATAAGTCCCATATGCATAAATAATTTTAAAAACATTAAGAAATACCACAAAGTATTTTGCTTACTAAAAAAAAATGTAAGAAGAATATTACCAAACTCCCACGGAAATTTAAATAATACCCCGCTGAATTTCCACGCCAATTAAAAAATACCACGCTGAATTAAAAAATTTAATAGGAATTCCCAGAAACAAAAATTCCTAAGGGAAATTAAAAATTACTACTACTAGCTGCTGATATTGTTGTTTTGGTTCTGCATGTGCTGCAGAGGACCGTTTTTCACTCGGCAATTCTATGAGCAATACTTGCTTTCGCCGCAAGTAGTTTGTTGACTACTCGGGTTTAAAGGGGACTTTCGTAAACCCCCTCATCCAGGCAAATAATCCACAAACTGCTTGCGGCAAAGGCAATTATTGTCGAGTGAGAGCGGGAATGAGATCTTGCTAACAGAGCAATAATTGCTTTCGCCGCAAGCTCGACAATTTTCGTGTGTAATGAGTGAAAAGCGGGACATAGTAAGCAAAGTTCTGTTTATTTTCTGTTCATCGACGATTCGGTTCATCCCCTCTAACGCTGCTCAACCGCTGTGATCTTGCTCTTTTCTGTGCGTCGTTGTTTTAGATTTGCTTGGTAATTGTTGTTGGTTCAGCTAGCTGTTTTAGCAATTAGTTTTAGCTGTTAGCAATTTTTTAGATGTTCTTAATTTTTACTCGACATGAACAGCTGATTTTGACAACTAGCTCGCTTTTCTCTGCTTTGTTCTCCATTCCTCTGCGAGTCGGCCCTACCTGGTTATTCTGCCATGAGTTGGAGTACGAATAAAACGAATGTTTATTTTCAGCATGTATGTATACTACTACGCAAATTTGCGCATGCGTTACTACGCATACGTTGTGCCTTAAAAAGTACATTTATTTTTTAAATACCATAATAAACCCGAATTATTTTTATTATGCATTATATTTTTTCCATATTAAAAATTTATTTTGTTAACTAAAATTTTAATTTTAAATTACTTTTAAAATATACATATATTTATATGATAAAGATCATATCAAGGAAAAATAAACAAATAAATTTACCCATATTTATATCCATTAATTAAACATAACTTTGAATTACATTTAGTTTTAACCAACAAAACAAATGAAAAAGAATAACAAATTCATCACCATAAATATCAAACGAAAACTTTTTATAAAACAAAACAAATTTGTACATGAATTTAATTGTGAGCTTTTTAGATCAGGTGAGTTTAAAGAAGGACAACAACAACAAATTTGTTTTTGAATAATTTTTATTTAGAAGATGAAATACTTTAAAAAAGTTTTGAAGAGTATACATGAAAAAAACCAGAATTTTTCTCTATTACTGTATAAAAAGGAATTCTGCGTCTATACTTACGATACTATCGAAACTGTGTCTTTTTTTATAACGTTTTCTAAAAAAGTATATTTTTTTTAATTGCTTATACTGCAATAACTGACGAAGATGATGCCTTTCCATACAGTGAATCTTTCTCAACAACAAACAAATTTTACAGATGCAAATTGAACTCTCATGCGTTTTTTTCCCCATATAATGAATTTTTTCAAACCATTTTCTGCTACGCATATTAATATTACTGTGTAGAGAGAAAAAGTAAAACATTATTAGGGGATGCACAAAAGTTGAAAATAACTACAAAAAAATAAAAGAAGAAAGTACCATCACTAGCAATTTTGTCAGCAGTTGACTGTGTTCAGTGAACGAAGTTATGGAAAGTTGTGGAGTTCACGCTATCCCAGGTATTTATTTCTTAAAGTTTTTATTATAATCCTATTGCCAAATATTTACGGTGACGAATTGGCGTATGCTACGTTCCTACATTATGACGAATTTCTTCATCAATTGGCATACTTCGAACCTTTGTGGATATGAGGATAACGTACCGACTAATATTTTAAAATTTCTAAATGTATTACAAGGTTTTGTGAAAAAGAAAAATGATAAAGTGAAATCCAAACTCTAATAGCCCCAGAATATTCAAAAGAAAAGTGAGAACAGTATCATTATTCCTGTATAATGAAGTTTCTATATAATGAAGTAATTTTCTGGTCCCTTGCGAATTCATTATAGGGAAGTTCGACTAAATTCTAAAAATGTGGTTTCAATTTATAAATGCTGATTTATCGTATTTATACATCTAATTATGTGTTTTTTATAAATTATATGTTTAATATACATTCATTTTTAAAAAATGAAGAAGAACATATCTATTACTTACTTTTTACATAAAAGAAAAATTTGGTAATTTTTTTTCATATTGGTAAATTTTCTTAGGAATTTGGGTAGAAAGTTTTTTACCTGTAGGGCAACCCTGCCTATAACTCCAAAGATATTCGATATCGAAAATTGAAAACGTGTCCATTGTGGTCGAAAACCGAATTCCGAGGCTGTGTATTGCTTTCGATATCGCAAATTCGCCCTGTATGTGAGGTAATTTTGAGTATTTTCACTAAAACCGCAATAAGTGAAGATCTAACCTGCTAAAAACATAGTACTTGGTACCATAAAATTTTCGTAAAAATATTTTTTTAACAAAAAAGAAACCGCAAATCCAAAATATACATCAAATGTATATTTTTGTGTACTTTAAAAATTGGAAATGTTAAAAACCGGTATTTTTAAAACTCTTTCACAAATGTAGCATTCGAAAACTTTCTACAAAAATAGTTAAATCAGCACAAATGATAGCTTAACAGGTCTATTCTGGCAAAGTATCAATTGTTACCCACGATTTAATTATTATAAGGTTATTCGTATTTTTGACGTGTTCTCAAATTGGTATGCTTATTTGAAAATGAGAGCAGAATGAGAAAAATGAGAAAAATGAGAAAAATGAGAATGCTCTTCATCTCTACAACAACAACAACAACAACAACAACATACAAGCAGTTTTTCATCTATAACAACATTTTCTCTTCACCAGCAAAAATCATTTCATGAGCCCCGCTCTACCAGCTAGCACGCGCTCTAAACAATCAAACACAATTCTTAATAAAGATAATTCTCAAACAATTAATTACAAAACTTATTACCAAAACGTCAGCGGAATGCGAACAAAATCCTCTCAATTTATGCTTGAATTATCATTACACGAATATGACATTGTAGCATTAACAGAAACGTGGCTTCATAACAACATTTCAAGCATCGAATTTTTTGACTCATATTATAATGTTTTTCGTTTTGATCGAAATTCAGTTGCAACTGGAAGAGAAAGATGTGGTGGAGTCTTGCTAGCGGTTCGGAGTGATTTATGTAGCAGAATAGTATCTCTTAATTGCAATAATAGTATTATTGAACAAATTTGTGTAAATATTGAATTTTTAAATAGCCACTCGGTATTTTTCTTTGTATCATATATTCCACCGAATAGTTTTTTAGATATTTATGAAAGTCATTTAAATAATATTGAGATTATTGCTAATAATTTAACTCAAAAGCAACAAATGATTGTAGTTGGAGATTTTAACCTTGGCAATATAACATGGATTGATAATGATAAAATTCTTTTACCTAGTAACATTTCATAAGAAATAGAATCAACTGTTACAAGTTTTTATCTTTCAAACAGTTTTCATCAGTTAAATAGTTTTAAAAATGATATTGGTAGAATATTGGATTTGGTCTTTACTACTGATGAACTGAAAGCATCTTGCGAACTTTGTGTTAACCCAATTTCTAAAAATTCGGTGCATCATAAAGCGCTTTTATTTAATTTTGAGTTTTATGATTTTGACAGAAAAAATATTGAACCAATTGAAATATTAAATTTTTCCAAAGGGAATTTTTCAGCTTTAAATGGTTTTCTAGAATCTATGGATTGGTCAATGTTAAACTCTGAATCAAGTTCTGAGGTCATTTATTCGTTTATTGCAACTAAATTTAAAATTGGTATTTCAAAATTCGTTCCGAAAATTAATCGATCAGAAAGAACAAACATGCCTTGGTTTAATATCAGATTAAAAAATTTAAAAAATATCAAAAATAAAGCTTCCAAAAAATTTCAAAAAACAAATAGTGAGGCTGACAGATGTTTTTTTATTCGTATCAGAAAAGAATTTGATTTCCTCCATAAATTTTTATACAAACAATATATTTTAAATATAGAATCAAATCTTACAAAAAATCCGTCGGTTTTTTGGCATTTCATTAAAGACAAACAAAAATCAAATGGATTCCCTAGTGTTATGGAATATGAAGATTTTAAATCAAATAATGTTTTAGATAGTTGTAACTTATTTTCAAAATACTTTCAAAATGTGTATGAAACACATACAAATACAAATACTTTCTCTAATTTTGATCGTCCTAATATTAAAAATATTGGAAACTTTGATTTATTAGAAGCTGATATAGAAGCAGCAATTTCAGATTTGAAAAACTCTTTTAAAATTGGAATGGATGGATTCCCACCTGCTTTCTTTAAACGTTGTTCCAAAAGTATTATAAAACCTCTTTTGTTTCTGTACAAAGTATGCCTTAAAAATGGTGAATTTCTTGATAGCTGGAAGATATGTGAAATTGAACCTATTTTTAAATCAGGAAATCGTTGTGATGTAACTAATTATCGAGCTATCGTTAAGCAAGGCGTTTTTGCTAAAATATTTGACAATATACTTAAAAAAAAGTTATACACTCATATTCATAACGTAATAAGTAAATGTCAACATGGATTTTTACCAGGAAAGTCAACTTGTTCGAACTGATTGTTGATTACAAATCGAATTTCAAAAGCAATGGAACAACATTCTCAGTTAGATGTTATCTATACTGATTTTTCTAAAGCTTTCGATAAGATTGATCACAATATTTTACTCTATAAACTCCAAAAGTTCGGGATAAAAGATTCTCTATTAAAATTTTTTGGTAGTTATTTACGTGAAAGAAAATTATTTGTTCAAATAGATTCATATCGATCAAATTTTATTATAAATGCAACATCTGGTGTTCCACAAGGCTCCCATTGTGGACCCTTACTCTTTTTGATTTTTATAAATGATCTACCACAATTTATTAAGCATTCGCAATGTCTTATGTTTGCAGACGATGTTAAGCTATTTCTTAAAGTAGTTAATATTTCGGACTGCTTAAAGCTTCAAAACGATTTGACTAGTCTTCAAGGTTGGTGTAGTAGAAATAATCTTTATTTAAATAAAAATAAATGCAATTTGATTTCATTTACCATGAAGTCAAATCCAGTTATTTTTAATTATAACTTAGATAGCTGTTGTTTAAACCGTCAATATGAAATAAAAGATTTAGGAGTTATATTTGATGTTAAATTAAAATTCAACGCTCATATAGATTTCATTACAGCAAAAGCTTATTCAATGTTAGGTTTTATAAAAAGAAACACAACGGACTTTAGTGATCATTCATCTTTTAAAGCTTTGTATGTGGCATTTGTGCGAAGTAGACTGGATTACTGTTCAGTTGTATGGAACCCGTATTATAATGTTTCTTCAAATCGCATTGAACGAATTCAAAAACTTTTTACGAAATACACATTTTCAAAAATGCAGTGGTCAGATATTATACCCTCTTACGTAGCCAGGCGCAAGCTACTTGGTTTACAATCATTAGAGGATAGAAGATCATTTTTCTCTATAATGTTTGTGTATAAATTACTAAGAGGAAAATTAGTCTGTCCCGAACTATCTGACCTTTTTCAAAGTTATGTTGCTCCTAGGGATTTGAGAGTAAACCGTCGGTTTTGTGAGACAACGCACGCGACAAATTATGCATATAATGAGCCAGTCGCAAGATGCTTACGGTTATGTAATACGATCTCTCCAATTCTTAATTTTAATGTTGATGAAAACCGTTTTAGACTAAATTTATTTATACTCTTTAATTAATGGCATAATTTATTAAGTTATCTTTATAATAGTCTGTAAGATACATAATCAGTCTTAAATAAATAAATAAAAAAATAAAAAAAAAAAAAAATCATGAGAGCAATGTCATAAGAGCTAAAAATGCACACGGTTGCCCAAATATCATACTAGTTGGTACTATATTGGCTACTATTAATTTTGTTCTAGTACTTTTATTGCTCCGATTTATTAGTGCATTAATAACTTTTTAAATTATTTTTATTTACTAACTTCAATGAAAATTATGTTATTAAATATATAAGTTATACAAATACTAAAAAAATATAATTTTGTTCGTTTATTTTAATAAACACATGAAACCTAACTATGAAACTAAACAAGAGCGTTTAGTGGCGCGTTCTAAATAAGTTAATTAACCAAGTAAATTACGTAATTGTATTAAAAATAAATTGCCATCACAAAATTATTTAATTATTTAATTTAGAGCCATTAATGGTAAGTGCATTTATATTTTTTTAAATTGTTAAGTAAGAAAAAAGAAACAAAAATTCGTCAAAACAAAAATGAAACCACGTTCGCATAATACGCATTATACGTATACATAATGTGACCAACCGTACTTCTTTTGGGAGTGTTTTACTTATTTTTTCTCGCTGTACTTCTTGTATCGAAGTATGCTAAAAGTACTTCTTTTTACTTGTTGTACTTCTTTTTGGCATCATTTTCACAATTTTTTCATAAATCTCTTCAAAATAGACCTCTCTAACTACTGCAAAAAATTATTTAAGGTCTGTTTCTGTACTCGATTCAAGTAACTTTTTTTATTTTAAGGTAGTAGCTCAGTGTGACGACCGAAATGTTGACTTTTTTCATACTTTTTTTTAAGCAAGAAAATAAAATGCGATCGTTTTGAAATTTTAACATGTTTTTACTGATGTCGTAAAGTGTGCAAAAGAATTTTCTCTGACTTGATTGTACATTGATTTGCTTATAGTTATCTATATCAAAGAAGAGTACTCGAAATAAGGTGTGTTTTTTGGGGGAAGCACCCAGCCTTACGTGCTCATCTGAAATAAAAAAATCAAAGAGAATATCGTTCTGCAGGCTTTATTGCAGTGCATGTATATTTAAAAAAACAAATAAAAAATGCCGAACTTGTGAAAAAAAATTTTTAAATCGTACTTTTTTAATTTGTTTCAAAAATGAACTTATTGAAAAATTGATAGTTTTAAAGTTCCGGAACTAGCTATGTATGCCATAAATAACAGGTGAAATTTTAAGCCAAATCGGTCGAATAGTTTTTAGTTAGTGCTTCCCCGAAGTTTTTACAGCACTTTAATATACATTACGAGGCTTTCTGTTCTTTTGGCTGTAACTTTAAAAATATTTTCAATTTAGGTCTAAGACTTTCGGGACCGTTTTCTCAATGTCCGGTTTGCCAAGCTTCTAACCGGGAATTAGCTAACCATACGATAACTAAAAAACAATTACGTTTTCACCAAGTGTCGGTTAAGTAACTGGCGGTTAAGTTATTAATTGTGAATTTTTTTCAATTGTGAACACGCTAAACTGCGTATTAGTTGTTTACAATTGTTTGTTATTTTATTTTTAATATAAGAGTTGTAAATATCTGACAAGGATTAATTAATAAATAATTTAAAAACGCAACAGACTGCCCAACTTCAGTGCATATGAAGAAAGTGCAGTACTCTTCACGTAATCACGCCTATGCGCATGTCTTTTTTCTATTTTGGTTCGAATTAAAGTTAGAAAAAAACGAAATCCTCGAAATTCTGTTAATTTTTAATTATAAAATAAATAATTATTTTTTACACTACGCAACTGTTCTTTCGATTAGCAAATAACCGGAACTTCAACTTGCCGTTAACTTAACCAACACTTGAGACCTAAGCGCCAGTTAAAGTTCCGATTAGTACTTAACCGAACATTGAGAAAACGGCCCTTAGAATATATTTTTAAGATTTAATTTTTGTATTCTATTGCGAAAAATTAAAAAAATTGATTTTTTGAATTCGTCACACTAGTGGACTACTACGTTAATAAGCAATAATAATTGTAAATAAATAATTGTAAGCTGGATCTATTTTTGAGTCTTTTTGAAATTAAACTTTTTGTTTAATAGATTTATTCATGCATCTTTTAATATCTTGATTATTTTTTGTGGATGAACTTTTATTTTGTGCTTCTATATTTATTCTATGTACTTCTTCTGCGTCTCTTTTTAAAGTCTGCGAGTGTACTTCTTTTTGCTTTGAAAATGTTGGTCACATTTTGTATACACCACGTTTTTCTGCCGAAAAATGCGTATGTATAATCCTTTGAATTTTATTATTGCAAATTACGCTGCTGCAAACTTATCTAACATACGCTGTTTACATCGACAACACGGCATTCATTGAATAGCACTATTATTTCTTTATAATTTGTTTTTTGCCTAACCTAACTTTCTTCTAAATTACACTTTTAATTAAAAAAATTCACTGATTAGGTTTTGAGCAATGGCACAAAAAACTTTTTATTTTAAATTTGCAAAGGAGCTTTCTAAATTCCTAGACATACTTACAATATAGCACACACTTACGACGCAACACCTATATAGTTTCTTTTTCTTATTAACTTGGCAAGAAATCATTGAAAAACTACTGCACTAGAAAACTACACAACGAAACACTGAAACATACCTTTTTTCCAACAGCACAAAACACTGTTAGCAGATTGTCAAAATATGTTTGTTTATAGAAAATAAGCATACGTCAAAAAATACGAATAACCTTATAATAATTGAATCATGATTGTTACCCTGTATTTTTATTATTTCTATGTGTTTGCCGTAATTTTGTGATTTCAAAACAAAATTTGAAGCTCAAAAAACCAAATTTTTGAATGAAATTGTGACTATCTGAAAAGCAGGTGACAATTTCTATCAAAATTAATTATTTTTGAGCTTCAAATTTTTTTTTAAATCACAAAACTACAGAAACACATAGAAATAATAAAAATACTGGGTAATAATAATAACTTTGCCAGAATAGACCTATAAATGAAAGGTATAAATGTCTCATTTGTAAATATGTATAAAATATGTTATGTTAATAAATATTTTTTGGAGTTATAGTATCATAGCTTTGGACATATTTTTCAAAACTTAAAAAAATCGAAAAATCTCTCTAAAAAAATCCGCCCCATCTTGGAAAAGTCTTAGTGATTTTTATTATCAACAAAAAAAAATTAATCGAACTCGTGATGTCGGTATCGCCGCGCAAAAATGCTGTTTATATGTGTAATTATGAAAAAAAAAAAAAAAAAATTTGTTAAGTTTTACACTGTTAATACCCCTTAATGCATCGATTCGAACGTCCTACCACATGCATCACTCAACAATGTTGCAAGCATGTTGATATTGCAACAGCTTTTGTGATTTTGTGATTTGTGATTTTTTGATGGAATTTTTTCCAGGGTTTCTCGACTCGACTATCTACTTTAATCTTTTGCGACTGACGTGGTAGTAGGACAGACACCACAAATCGAACACTTTGTATTGCGTCGTTTTAAGTAAAACTAGTTTTTAAAATACAAGCTTTCAGAATGGTGTCTGATGTACTAGCATGTCCGTAGGATTGTAAAAACTAGAACACGTCAGTCACAGAGGATTAATAATCCAAATTTTTATAAGTTCACAAAGGAAATGTGAGAAATGAGAGAGCACAAAAAATTTAAAAAAAATTTATTTTTTGGTTAAGAACTACGACGATTATTTTTTAAGACAAATACCCAGGAATTTAGAATTTACTCAAAGCACTAAGAGACAGAAGCCCTGATTGCTGCATTGATTTTCTGTGTCGAATCGGCACAAATCAAATCATCAACATTGAATGAGCCAATTGAACGTAGCAACAACAACGAGACCAAAACCAATTTGACAGCTAAACTGCATGCGGTGCAGCATAAAACCATGACATGTGGGTTCCTTTGTACATGTGTTTTTGGGTTAGTTTTGCAAATTATTCAAACGAGGCAATCGTAAACTTTTGAAAATCAATAATTTAATATTATAGTACTTATTACTTGAAAATTGGAGTAATTAGTGACATATTACTATGTCCTTTTTTGAAAACAGTGTCCAAAAAAATAAAAGTTAAAAAAGTTAAATTACAGATTCTGAATAAGAGTTTTTTTTAAGATCAAAGAACCAAGGCATGCGCCTTATACATAAAAGTTTGGTTTTTGATCTGAAAGGAACGGAACAAAAGTGAAACACAATTTGAATTGCTTATTACCAGGGAAGACAATTATATGCAAATGCATATAATATATGCTTTTGCATATTTGGACGTTTTGTTAATATTTTGCATATTTGTAACGATTGTGCTTATTTGTGCATATTTTTACATGTTTTTAACTTTTCGAACAGATTTTAGCTTGTAATCGGGCAAATTTTGATACTTCCTTCACATCTGGCAACATTGTAATTTCTTTGATATTATATATATTTATAAAGAGATATTATATTATATATGTATAAAAAATATTTTGTTTAAAAACTCACAGACGATGGATCCATACGCCGAAAGTCTCCTTCCGAACGAAGTCCCTTACTTTAAATGGTGCCCAACTACATCCTGCGATGTCGAGCGGTCTTTCTCACAATACAAAACATTGTTGGCTAAAAATCGTAGAAATTTTTTTTTTGATAATATAAAAATGAATTTAATTGTTCAGTGTAATCGCTGAATGCAATACACTGTTTTTGCTATAAGCACCATATAATATAATGGACTTCGTCCGGAAGGAGACTTTTGGCATTGGCTTCGAGCTACCAAACAAAATATTCATTAAATGATTAAAATAGAATTAAATTTTTACTTTATAATTAAAATTATAATTTATTTAAACTGAAATATTTATTTTTACGCCTTGAAAGGGCTATTGTTTTGTTTTTTTTTTTATGAACTATTGAATAAAATTTTGAATAATAAAACTCCGACTTCGACATTTTTCGTGCTTATTTGATGGCATATTTTGCCATTTTTTAGAGCATATTAGCATACTTATTTTAGATTTTTTCGTGCATATTTCTGTCTTCCCTGCTTATTACCGAGGCTAGTGTTATGCCTTAACCTCGGCGAGCATGTCCAGCCCTCAGTTGTCCCTGTCCTTTAACACCACATTTTCCACAATTTAGCTGTGAAATTTTTTTATACAAACACTCACAGAACTAAACCCATTGCCAGAACCGAATAATTGCCCTACTTACTTTGTCGATTGTAGGCAATTTTGTAAATGCAATTGCCACAATCGCCAATTTCTCAATTGAGCTAATTACGTCATTCCGTTGCGAGAATGGAACTGCAGACAAGTTTTTGAGCCATTCGGTTGTGCACAACGAACTGCTTATCGCGTTTATCAGAACTCGGTTATATGAACCGAGTCTTCCCATCGCGAGAATACCGACCGAATCATGAACAAAGGCCGCGATGAGCAACATAGCGAGTGTGAAAAACAAACGACGGATATAAGAATTGCTATGTTGTTTCTTATTGCACATTTGCAGTTATTTACGAAGAAATGAATTTAATTTATGTAAACTGCACAAGTTATATTAATTAAATATTCGATATATATATTTTTTAAATAATATCATTACATTAAAACACTTAAACAACTTGCAGCAAGAAAACCGACTAGAAATCGACCGAATATTGAACAAATGAGGAACGAGCAACACAGCGCGCGTGAAAAAAGCGACGGTTGTGGTTAAGGTGACCACATGGAAGCTATTTTTATTGACTATTCGTCTGTTGGAATTGACTTTGATGGCGGTGCAACTGAATATTTAAACATCGTTGAAATTCGGTGGTAACGTAAGAACAATTCTTTTGACAGAATAAATAATGCAGACGTTTCAACTACTCCTTTTATCCGTAAATCTGTAATTGTACTGGTCAGTTGTTTTGGATAAATTGAGATTGCTTAGACGGAAAGTAAGTTGAATTGACAAATTCCATTTAGTTCATGCAATTAAAGCATAAATATTGAATTTTAACCGAACTGTTATTTGGGCATGAAGTTACAATAATAAAATTAGCATTTACGTCAACCGAAAGTCGATTATGCTTATTTAATTACAGTTAAATAAACAGAGTTTTAATTGAAACAATTACTTTATGAGTACCCCAGTAAAAATGTATTTACTGTAACCTAACGCCAACAAATTTTTTTTTGTGAGTGAACTTTCGATGTTTTTCTTATACTCCAGCCAACTGAAATCGTTGTCAAGAGATGTATTTTTTTCGACTTCGTAGTTTGTTTTGATCGTCAATCCATACGTTTCCATTTTATCCCATTTGAAAATTTTCATCATCTTCTTAATTATGTGAGACTCCTTTGAATGTTGCTGACAATGCCTTCTTTTCAGGAATGGAAATATCCGATCATGGTAATTTTGTTGATGAACTCATCACTTTATCAAACAAATCGGTAATCTACGCCCGTTTCAGATTTTTCTCCATACGATGACATACATATTCTTCACTCTCGTCTGTCTTCACATTCGATGCATCTTCTTCCTCTTCTTCTTCTTCATCATCATAAGAAACCACCAATTTTTTGAAGATTTTTATAAACGCGTTTGTGATTCTTTTTTTTAAAGGATTACAGCCAAAAACTAGTGGCGGCATTATTATGCATTGAAAAACTTTCTTACGCCAAGCGAAATTAAAATGTGCTTGCAAAGGTTCACTGAACAATGGAAACTGCCATCAAAATTTTTGTGATGGGACTTCGTTTTTTATTACAATTCTTAACTTTTCAAATTTTAAGGAATCCCCTACATATTCGTATGTATTTACAGATAATATTACACTAGAGTTCGCAAACTATCGATGGCACTATCGATACTATCGATAATTTCACACTATCGTGACTATCGATAATTTTGGACGAACTATCGATGGCTTACTATAGTATTGAAATATTTATTGACACCACTGTTAAGGTGTCATTGTCATTACTGTCGAATTCATTTGATTTTGACAATTTGGTATAATTTTTGCTTTTTTGTAGACTGAAAGCTCAGGTGATGTTTCTTTTAAATGTATGAGCATTGTGTTGATTTGGAAGATGGGTGATAGTTAGTTGGAGGTTGAAAAGATTTAGTAGTTTCGGTTAAGATTTGTTTTAAATTTGCACAGCTCAAAACTGACGGGAAACACGCTCGAAGGGAGACTATTCCACAACTTTACCGTACGACTAAAGATCAAATTATCACTGCAACGTGAGGTCCTGTGTGGCATCAAGGCAATGGTAAAGGAATAAGCATGGACAGCTGCCCGAGTGGACATGGAAAACACACGTTGTGGTGGCGTTAGGCCATTACGAAACCAGCATTACGTCGATTTTCAATGAAATTGAGAGAGGATGAAATATTTGTATCCCCTATCAAATATATCGCACGACGTTGAATTCAGTCCAGAAGCTCCATATAAAATCTTGGAGACAATGCCCAACTGTGCGAATTGTACTCCATTTTTGGTCTGATATATTAGGTGTAGATCTTTCGAAGATCAACTGAAGTGAAATATTTTTTCCACTTGGTCACTTCTTTCGGCACTTCGAAAATATAATCATTCCAGCGTTGATCACATTCGATCGAAATGACCAGAACGTCAAGAATGGCTGATTCCACAAGATCCACACTAATCAGAATTGTAAGGAACGATTTTGCACAATTTAGGGGAAGGGACCATAGAAAACCTGGCAACACTAAGCCAAACTGAGAAAGTCAGCTGAAGTAAACACGTACAGCTGCGCCGAGTCTGATGAACACAATAATAATCTCTGTGGCGTTATGTAATAAAATCTTAAGGGAGGGTTCTCCTGGATTTTTTTGGATTTGGCCGAAAAACAAGCAAAATTTGAGAATGGTTTGTGGGAAAATGAAAAGACATACGAACTTATGCTTTTGAACTTTGATTCGTGGTTTATTGACGAGTAAAAAAAAAAAAGATATTTGAAAAATTCAAAATGGCGGCTTGAAAATGGCGGATCTCGTCGACCTCTGCGCGCAAAACATCGACCTCCCGCGGACAGTGTGGGGCCTCAGGTAGTGAACTGAAATGAGAAATGTATAAAATTTATTAAAATTGATAACATTTCATATGCCTGGAACCTAACTTCAATTAAGTTTGGTAAAAAAAACCAATTTTATGGACTTTAAAAAAAAAAATTGAAATTTTTTGCTTTTTTTTTACTTAGATCTCGTTTAAAAATTATAAATAAACAATTTTTTATGCCAATGTTAGGTTCCAGGCGTACAAAAAAGTATATACTTTCAAACATTCTTTGAATGAAGGAAATCGGATTAATAGAACAAGCCCTGTGCTGTCCGTTAGATTAGAAAACATGGTTCCGAGAAAAACGCGTTTAAAGTTTTTAGAAAGTTGGTACGCGCGCGTGACATGGGTACGTTTGACACGCTCTAGCTCGAGAAATACGCGTCGTATTGAAATATCCCTTGGCACAAACATTCTACATATATGTAACTTTCATTTTATGTAAAAAAATCGATTTTTTCAAAAAATCCAGGAGAACCTTCCCTTAAGTTTATAAAACATATTTCGATTCCTTTTGAGCAATATGAAAGAATGTTTGAATGTAAATGTGGTAAGGAATTGAAAATAATTTTTTTTTATTTAATCTCTTTTTATTTAGAAAACAGAAAAAAATTGTCTAGAAACGAGCGTATATTATTCAGATATGTGCATGCTACATATAAACATAAATACCATAGAAAGCTATTGATAGTTTATCGATGGTTAGTAAAAAACTATCGTCAACTATCGATGGTTGCGAGTATTGATAGTTTGCGAACTCTATATCAGCGATGCCCAGCGACTAACTCAACAACTTCAATATTTTCATGACTGTTGTAATTCGCCGAATTCAGTTAGCAATTTCAGACATGCTTCTTAATGTTATTGTTATTGTTTTTGTTCTTTCGAACCATCGAGAGCTGTTCTGCGTTTGCATGTTGTTATTTTTGTTCTTTGGCACCATCGGTCGCGGCTATTTTGCACTGTTTTTGGCATTCGCGTTTTAGACGTTAACAGCATGCGTCGTATTCTTTATATTTTTTATTGTGCAAATACACATTGAGAAAAAGTTATTGAATATTTGCAGGTGCGAAATTTTTTATATTGCATCAGAATAAATTATTTTTGTAGGGGGTTTAAAAAAGTATACTTTTGAAAAATGGCACATAAAGAATTTGCGAAAAACTGGGAGTTTGCCTATTTTTTCAAGATAATAAAAGATTAAAAAGATTTTAATCTGAATTATATAACAGTTTAGTTAATAATAATACAGTAAGATAATAAAAATATAGACAAAATTAAGTTTAAAGTAAACAAGAATTTTAATAATCTTAAAAAAAATGTATAATAATAAAAAAATAATAAAAAATTAAATAAAAAATAATAATAAAATAAAAAATAAAAAACAAAACAAACTAAAACATATAAAATAAAAAATAAAAAACGGATATCTGAAAACATCCACGCGGTTAAAGCTGGGTAAATCAGAATGTATTTTGACTGGCAAAAAAATTAAACATTTGAAACTACTTGATTCATTACTTTTACAGTGTACATATGCATAAGTTCGCTGTCGCGAACTCTGCTAGCACTCGTGTTATTGGTCATTGCATCTAGAGTTAAGAAAAATGTTTGATGTTGTTGCTTTTCGTTATTGTTTGTTTTTGCACTCTTCAAATAATTTTCGTTGGCATCGCTGCTCTATATTACACAACTGCACGCACATACTCATGCTCTTCAAGTACAGCGAAGTCATGTGTATACTATAAGTATACTCACAGCATGAATCACTCGTTGATGTACGATGTAAACCAGAGACCTGCACAAGCTTTCTTGAAGTCTATTTCAAGTACTTGCTTATAATAAAAGTTTAAGCTTGCTTGCTTGCTTAGCCCACGACATCTTGCAACTTGCAAGTATGCAACAAGCGAACGGCACGAAGTCCCAAGTAAAGAAAAACTTGATGCCTTCGGCAAAAAGCTTGGAAAGCTTGAAATTGAAGGCAAATATCCAATTAAAGCAACTATCCAAAAACTTCAATAAGCTTGTGTAGGAAAAGCTTAAGCTAGGACTTTTAAGGGTCCTGTGGACTCAGTGGTTGGTAGTTTTAGGGGGTAGCTGATTTCGGAATGGATGTCAAAATTTAAAGTTCAAGATGGCATATAGAGTTGCCACCTAGATTTTCTTGTATAATTGCGAATTTTTATAATTTTGAAATTCTGACAACGGATTTGATTTCGAATCTATTGTCACATTTTTAAAATTTAAGATAGAGGTTAGGGTTGCCACCTACGTTTTTACCACAGTATTGCCATCTAGTAAAATTTATTGTTAAGAGTTTTAAACATCATTTAACAGTGCTAGGAGATCACTTATTTCGAATCTGAATTCAGAATTTTAAAATTAAATATGGTGGATAGGGTTGCAACCTAATTTTTTAAATGTTTAAAATTCTTAAAAATACAAATTACTAGGTGGTAGCCCTATTATACACAAATTACATAATTTTGACATTCTGACAATGGATTCGGATTCAGCGAACCCTTTTTACCTAGTGTTCGCGCCAGCACCGAATTCGTAAAAATAAAAAAAATAGGTGCCAACAGAAAAAAAACAGTAATAACTCTATTACAACACCAAAAAACTTTTTGAATGGGCGAGTGTATTTTCAAAAATATTGTTCCATTATATGGGAAGAACCACACCTACTTGTCCAATCACGCCTTATTTTGGCAAATGTCCTTCAAATAACGTACTTGATGACTGCCCAAGTTTTTGTTTTTATGGCATTACTGGTTCTCCAGATAATAAGAAAAATGGGTACCAGTTGTACAGAAGGTATACCATGCCTACTTGGGCAATCGCGCCCAATTTCAGCACATGTCTTTCAAATGACGTACTTCATGACTGCCTTAGTTTCTGTTTTCGTGGCTTTTATAGTTCTTAAGGTATTGCGAAAAATGTGATCCATTAGTATGGGAGGTGCCACGCCCACTTTTTCAAAGATTTTAAAAGATTTTTGTACTTTTCTATGCCTAAAGCACTAAAAAGTCATTAAAATAGTTTATTCACTCTAGTTTTTACCAATCATTCCATTGTGCAGTGCTCTGTAAGGCTCGCACAAGACAGGTGGGGTAGATTTAAAAAATTTCAAATCAGAATTGTTTATGGAGATCACAAAAATTTAATTTGTTTTTATTTTTTTTTAAGTTCGAATTTATATGTAATCCTTTTTTAATAATTTTGTAGGTGTCCGAGAACATTTTTTTATTTTTTTACAAAATTTTTTTTTTTTTAAAGAACAAATCATTTTTATATTTTAATATGTATGAATAAATCATGAAATTTGAATTAGCCGTTACTTAGAAAAATTAATTTAACTAAAACAGTGGCCAAAACTAAGTTCTTTATAAATCATTGTAAAAAAATTAAAAATAAAAAAAAATTATCACAGAAAATTTTTGTTTCATCTACACTTTAATAATATCTATTATATTTATAAAAATTACGACTTTCTATTTTGTGAGGCTAATTTGACGCATTTCCACTCATATTAAAAGCAATACCCAAAAAAAATTTTTTTGCAAATATTTTTTTAAATAAAGTATTAATTTCAAACCAAATGTTGTTTTTATTTATATTAACGACTTTTTAAGAGATTTTTAGGTAAACAATTTAAATAAGCGTTATTGCGCGATATAGGGTTAAAATAAATTTAAAAAATTCTTTTAAGCAAATTTTCCAGAATATATTTGGCAAGGGGCTTACAGGGAAGTTGCAGGTTGCTTTGCTGTTTACTAAATCGAGTCAGTTAAATGCGAGTTCTTATTTTTTAAATCTAATATCTCAAGAATAAAATACAGATAAATAAGTTTATTGGGCTCTTTTTAATGCTTAGGACAAATAAAATACGAAAAAATAGGAGTGTCTTGATATTATTTTTTTATTTGCTACTGATTTTTTCGATTTTTTTGTTATTCTTGAGAGTTAAGATTTTGAAAGAAGTACAATTGCTTTTTTCAACGGACTGCATTTATTCCATTTTTTTGTGTTTTCTCAAAATTGAAACAGCACCTTAAGCTGAAAATTCTCTGAAAGTTGTGTTTATTATAAACATTCGTTTAGAACACATCTTGGTTTAAAATTCTAAATCCACCAAATGGGCTAAATTTGCTCCATTTGCTCTTTTTTCGATCAAAAAATATAATTATCTATAGTGACTTTTATCAAAATTTAAAAGAAATGTAAAGCTATATTCACGATTAGTTTTAAATCTGGAATAGTCCTTACTTTAAATGCCGAGTTTGAGCCTTAAATATTTGTACTTAAAAACCATTCATGGGAAATCTTGACTAGCTGATTAGTGTAGCTTTTACTAAACACAAACGGGTTTAACGAGCTACGAGTATAATTACGGTGACCATATTTCTTAGAGCAAAATACAGGTCAAGCCAAAATTTTAAATATTCCATATAAAGGATGTTAATTGGATATAAAAGTATATATTCAGAACAGTATACATTAAAGTCTATCAAAAATCTGACAATTTTTCCAAAAATTACCCCGATTCCGGTACCAAAAATAAAAAAGAAGATAAAAAATGCATTAGATTGGTTTACTTGTTTTTGGTCTGAACCAATTTTAGCGTCCCCCGAACTGCATTTTTGTGCATTTTTGAGCAACTTTTGTACTTGAGACCTACTACTTTCTGATTTAAGAAGAAAATCAAGCTTATAATTCAGTTCCTTGGATATAAAAACATTGAACTGCACATTTTCTTCAGGTTTGACAAATGCTCAAACGAGATGTTACGGTTTTTTTGAAAAAGAATCTACTTGTTATTTTATTTAATTATAATTTTTTTTATATAGAATTTTTTAACACTATTCAGTTTTTTAGTTTAATGCAAAAGTTAAGTAGATTTCGTTCAAAAAAATAAGAACAGTTATATATCTTAGATACCGTAAAGGACAAAAAATGGAATTTGTTTTAACGCGAACATCCAAAAGAGGAAAACATTGTTCCTTTTCTTCGCACTGCAAAAGCAGCAATCACTGGCGCCTCCACGACTAGCTTAACATGCCTCTCAGTGTCCTGGAAGTGGCAAGGTACCTGTCGAATTTCGAAATCGTTCATCATGTCGCTAGAAATGCCCTTTACGGGATTTAAAAATAATAATTGTTCTTCTTTTGTTAACTCTAACAGTTCCAAAATGTTTTGCGTTGTAAAAAAATACTCGCAAAAGAGAACAAATACTTTACAAATGCAAATACAAAAAAAATATAATTAAAATTAACAAGTAGATTCTTTTTGAACAAAACCATAAAATCTCATTAAAGCCTTTTTTAAAAGGGATGAACATTTGCAGTTTTATGTTTTTATATCCAAGGAACTGATTGATAAGCTTGATTTTCTATTTAAATCAGAAATTAGTAGGTCTTTGGTACTAAAGTTGCTCAAAAATGCACAAAAATGCAATTCGGGGGACGCCAAAATTGGTTCAGACAAAAAAAAAAGTATACCAATCGAAAGGATTTTTTATACACAATTTAATTTTGGTACCGAAATCGGGGGTCCGATTTTTCCCATACAAGTCAATACACTCTAGTAAAATACAGAACACTATACATACAAGTTCATAAAAATGTATAAAAACATATTAGCTTATATTACGTTTTGTATATTGATTTGCAATTTCGAAACGCATTTGATTTTTTGTAACGTAAAAGACTTTTAGTGTCAAATCGAAACTATGCATTACTACCAAAGATTCAAATCTTTAACACAACGAAAAACCAAAATTTTTTTTTTGCTTATATTCAGGTTAAATTAAAATATTTATTTTAAAAAAACTCAAAAACAATGTTCCAGACTTGTTTGCAACATTAGAACTATATAATTAAAATAATTCATAAAACGTTAAAAAATAGCAATTGGATAAATTGAAGATGACCAGTAACAAAGAAAGATAATATTTTTATAAGAATTAACAAAAAGTTTACAGTTGCAGTTTTTATTTTTTCTTTTCATTTTTTTCTCAGCATTGTGTTAGTTTGACACTGAACGTCGTATGAGGGAAATTTTGTGTACAGCTTAAGAACGACATCAATTGAAATTTTTTTTTTTTGGTTAAACCAAATTTAGACATGATTTTCACATCGAGCCAAAATCCCAAAAGAATTTGAGCTCAAATAAGACAGATATGCAATTTCCTATCTAAAAATAGTGTCAAATTGACATTAAGAGCGTTTGAAGATTAAAAATAAAAATTATTTAACGCAGTTAATTTTAGAAAATTATTTTAATCTATAACACAGGTTTCTGTTATAAATAAAAAAAACATTTGAATTACTTTAGTGGAATTCAGCAGGGATCGCTAAGAAATTTTTTGGAAGAGTGCAGCAACAATTACAAAAAAAAACCAACGAAAACAACAAATCTTTGGCTACGTGGTACAATAAGGAATTATTGACATAAAACAACACAGAAAAGCAACAACACGCATGAATCCACACAAGTGAATTTCAATTTATAGCCATCCGGCGACGAAACACACTACGCAAAATTACGAACAAGAAACCTTCAGTATAGCAATAATTGTACTCGGTCGAATTCACTGTAGTTACCAACAACGCTAAGAAAAAACAACAACACACATGAGCTGTGTTGTTGCTGTGCAGCTCCGCCTGTGAACCAGCGAGTTACAATAGCCACATTCTATCCGAAAAAGCGCTCAGGTAGCGAAGTAGCATAAAATATTTTCGCTATATAAATTGTGACAACTCAAGGAAAATGTTCTGTGAGCGTATACCATTCAGCCCGAAAGTTCCGCATTATGTTACTTCGCTTCCTGAGCGCTTTTTCGGATAGAATGCAGCCAATGAAAATCATGAAAATCTTGATGTTGTTTTAAAAGAGTGGAAAGAGTTAAGCGCTGACGACCGCTGGAATACAGTACACTATATAAAATACAGAACATTTATATGTTTTACATAACAAAATAATTTAAACAGGACATTGCCTTAAAAAAGAGTAATGTACTATATTATACTACCCCAACAACACTCAGTTCGTACTCCTGAATATTTTTTAATATAAACATTTTTAACTTTTATTTATATTAAGAAACCAATGTTTTTCATACACCAAAGTTGACTGTATTTTTACAGCTTGAAATGTCAGTTCTAAGGCCGCATTCATTGTGAACGCTTTGGCTGAAGCTGATTCATAAAGCAGCTTTGCCGAGTTTATTTTTATCATAGTGAACGCTTATTCAACGTTCACAAAGTAACTTCTTGAGCTTATTTATAGTATGCGCTTTCTGCGTTTGTGAGCAAGCGAGATGGAGATATAAGCGCTGAAAACCATTTCAAAAGTAGCTTTATGCTCAGAGTCAGCTTGCAATATAAACACTGAGCTATTTCCATATGTTTATACACAAGGCATTTATCAGCAAAACCTCTCAGCTCCGCAAAAAAACTGTGAACGCGGTCTTAGAAATGAAATTTCAAGCTTTAAGAATACAACAAACTTTGTTGTATCAAAAACATTGATTTGTTAATGTAAACAAAAGTTGAAAGTGTTTATATTTAAATATATACAGGCGTACGAACTGAGTGTTGTTGGGGTAGTATAGTACGAATGGTCACCGTTACTATAATAACGTGTGCGGAATGAAATCTGGACAAAACTTTGAAGAATTTTTTCACAGTGTAAATGGAATCAATGATCAAAACAAAACATTGCAAAACTAACGGCATATTTAAGCTTCACAATCCACACATGCTTGGTGTATTCAAATGCGTTTGTTTTTCAAATGTCGTTAACAGAAGTAGACCGTCGAAAGCTAACTTGTGAATGTTGCAAAAATAATCCAAACAAGCAAAAGAGTGAAGATGTAAATCATTTTATTGAACTAAATTTTAAAAAGTCGACTATTTATAAAACTATTAAATTATTTGAGAGTGGAAAACCAGTTGAACGAAAAAATGGAAGCGGAAAAACATGCAATTTAAGCAGTAGCAAAGTTCGTTCTCAACTAAAAGCCGAAACTCTGGGTCGCACAGCAAAATCCTATAAGTACTTAGCCAGGAAGTATAAAGTGGACGATCATACTGTTAAAAAATATCTGCAAAACATGGGCATCAAAAAATATGCTAAAAAAATCGTTCCCGATGTCAAAGATAAGCAAGAAACCAGTATCAAAAACTCGCTTAGGCTGCTTTCCCAAAATTTGTTTTCTGCTAAGTCAAACGTAATTTGTGTAATGGATGACGAAACATATTTTACACTTGAAGGTAACGAATGGACTCCAAAGTTTTATTTTAAGCTTCCTGGAACAGATGTTGATCAAAGTTTAAAATATATAAACAAAATACCCCAAAAAGGTGTTATTGTGGTTGGCAGTTAGCGAGCGTGGCATCAGTGAACCGGTGTTCATTAAAGGTGGTCTGGCGGTAAACGCTAATGTATATATTAACAAATGTCTTCCAGTTTTAAAGCGTTTCGTTGAGAAATATCATGCAAATCATGAAATTGTGTTTTGGCCTGATTTAGCGTCATCTCATTATGCAAATGCAACTCAACAAGCTTTTCAGGACTTGAACATGCCAATTATCCCAAAAGAGATGAACCCCCCTAACGTTCCCAAACTTCGACCAATCGAAACTTTTTGGGCCAACTTGAAGAGAAACGTTTATGAAAAGGGTTTTAAGCCCAAAAGCATCGATGCTTTGATCTTAAAAATAAGGAGAGAACTATCGAAAATCAATACAATGGGAATTCAGAAGGAAATGAGAAAAGTACCGTTAAATATCAGGAAGGCGAACAGAAATGGCTACATTTTTTTTAAAAATTATTGTATAAATTTACGCTTTAAAATGCTATACAAATTAGCTTTCAATAAAATAAATAGTTTTTTTTTAATGTCAAACTTTGTCCAGATTTCATTCCGCACACGTTATAAAGTACTCAACAAAATTTTTTAATAGTCAATAAATATTGTTAGACAGGCACCAATTAAATATATTTAGTTAATGAAACTTAAATTATTTCTTTTTTTTTCGAAATTTTGTATCTGTATAAACAAGTTTGTTCCAAGTTATACAAAGGATTAAAAGATTATTATCACAAGCATTTAAATAGAGTTCATTAAAACTCGTATAGGAATGTGTTGTTGAACGCTTTAATGTCTTAGTTAAATTAAGATTTTAAATTTTTTGGCATAATTAATTTTTAAACGTTAATTACAATGACGTCTGTAAGTAAAATAAACATTTTCTAAACGAAAAGATAAAATAAGGTATCCTGCCATTGTTTGCAATAACTACCGGATTAAGTGCATGCAGTACATGTATCTATGTTTGCACTTAACTCAGATACAAAACATGTCTTTAAGACTGCAAAGATGTGCAAAGAAGAGACAGAAAACAAAGAGAGAGAGAGAGAGAGAGAATACAAAAAGTGCAATGTATTCAATTAAAGAAGCGTAGGAATAAATTCTGCAGACAACCCAGGGAAAATTAAAAAATTCTTGAGGAAAACATTTCGCTACACATTTTGGAGACAACAGAAGCACTTTCGAGATGTGAAAAATGAGCTTGCACACTCACAACCACTACACTGGCAGGAAACAGTAGCGTACACTTAGGATCATCCCAAAATAGTTTTTGCAAAAATAAAAACAACTTTCTTTTCGCTATACGGTTGATGCATTTCCGATATAAAGTGATGGACAATACTGTACACGAAAGTAATGAAATTCACCATTTTAGAAATTTTGTAAAAGTTTCAAAAATAAGTTCACACCGAAGCACCGATGCGGGACAAAAATCGAAAAATGAAAGTAATGGTTTTTTTGTCAAATAATGTTTGTTGGCGAAATAAATGTTTAAAACAACATTTTCGAGTACGAAAGTCAAAAACGTTCTGAGCGTGCCGTTTGACGATGCCGCAAAGTTCACATTTCAATATTAAAAAAAAATTACAAAAAATATTATTTACATTAAAGCTTCACTTTGAGCCCATTTGAAAGATGTTACAAATTTTTTTTTTTCTATTTTTTTATATGGATATTATTTCTGGTGGTAAGGTTTCTTTATTTCGTAGGTTTTCTTTACCATAGCAATTTTAGTGTAGTAGAAAATAGACTTTTAGAAATACACTGAAATTTTAAAAAAATATATAAAGAGTATCTGCTTTTGATAGTGATTTAAAATAAAATAATATAAAATTGTACTGCACCTAGTGAAATAATTATAAAGGCAACCATTTTTTTTTTTAACTAAATTTATTAACTTCATAATAGGGCCATGATATGTAAACAAGTTATTGGGTTATTAACTGCTCTAACTATTTAATATGAGCACGTTTGATCACTCACATTGTTAAAAAAAGAAAAACAATTTTACTGTTTTCGGAGCGAAATAATTAAGAAGTCATTACAAAATTTTGCATTTAATTTAAACTGTAATAACGCAGAAGCAAGCAAGAATAAGTTCATTTTTATTTGACTTTTTTTTAGTAATAACCTTGATTTCAAGTAAAATACATTTATTTTTTACAGAATGCCACGTGGTAAGCCATTGACAGAAATAGAAAAAGGAAAAATCGAAGGTTACCATGATCAAGGGATTTCCAACCGCGAAATTGCGAGATTATTAAAAAGGTCAAGTTGTGTCATTGACAATTTATAAATAAAGCTGACCAGCATGGGACCGCTAAGCGATCAGGAAGAACTCTTCTTATCAATGACAGAGCCAAAAGGGAAATTAAAAGACTTGCTGTTAAGGATAACAGATTGGGAAACTGGGGGCGATGGAACAATGTAACATGTCTGACTGTCTCAACCTGGCGAGGCCAGCATAATTTTTGTGAAATCGTCTCAAGTCGTCTCAAACCTCCACGTGGTGTTTCCTGGGCAACGTCAAAACTGACAACCGATAGTTTGGCGGCTAATCTGAGCGGCGGGCCTCCCTAGGCTTAAAATAGGTTGTGCGTCGGGTTTGAAGCCCACCCGTAATAACAAATTTCAATGAAAACATATAAGAAAAGAAGAACACTGATCCCCAAATCCGATGACGACTACCGCAAACGAAAAACTGATAATGATTTACGGATATGCACCTGGAATGTCCGAACCCTTAATTGGGAAGGTGCCTCTATCCAACTGACTGATGTCTTGGAAAGATACAAAGCTGATATCACTGCTATCCAAGAAATGCGATGGAAGGGACAGGGTTGCATTCGGCATGCACCCTGTGATATCTACTACAGCGGCCATGCGGAGAAGCACGAGTTTGGATGCGGATTTGTAGTTGGCAAGAGACTACGGCCCCACGTCCTGCGATTCACACCTGTGAACGAACGACTTGCCATAATCCGCATCAAGGTTAGATTTTTCAATATAAGCCTAATATGTGCGCACGCTCCGACAGAAGACAAGGACGATGAGATCAAGGAAATTTTCTACGAGCGCCTTGAAAATGCTTACGAGCGCTGCCCCCGTCACGACGTAAAAATCGTGCTTGGTGACTTCAACGCTAAGGTGGGCAAGGAAAATATTTTTGGTCCAACAGTCGGAAAGTTCAGCCTCCACGACAACACCTCCGATAACGGAATGAGGCTGATTGACTTCGCCGCAGCACGAAACATGGTCGTAAGTAGCACTAGATTCAAGCATCTCAATATTCATAAAGCCACCTGGATGTCCCCTGATCAAAAAACAAAAAATCAAATTGATCACGTTTTGATCGACGGTAGGCACTCTTCCAGTGTATTGGATGTACGCACGATCCGTGGTGCAAACATTGACTCGGATCACTATCTTGTTGCAGCCAAGATCCGTACACGTCTGTGCGCAGCTAAGAAAACACGCAACCCTACATGGAGAAAGCTAGACGTCGACAAGCTGCAATCGAAACAGACAGCCGATGCTTTCGCCACTCGACTCTCACTCCTGCTTCAAAGCACTCCTCCAATCGATGATATATGCGCGCAGTGGACACACATTTCCAACTCCATGCGTGCGGCTGCTGAAGAGGTGATTGGCTACCAACGCCCTCGCCGAAACCAGTGGTACGACCAGGAGTGTCGCGACGCCACTGCAGAGAAAGACGCCGCCTACAAAGCCACCCTGCAGTCGGTTGTAACGCGCGCTGCTAAGGAGCGATACAAAGAAAAGAGGAGGGAAGAGAGACATATTTTCAGGCGGAAAAAAAGAGAGGCAGAAAAGCGCGAGCAGGAGAAGATTGAGATGTATGGTGACAGGAATGAGGGCCGAAAATTTTTCGAAAAAATAAGACGCCTTGCCGATGGTTTTAAAACCGGGGCCTCTTCCTGCAAGGATGAAAACGGGAATCTAGTGACAGATGTCCAGAGTACACTGACGTTATGGAGGGAACACTTCTCCAAGCTTCTTAATGGCGACGCTGACAACAATCCCGCCAATAGAGATGATATTCCGGAAACCCCAATTGCGGATGACAGCGTCGAGGTTCCGCTGCCCGACTATGATGAAGTTCTGACAGCTATAGCTCGGCTTATAAATAACAAAGCCGCGGGAGCTGATGGCTTACCTGCTGAGCTGTTTAAGAATGGAGGCGAAGCTCTACTTAAATGCATTCACGAGCTTCTATGCAGAATATGGTCGGAAGAATGCATTCCGAACGATTGGAATCTCAGTGTGCTCTGCCCAATCCACAAGAAAGGCGATCCCACTATCTGTGCCAATTACCGTGGGATAAGCCTTCTTAATATCGCATATAAGGTCCTGTCGAGCGTTTTATGTGAAAGATTGAAGCCCATTGTAAACGAACTGATCGGACCTTATAAGTGTGGCTTCAAAACCTGGAAAGTCCACCATCGACCAGATTTTCACGCTACGACAAATCTTGGAGAAGACTCGAGAAAAACAAGTCGACACCCACCATCTTTTTGTCGACTACAAAGCCGCCTTCGACAGCCCAATAAGGAAGCACCTGTACTCCACCATGTCTGAATTTGGTATTCCTGCAAAACTAATACGACTTTGCAGGATGACACTGAGCAACACCAGCAGCGCAGTTAAAATCGGGAAGGACCTCTCCCCACCATTTATTACCAAACGAGGTTTCAGACAAGGTGATTCCTTATCGTTCAACCTAATGATGACTTGATGAATGACTTTTTCAACCTAATGATGAAAAAGATCATCCGAGCTGCTGATCTGAGACGTAGTGGCACAATATTCTACAAGAGTGTTATGCTGCTTGCGTATGCTGATGACATCGATATCATTGGTCATAATACGCGCGAAGTCAGTGCAGCATTTTCCAGATTAGAAAGAGAGTCAAGTCGAATGGGTCTGTCAGTGAATGCAGATAAGACGAAATACTTGGTGTCAACAAACAAACAGTCCCAGCGTCTTGGAAACCACGTTACCGTTGACAATACCTCATTCGAGGTTGTGAAGAACTTCGTTTATCTGGGATCCAGCATTAATTCAACCAACGACATGACCATTGAGATTAAACGAAGAATAATTCTTGCCAACAGGTGTTACTTTGGGCTCAGTAGGCAATTGAGAAGCAGAGCCCTCTCTCGACGAACGAAAATCACGCTCTATAAATCGCTCATCCTGGACGCTGAGCAGTTCAGATGAAAAGACTATTGGAACATTCGAGAGAAAGATTCTTCGTAAGATCTACGGACCAATCTGCGTCAATGGCGAGTACCGAATACGGTGGAATGATGAACTGTATGAGCTGTACGCTGACATCGACATAGTCAAGCGCATTAAAATCGAGCGGCTTCGCTGGCTTGGTCATGTTCAGCGCATGAAAGACGATGCTCCAGTGAAGAAAACATTCGATTCGGTACCCAGCGGCGGTCAACGCAGAAGAGGACGACCGCATCTTCGTTGGAAAGACCAAGTAGAGGACAACCTGACGAAGCTTGGAATTTCCAACTGGCGCAAGCAAGCGAAAGACAGAAATGGCTGGCGCAAATTCTTAGATGAGGCCAAGACCGACATACGGTTGTAGCGCCAACTAAGTAAGTAAGTAAGTTAAGGATAACACAACACAACACAAAAATTCCAAACAATAAATCACTTATCCCAGCCGAAAGTACTCAATGAGAGGAGAAAAGTAATTTCTGGATTTTGCTAGATTGGTTGCCGTTCGTTTTTTATGAGCCTCTATAGTTTTTTCGCCAAATTCGATTTTGAGCACTTTTTTGCAACTTTCTTCTATTTTTCGCATGGCCATAGCTCGAAAAATGCTGTGGATTTTTATTTGCAGTCTTCAGCAAAGTTGTAGCTCTTGACTCGGCCAACAAAAATGCTGAATATATTAAGTCGGAAAAATTTCATCTTCATGCTCAAAACCCCAAAAAAAAATACATGTGCCTTTTTTAAACTTTTGCTCAATAAAAATAATAAAATAAAAAAAAAAATTAAAATTAATCACATTTGTATGGCAAAATCCGTATCAAGGAGTGGTCGTATGAAGTTGGTATTTACTGGAAAGTTGTTTATAATTTTATAGGCTACATTTCTTCCCTTGATTATTTGGTAAAATTTTCAATAGTTCAAGAGCTGTAGGCGAAAAACGAAAAAATCGGTAAAAAAGTGGTAATTTTTTCGACATTTTTGGGGTTTTGAGCATGAAGATGAAATTTATCGAATTCGGTTGATTAATTCATGCGATATTGCTAAAACAAAATAACAAAATAATAAATGTAAGTGTAAAAATTCTATACAAATTTTTTAATGTGTAGCAAAAAAAGGGGTTAGAGTAGCAAGTTAAATCCCATCGTGTCTCGATTTTGTTTAAAGCAAGTTTCATCGTGACATACTTAACTCACTTAGGCACACGTTTCTTTTTTGCTTTATGCTGCAGTTGTTGTTCCCAATAAAAAACAAGAAAACTGAACAGATCTCGATATGATGCAGAAACGTTAAAGGTTACAAAAGCATAACAGAACAGCTAGTTCAAACTTTTTACATGCTTACGGTAAGACTAAAAAATGGCAGTGTTGACAAACGGTAATGTACCATAGCACAGATTTACACAAAAAAAAATATTATTTGCACGTACGATAGCACTTTTAGCATATGAATAAATCAATATTTTTGCATGACTACAACTTAAACACCTACAGCAAGTCATTTTTCAGGAGTTTTTTGAAGGGACTTGGAATTTTCAAACAATTCACTTTTTTCAAAAACATCCTTTTGTACAAATGGAATCATTGAAATATGAAGAAATGTGATTGCAAATGAAAGTGCACATTATATATTTAAAGAAAAAAATTATTACTTGAACTTATTTGGTGAAATTAGATATAAATAGGTATAATATCTTTGTTATACATTTTTATATATACACTTCCGTCCTAAGGAAGAAAGTTACAAACGCCTAAATTCCAAAATGTACAAAAGGGCAGATTCGGAACAGTGAATGAGTTTCTGATTTTTGTATTAAGCTAATATTACCCATCTTCAACTGCAAATGACTGAAAAATTTAAGTAAAGTGGTCACTTTTAGTGTGTTTCTTAGAAAGAAAAAAAATGTAAAAGCTAAATATCCCAAAACTGCTCAAATGGAGATATGACTTTTTTACTTAGGAGGGTAGTACATTAGACCATTTCAAAAAAACTTTTTATTTTTTTTATAAGCCACCTCCTCCCTATCTTGTGTCTTATGTTAAAACGAACTCAATTTCAAAAAATGAGACATGTAGGTCAAATTTTGACCCCCGCATATATCAATAATACTTTCAAATATAACGCAATGAAACAGATTCTTGCAAACCGTTTTAATATTTTAAATTTAAAATACTTTAGATTTAATTTCGATAATTTTATATTAGTAGGCCATTTTTTTTTAGGAAATTTTTATTGATTTGTGGGCGGTACAAGGGGTGTGTGGGAAACTTTTTTCTTCCTAAGCCATCTCGTTCTCGAAAAAATCGGCTGCCAAGATTTCAGCTTAATTTAGTTTATACCTGCACACTTTGCTTCACTACACGCTTATCCCCTGAAAAATGGGCGTAAACATAGTTCGACCACGTCCATTTTTATTACAGTTGCCGAAAGTAGCCATACGAACTAAATTATCAAATTTTAGTCTTATACGACCAAAACCGTCTGAAATATAGCATTTTTACTTATTTGTGGGCAGTAAAAGGGGACGTGGAAACCCATTTTTAGTACAATTGCCGACAGAAACCATACAATCTAAATGACCAAATTTTACTTTTATACGACCCAAACCGACTGAAATATAAAATTTTTATTGGTTCGGGGGCGGTAAAAAGGGGTGTGGCAATTTTTTTCATAATTTTTTTCGTACATTTATGGTACTGCCAAAATGTAAGCTCAATCAGACACTCTGTTTTTGAGCTATGGAATTAGTAACACATTTCACAACTTTGTTTTATGTATAGAAGTATAAAAATAGCTCTATTATTAAAGAGGGTGTACGCGGGGTTCAAAACACGACCAATAAACATAAAAATTGTAGGTACTCTTCTCTTTATATTTGGAACAACATAGGGGGGGCTCCACGAAATTGTAAAAATTTGATGTAATCCACACATTTCACACTAAAAAAATTACGCTAAGAAAATCATAATATGTTCTTAACTTTGAAAACATTTACTATAACTACAGTTCTTGGCGGCATTTTAAGTTCGGCCCAATCGAGGATATCATTGTTCTTAACTAGTTATAAAAGAAATTTGTT
Source organism: Dichetophora obliterata (assembly GCA_963920525.1). Taxonomy (NCBI): domain Eukaryota; kingdom Metazoa; phylum Arthropoda; class Insecta; order Diptera; family Sciomyzidae; genus Dichetophora; species Dichetophora obliterata. The sequence goes on along the minus strand of OY986435.1, from coordinate 232,742,870 downwards.
AGAAACCTTAAAGGATATTTAGGGATTTAATTTAAATTATATTTTCGATAAATATCACACTAGATAAAAAATAAATGTTTTATGAAAATATGTATTGTTTTCTCTCACTTGATTTCACTTGATTATATAATGCTCAAAACACATGTGCAGCTATTCTGCTGCAGCAAAATTTAAACTCATTCGTTTATATAACGATGAACACATGAAAGATCTACACTACACCGCAGCGCTGCAAGTAATCAACAAAATAAAAATTGCCGCGCTAAAACTTTTTAAAAAAATGTTTGTCAACATATGAAAAATATTTTTGAAAAATGTAGTGAAAGAAAATTTTACGCTGTCTTAAAAAAGTCCTGACATTCCATAGAAAAACTAAGTATGCAGTTTGACTATATTTTATTATTTATTTATTTGTTTTTAAGTAGAAGAAAATCATTATAAAACATATTGTTATTGCACAACTTACAGAGTTTTGGTTTAATACCTTACAAAAATAAAAGCTTATATAGTCTTTAAAAGGAGATACATATTTTTTTTCCTGAAATATTCGTTAAAGACAAAAAATCTACTACAAAAAAAGCCTTAAATATAAATAAAAGAATTATGTAAATTAGTGAAATCATAACAGATATACGAAATTCCAACATTTTTTCAAAGAACTAAATTATACAATTCAATATTTCAATTATCAACATACAGACTAGAAATTAAATCATTATCTGATATATTGCAAAGGGATACAAAGCGTTTTGTAATTTTTATGATACGATTATGTATATAATCAACATTGCATATTTTGTGTAGATGTTTCGTGGAATAATGCCAAGGGAGATTTAAAACCATTTTTAATAGTTTGTTTTGACATATTTGTATTTTTTTGATGTGGCTTGTTGCACATACACCCCAAATAGGGCACGCATACAGCGCAATGGGTTGGAAAATTGATTTAACAATAATAAGTTTGTTATGAGTACTAAGTTTAGAGTGTCTATTTATAAGAGGATATAACAGCTTAGTTGCTATATTAAACTTGGTTTTAATGCTGTGAATATGGTCACTGTAAATAGGCTTCTTGTCAAGGTAAACTCCTAAATACTTAACACAGCTATTCCATGGAATTTCAAAACTTCTAATTTTTATTTTAGAACGAGGTAAAAAGCAAGGTTGTCTTTTCCTGGTGAAAAAGATAGCTTGTGATTTATCTACGTTTAGCTTTATTTTCCAATTAATAAAATAATCATACAGAGTATTTAAGGCACATTGTAAATTGTTCACAGAAATGTGACCAAATTCATGCGATGTAAACACTCCGATATCATCTGCATATGCTGCATACTCACAATCTCTTAATCGAGGTATATCAGAGATAAAAATTAAGTATAAAAGCGGCCCAAGAACTGATCCTTGGGGTACACCTGCAGGAATCTGTAGAAAATCAGAATGTTCATTTTTTTATGCATACTGAGAAATACCTTTCTGAGAGAAAACTTTTTAAAATTTTAATAATAAATAGTGGGAAATTAAGATTGATAAGCTTAAATATCAAGCCTTTATGCCAAACAGAGTCGAAAGCCTTTTCCACATCTAAAAGTACCAGTGCAGTGGATTTTTTTGAATGAAAATTTTGTTTTACATAATTGTGAATTCTGTTCACTTGATGTGTTGTTCCATGAAATTTTCTAAATCCAAATTGCTCTTTTGGAATGATATCATTAAGATTAATAAACTCCCACATTTTATCTTTTAACACCCTTTCTAAAACTTTACTTAGACTACTGAGTAGACTTATCGGTCTGTAACTTTCTAGCTTATTAGTGGGTTTCCCTGGTTTTGAAATTGCAACTACCTTGGCGGTTTTCCAAGTCGCAGGAAAATATTGCAGCTTAAGGCAAGAGTTTATAATAAAGGTTAAATATATAATCGCAAGTTTTGGAAATTGTTTAACCATTAGGTTTCTTATGTCATCAAAGCCACTAGCTTTTCTAGGTTTCAGATCAGCTATAATCATCTTTACAGAGTTAACTGAAATAAGTTCATTTTCTGGTGTATTGACAATTAAATTTTGAAAATTACTAACCACATTATTTATGGACCTTTCCTGCGAAATCGAACACAGGTTTTGACTATATTTGAGCTCTGCTTTGGATCAAATATAGATTTTTTTAATGTGTTAAAAAATCTTTATACATTTTATCTTTATACATCTTTATACAAGATAAAAATCTTTATCTTGTTTATTACACTCTAAAAATATTTTTTTTAAATATAAATTTAACGCAGGATTTTCAAAAACTAAATGTTTCTATTAATAAATGAAATTAAAGTAATCATTTTATTCATGTGGGAAACCGGAGACGAACCTTTACAAAGTAACATGTCTGACTGTCTCAACGTGGCGAGGCCAGCATAATCCTTGTGAAATCGCCTCAAGTTGACTCAAACCTCCACGTGGTGCTTCCTCGGCAACGTCAAAACTGACAACCGTTAGTTTGGCGACTAATCTGAGCAGCGGGCCCCCCTAGGCTTAAAACAGGTTGTGCGTCGGGTATGAAGCCCACCCGTAAAAACGCATTTCAATGAAAACAAAAAATAATAGAAGAAAACTGATCCCCAAATCTAATGACGACCTCCGCAAACGAAAAACTGATAATGATTTACGGATATGCACCTGGAATGTCCGAACCCTTAATTGGGAAGGTGCCTCTAGCCAACTGACTGATGTCTTGGAAAGATACAAAGCTGATGTCACTGCTATCTAAAAAATGCGATGGAAGGGACAGAGTTGCATGCGACTTGCAGCCTGTGATATCTACTATAGCGGCCATGCGGAGAAGCACGAGTTTGGATGCCGATTTGTAGTTGGTAAGAGAATTCGGCCCCACGTCCTGCGATTCACGCCTGTGAACGAACGGCTTGCCGTAATCCGCATCAAGGTTAAATTTTTTTAATATAAACCAAATATGTGCGCACGCTCCGACAGAAGACAAGGTCGATGAGACCAAGGAAATTTTCTAAGAGCGCCTTGAAAATACTTACGAGCGCTGCTCCCGTCACGACGTAAAAATCGTGCTTGGAGAGTTCAACGCTAAAGTGGGTAAGGAAAATATATTTGGTCCAACAGTCGGAAAGTTCAGTCTCCACGACAACACCTCCGATAACGAAATGAGGCTGATTGACTTCGCCGCAGCACGAAACATGGTCGTAAGTAGCACTAGATTCAAGCATCTCAATATTCATAAAGCCACCTGTATGTCCCCTGATCAAAAAAGCAGAAATCAAATTGATCACGTTTTGATCGACGGAAGGCACTCTTCCATCGATCTGTGGTGCAAGCAATGACTCAGATTACTATCTTGTCGCAGCCAAGATCCGTACACGTCTGTGCGCAACTAAGAATTCACGTTACCTTACACGGAGAAAGCTAGTCGTCGACAAGCTGCAATCGAAACAGACAGCCGAAGCTTTTGCCACTCGACTCTCACTCCTGCTTCAAAGCACTCCTCCAATCGATAATACATTTATGCGCGCAGTAGACACACATTTTCAACTTAAGGCGTGCGGCTGCTGAAGAGGTGATCGGCTACCACCGCCCTCGCCGTAGCCAGTGGTACGACAAGGAGAGTCGCGACGTCACTGCAGAGAAAGACGCCGCCTTCAAAACCACCCTGCAGTCGGTTGTAACGTGCGCTGCTAAGAAGCGATACAAAAAGAAGAGGAGGGAAGAGAGACGTATTTTCAGACGGAAAAAAGGAAGAAAAGCGCGATTGAGATGTATGGTGACAGGAACGAGACCCGAAAATTTGTCGAAAAAATAAGACGCCTTGCCGATGGTTTTAAAACCGGGGCCTCTTCTTGCAAGGATGAAAACGGGAATCTAGTTACAGATGTCCGGAGTACACTAACGTTATGGAGGGAACACTTTTCTAAGCTTCTTAATGGCGACGCTGACAAGAATCCCGCCAATAGAGATTATATTCCGGAAACCCCAATTACGGATGACAGCGTCGAGGTAGTAGAGGGCAGCGGACCGACTATGCTGAAGTCCTGACAGCTATAGCTCTGCTTAAAAATAACAAAGCCGCGGTAGCTGATGGCTTACCTGCTGAGCTGTTTAAGAACGGAGGCGAAGCTCTATTTAAATACATTCACGAGCTTCTATGCAGAATATGGTCGAAAGAATGCCTTCCGAACGATTGGAATCTCAGTGTGCTCTGCCCAATTCACAAGAAAGGCGATCCCACTATCTGTGCTAATTACCGTGGGATAAGCCTTCTTAATATCGCATATAAGGTCCTATTGAGCGTTTTCTGTGAAAGATTGAAGCCCATTGTAGACGAACTGATCGGACCTTATCAGTGTGGCTTCAGACCTGGAAAGTCCACCATCGACCAGATTTTCACGCCATCTTTTTGTCGACTATAAAGCCGCCTTCGACATCCCAATAAGGAAGCACCTGTACTCCACCATGTCTGAGTTTGGTATTCCTATAAAACTAATACTAATTTTCAGCAGCGCAGTTAAAATCGGGAAGCACCTCTCCCCACCATTTGTTACCAAACGAAGTTTCAGACAGGGTGATTCCTTATCGTGCGACTTTTTCAACCTAATGATGGAAAAGATAATCCGAGCTGCTGATCTGAGACGTAGTGGCACAATATTCTACAAGAGTGTTATGCTGCTTGCGTATGCTGATGACATAGATATCATTGGCCATAATACGCGTGTAGTCAGTGCAGCATTTTCCAGATTAGAAAGAGAGTCAAGTCGAATGGGGCTGTCTGTCAATGCAGATAAGACGAAATACTTAGTGTCAATCTCGACGAACGAAAATCACGCTCTATAAATCGCTCATCCTGGACGCTGAGCAGTTCAGATGAAAAGACTATTGGAACATTCGAGAGAAAGATTCTTCGTAAGATCTGCAGACTAATCTTCGTCAATGGCGAGTACCGAATACGGTGGAATGATGAACTGTATGAGCTGTACGCTGACATCGACATAGTCAAGCGCATTAAAATCGAGCGGCTTCGCTGGCTTGGTCATGTTCAGCGCATGAAAGACGATGCTTCACTGAAGAAAATGTTCAATTCGGTACCCAGCGGCGGTCAAGGCAGAAGAGGACGACCGCATCTTTGTTGGAAAGACCAAGTAGAGGACAACCTGGCGAAGCTTGGAATTTCCAACTGGCGCCAGCAATCAAGAGACAGAAATGGCTGTCGCAAATTCTTAGATGAGGCCAAGACCGACATAAGGTTGTAGCGCCAACTAAGTAAGTTTTTTATTCATGTATTTTGAATTTTTTTCAAAGCCACCTTCTATCTTCGAAATTTTTTTATTATATCAACTAACATAGTCTTGGCAGCATCTAGTAAAACTTTTATGCAAATCTACCGAGTAGTTTTTGTCAGCTTTTTTGAATAGGCAAGTCAGGCAAAAAATCATATCATACACACACATTTGATGATCAACCCTTTTTCGTACATTGATTATGTATTCTTGTGAGGAAACTAACAATGAAATATGGTTACAACATATTTGAGTGTTTTTTTTTTAATACTTACATAAAAATACTTCAAAGTTATTGATATTATATATAACAATTTCAACACATTCCCAATTTTTTTTGATCCACACTTGTATTTAAAAAAATTGTTTAACTTTCAAAACCCACCCTAGTATGTTATTTAAAAAAAATACAACAATAATACTAAAATATTTGTAATTTCTCTTGAAATTTGATTGTTTGAAATAACGTTGCCTAATCCTTTTTTTATGACTTTTTTGAAAACCATTGAAAAATTTTTCTTCAATTTGCAAATGCATCGAAAAAAATTTTTAAACCGAATGTAATTAAATTTTATTATGCTAAAAACACTTTCGGCTGATTTTTTTTTAAACATGCAATAACAATAGAGTTCAGCTACTACAGCTTTTTCGCACTTTCTCCACATAAGACTATCTATATATAGTAATATAATAATAGATATACATAGATAAAAGTGGTCCAAAACAATCTTAAGTGAGAAAAATTTACCCACCATAATATGGGTTGGGCTCAGGGACAACACAAGACATAACAACTAACCATGCGTTAACATAGATCTAATCATACATTAGTTTTCAATCTACTTTTGAGTTGATCTTTCGATAAGTTAATATAAAAAAGCTACAGTTGTTAACAAAGGTACTCATTCTTCACCGGGTATTATCGCTAATCCATGGATTAGACCAGTTCATGGTGTCCAAACTAAATACCATAAAGTGGTCTTATCTACAGATTAGAGATAACCCGGTGAAGAGATCGGCCGTTATCAAAACTTTAAATGCGTTCATCCCGAAACCACTTTTTCGCGATTGTTGTGATAAAAACTTATAAAAGAAAAGTTTCTGATTTTAAAAATGATTGCACCATACATTTTAATTTTCAATTTTATTTTAATTTAATTTTTTTTAGTAATAATGTTAGCATAGTAGATTCGCAATTCATTAAAGTAAATAACAACATAAAAAACATTTAAACATCAGTCATTCTCGTGCCATACCATGAGGGTAGCTCCCAAAACAATGAAGCTGGATCCATTTTAAATTTGAAATTGGGAAGCTACAGTTCCGTTTTATTTTAACGACCCTCTTAGTTCTAGTTTCGACGATAAGGGCATTAGTTTTAAACATGTTTTCGTTTAGCATTTTATTTTTATTTTTAAATGATGCAGAAAAATTTGTTCATAACAACTTGCGGGTTACCTTTTTATTTTGTCTACTGGCATACAACAAAGCAACAATAAAAAAAATGTCTGTCGATATCTTTCGTATGTAACTGTTGTGTAATGTAATTGTTAGCGAGGCATGTTGCTGCAAATTTAGAAGGTGGCCTCACAAAAGAACTATGTTTCATATTTTTAATACCTTCTCTATATTAGAAACTTTCAACTTTTGAAATTGTTTACAACACTGAAAATGTAAATTGATTTACACACGATTGCCATATGAGCAACTTTAAATGAAAATATATGGTAAACATAATAAATCATACAAAAGCGGCATACAAATAACCATCAATGTGAGGATTTTCCAATGTAAAAGAGATTAAAAGAAAACAAGCAAATAAGGAAGCGTAGTTTTCTATAGATTTATGTAGAAGTTTTTAACCCACAAAAAGAATGCAACAAAATAGAAAACAGTTTTGCACATGAACTGTTAAATTTGTATTGCAAAATAGAAGTTTTTTAAAAATTTAATTTAAGCAGTTAGTCAAAAGTAGGGTGAAGTGAGGTAATGCGTGCAGTGGGGTGATGTGTAACACTGCGATTTCTCATGCCAAATGTTGACATATGAGTGAATGAACTACAGTGATCTATTTCTTTTGACATCATCTAGTTTTTAGTAAGTGTGGGAAGTATGCAGACATACAATTCATTAAAGTTCTTAAAAATAAATCATTATGGCCAAAACAGGTTTTTTTTTTAAATTACAAAGAATAGCGTTTCGGGTAAAAGTTTCATAAGATTTCAAAAGAGAGGAGATGTAAAATGTGCTTTTATTTAATATCTGTAGATATCACAAATGATTTTTCATTATTTCACATTGTGGTAAAATACCATCAATAACAAAAAAACAAGCTTTTATTGGGGTGATGTGTGAGATATCTTAGACATTTAAATTTTGTGTGTTATATTGAAGTTCTTGCATTTTTTACTTTTGTTTTTTTTTTTGTTTATTGTTTTTTTATTTGTTTTTTTATTGCTTATTAGACATAAAATGTCCCGAAAACAGTGAAGAAAGGGCTTGCCACAGCAGCCGATTCAAAGAAATTGATGAATGCCATTAAGGTCAGCCATACATGAAATCAAGGTTCAAAAATAAACATTTCTCAAGAGTAAATTATTAAAGCAATTTATTTTAAAGTTTGAGGGTATATTGAGGCATGTTTTAGGAATACAAACAAAACATATATGACTCAAAAAAATGTATATATATTAGAGTGGGTCAATTTTTTCCTCGAACAAGCGTTTGTCAAAATCGTAATCCACGACGAATTCTAAGAGATTTGCCCAAGAAACCATGGGTCTAAAATAAAAATTGAGCTTCCCGTTTCGAACTAGAAACTTTTTGTATTTTATATTTTTTTTAAAATACGCTAAAGTTTTATTAAATCTTGGACAGCAAACAAGACCTTAAAAATAAGTAATTCTGAAATAAAAATAATATTAATTTTTTTCTTTTTTTCGCTCTTAATAGTTAAGTTTTCGCTTTGCAATAAGATATAAAATAATTTTGTTTACTACAATATGATTTCGGGGAAAATGAAGGTTATTAAAGTTTGATATTTTGAAAAAATCGCAACATCGTTTATTTTAATTTTAATGAGCGGACAGGCAACAGAACTTAACATAAAAGCATTCCAATTTTTTGATTATTTTGAATATATTTGCTTATACGTTTTTTCTTTTTATCTTAATTTTAGCATATTGTAAAAAAATATAAAACACGAAAAGTTTCCCATTGAAAACGAGAAGCTCGATTTTGATTTTAGACCCATGGTTTCTTGATCAAACCATCTTAGAATTCGTGGTAGATTACGTTTTTGACCACCGCTTGGTGAATTTTTTGTACTCCATACAAATTGACCCTCTCTAATATATATTATTATTATTTATTATTTTTATAACATTGGAGTATACTTAATATTACATAGCATTTATTCAAAAAATACTGCTTTCTGATGCCCTATTTAGGCATGTGGCGAAATGCAGTAAGATATACTTAAAATGAAATAAAATTATTGAAGTATTGGGGTGGGGCCAAAAATTAAACATTAAAACATAACAGATATGTGCACATAGTTTACTTATTAATATTGATAAAATAAATAAATTATGAAAAGCGAACAAATTAAAACAAAGGTACGAAAGAGAAGAAAAAAAAATTTTTTTAAAAAAAATTAAAAAATTTACGAATTTAAAATGAAATATAAAATTAGACTTGATTAATTTGTAATATTAAACTAAAACAGAATTTAGAAAATCAATATTTGTGAAGTCAAAATTGAACAGCCATGATTTTACCTCTTTCAGAAACAAAGTATTATGACGGATACATCGTACATTAGCCGGTAAGTTATTAAAAAGCCGGGGAGAAGTACAAGAATAAGAGTAAAAGAAAACAGATAGGTTATGGGACGGAACCTTAACAATATGCTGGTCATTGACCCTTAAGTTATATTTAGCATACTTAATGTTAGACAAGTTGCCCGATCTTTTAAAAAAAACTTTTAACACTTTATAAAAGTAAAGATGGCGGATAGGTAGAACATTTAAATTTTTAAATAATAGAAAGCTACTGTCCATTCTTTTTTTCCTATACGTATTACATGTTTTTGAGCGACTTGTAGTGGATTGATCTTATTGGAATGGGTACCACCCCAGCAAGTTATGCCATATTGCAGTTTAGAATGGAAAATCCCATGGTAGATACAAGTTAGTAATTTTGGCGAGCAATACGAACTCAATAAATAAATCTTTCTTGTTGCACCTAACAGATATCTTTTAAGAGCAACAGTGTGTTCTAACCATGAGATTTTCCAGTCTAACAATAGCCCAAGATATTTGAAGGATTTGACACATTCTATAGGAAAACAAAGCGGGGAACATAGACAAGAATCATCAAAAGTTTTTAAAGGAGAGTTATAATTACAAACATTTTTACCATACGAAAATTTCTTACAGCCAGCACAATGAAATACAAAACTATTTAAATTTATATCCATGCCACTTATATTAAAATACATAAGCTTGGTTTTGTCACTAAGCACCAACCTGTGAGAGTCAAACCAGTGCCTTAAAAGCTCCAAGTCATTATTCAATTCACAAGTCAGATTATGCATTGAATCACTTGCAAAAGTGCAAGCCATGTCATCCGCAAATGCTATTACATTACTAAAGAAAGGAAGACTAAAGATCGAATTAATAAAAACAAGAAACAGAATGGGCCCAAGAACAGAGCCCTGGGGGACGCCTATATCTACATCAATGAATTTACTAAAGTTACTATTAATTTTTACTTTCTGGAACCTATTTGACAAATAAGACTGAAACCAATTATAGACAAAACCTCTAAACCCACATTTATACAGTTTGGTAAGAAGAATTTTATGATCAACAGTATCGAAAGCTTTTGTTATGTCCACAAAAAGGGCTGCACAGACTTTCTTATTATTCAAGCTACTGTAAATATTGTTACAAAAATTAAGGAGAGCATCTTCTGTGGACAAACCCTCCCTGAAACCAAACTGACAATTACTAAAAAAGTTATTTTTAGAAAGAAATTTTATCATTCTCACCTTGACAGCCTTTTCAAAAATTTTGGCAAACACGGGAAGTAATGAAATAGGTCTGTAATTGTTTAACTCAGTTCTATCACCCTTCTTAAACAAAGGTATAACAATTGCCTTTTTAAGATCATCAGGGAAAATACCAAACTCAATACTTTTATTATAAATATGACATAAAACATCTACAACATTAAAGACTACCCTTTTTAAAAAAACATTTGAAAAAACATCTTCACAACAAGAATAGGAATTATTAAAGCCCATTATTATTTTATATAATTCCAAAGAAGAAATGGGTTCAAAGTACAAACTATTAGGGTAAAACGGCTCATGATCTAAACAGTTACAAGAGACATTAAGAGGACTAACATCAGCAACAACAGCTTTACCAATTTTAGCAAAAAACTTATTAAAGGTATCAGCCTTTGCATTAGCATCCCGTACAACAATGCCTTCAACATTTATGCAATCAATTTGTTCATTACTTCTGGGTTTATTTAAAATATCGTTTACCAATTGCCATTCTTTTTTAACGTTGCCCTCAATTTTTCTAAATTCATTTATATAAAACTCTGTTTTACAAAAAGAAACTTGAGCAGAAATTTCTTTGCATAGTTTTTTATAGCTTCCTTTTAAAAATAAATTGGAAGGTTGTTTTGACAATTTCTTGGAAAGATTATTTTTAAAATGTATTTTTTTCAATAAGATATGAGTCATCCATGGCTTTAATTTTTTCAACTTATAATCTTTACTATCGAATTTAGATGAACACGAACTAACATGTTGAGCTAAAGTTTCATTAAATATAGTATATGCTTTAGATGGATTAGGTTCACAATAAACTGTATTCCAAGTTTCAAATTTAAGTCTATCATTTAATTTAGAAAAATCAATTTTTTTTAATTAGAAATGTTTGTACCGGGACTGGTTTATAAAGCCTTTTAACATTTTCAATATATAAACAAGTCAAACAATGATCAGAAAAATTCATATTTGCCACTGAACTAGACATAGACATATTACTAGACGTACTTAACTTTACAAAAACATGATCGATACAGGTAGAAGAACTATCGGAAATACGGGTAGGTTCATTTACACAAGACTCCAGACCATAAGACGAAAGAAGAAATAAATATTTATCAACAACAGATGTATTCTCCATAATATTTAAATTAATGTCACCCAGGAGGATAACATTACTACAGTTATTGCCAGATAAAAGAGTATTCAAATCGCTCAAAAAAATTTCAATGTTGGAAATTCCATGGAATCTATAAATGCAAAAGAAAGTGAACTTATTGTCGTCAATGACGCAGCAAATTTTAGCTACATCAGAACTTTGAAATTTATAGCAACAAAAATCACACGCAAATTCTTCCTTTACAAATACAGCTACTCCTCCAGCAGCATAGTCATTGTTACAGATCGCAAAACAATTGTAACCGGGAATATTAAACATATCGATCTCAAAGTCATACACCCAAGTTTCTGTAAAAAATATAAAATCAGGCTTGTTTCAAAAAGACTCTAAATGCAAAATAAAGTTATCAAAATTTTTACGAAGACTTCTAATGTTTTGATGAATGATATAAAAACTATTTGGGTTTTTATGATTTGAGGAAATAATATCAAAATTTAATTTATTGCATTGCGCAAGGGGAATATTAAATAAATTATCTTGAAGATTTAAATTAACCATGTTATATTAAAAAATTTAAGATTTGTTAATATAAAATCAAAAAACTATTGCAGTTACAGAAAAAACTGCTCTCAAAAAATTTTATGAAAATCTTCACTAGAATTAATAACCACCGCATTATACACGGAGTAATACTAATATTCGGTTTTTTATTTTCTTCTGTATGTGTTTCTTTTTGGTATTAAAATATTTAAAAAATTTTAAATGTTGTGTTTCGATATGAATATTATATACATATTTCTAGAATGACATTATACAGTTTTTAAAAACAAAATCAAGTAATATAGAAAATAAAAAAATTAAAACAAAATAAAACTTAAAAGTTAATGTATATTCGGTTTTTTTTTCAATTAAGTGATAAAACAACCATTAATAATACATTAATATTCAAATTAATATTTTGTGCTATAAACTTCGTTTTTAATTACCTCGTCGAGACGTTTTGGCATTACTACTTACTTATGCCCCTATCACCGTCTGCGAATCGAATGCTTCACTCGAATCGAATCATTTGGCGAATTTTTCTTTTTGTGGTATCAATGTTTGCGAACCTACTTACTCGCCTCAGATACGGTGCTGCCAAAGCCGAAAACATTTAAATTAGCTTAGAAACGTCAAAACTCAAAACTTAAATTTCAATTAAGCCGCGATAAATACGAATAAATAATAATATATACCAAAATGGTCAGCAGCACGGAGCGATTCTTTGGAGTAACTGAGAAAACACAAACTTTGTGCAGATTGCGACGCAGTATTAGGAATAAATCTAATCCGCTAGAGATTCCTGACGACCTGTAAGTATTTTTATATGCCCGGTTGATCTTCATTGAAATATTTAAAATCTATTAAAGGTTTCAATCCTATTTTAGGCTTAACGAGGAAGCCTTTGTCTACAGTAAATTCGAAGTTGTGCGATTCCTCTTGTTTTGAATACGCTACGATTTTTTGCTGAGGGTAGTCACCAAAAGAGAGTTGGAAACGATTTTGAATTGGGTCTTGCGCAATCAACGGTGTCCACAGTTTTAAGCAAAGTTGTCGGGATTATTGAGCGTAGTCTTTGCCCTGTATGGATAAGAGCAACCATGACAGAACATTTCCCGGGAGTTATCGGTTGCGTCGATGGCACGCATTTTGGCATTGTTGCCCCAGCACAGGCAAAATACCATTACTTAAACCGAAAGGGATATTTCAACATAAATGCAATGATCGTAGGTTCTAACCACTATATGCAGGCTTGTGACCACAATATGGTCACAGTCGGTCCCAGTGAATTTAATTCAACAGCAAAACTTTTCCACGACACCTTGTGGCTGAGTTTTGAAGAGCCGAATTTTTCCAATCCAGACACTATGTTTGGATTCTGCTCCATAAGCTGGACCATTTTATGGAACTGCCGGCTGTTGGTTTTTTTCATAATTGTCCTTATTCTTGTTGTCACCTCGCCTATGTGAGAGTTCTCATACTCGTGTCACGTCACTAGAAATCTGGTATTCTTGTTGTCATGTGACGTAGTTCACAAACTCACGTCAAGTGATGGCAACAAGAATAAGGGCAACTACAAATACATAACAAATGTTTTACAATCAAAACAAACCACAAATAAATACAAGCAATGCAATTTACTTACCTTTTTCTATTATTTTCCATTTTTATGTAAAATAAAAAAAAATCAAACGCATTCGTCGGCTTGTCACCAAATATTTTTATTCGCCTGTTTTTGACGCTTAAGTCGAATGAAATCTGAGAAATTCGCGAACACTGATACCACGAAGATTTTTCATTCGCCTGTTTTTGACGTTTCAGTCGAATTAAATTTAAACATTCGCCGACGGTGATACCAACTTAGCGAATTCGACTTAATTTTTGTTCGATTCGCAGACGGTTATAGGGGCATTTCTTGGCGCTACAACCATATGTCGGTCTTCGCCTCATCTAAGAATTTGCGCCAGCCATTTCTGTCTTTCGCTTGCTGACGCCAGTTGGAAATTCCAAGCTTCGTCAGGTTGTCCTCTACTTGGTCTTTCCCACGAAGATGCGGTCGTCCTCTTCTGCGTTGACCGCCGCTGGGTTCCGAATCGAATGTTTTCTTCACTGGAGCATCGTCTTTCATGCGCTGAACATGACCAAGCCAGCGAAGCCGCTCGATTTTAATACGCTTGACTATGTCCATGTCAACGTACAGCTCATACAGTTCATCATTCCACCGTATTCGGTACTCGCCATTGACGCAGATTGGTCCGTAGATCTTACGAAGAATCTTTCTCTCGAATGCTCCTAAAGTCCTTTCATCTGAGCTGCTCAGCGTCCAGGTTTGTGATGCATAAAGTAGGACGGGCATGATGAGCGATTTATAGAGCGTGATTTTCGTTCGTCGAGAGAGGGCTCTGCTTCTCAATTGCCTACTGAGCCCAAAGTAACACCTGTTGGCAAGAGTTATTCTTCGTTTTATCTGAATGCTGATGTCGTTGGTTGAGTTTATGCTGAATCCCAGATAAACGAAGTCCTTCACAACCTCGAAGGAGATATTGTCAACTGTAACGTGGGTTCCAAGACGCTGGGACTGTTTGTTTGTTGACACCAAGTATTTCGTCTTATATGCATTCACTGCCAGACCCATTCGACTTGACTCTCTTTTTAATCTGGAAAATGCTGCACTGACTTCGCGCGAATTATGGCCAATGATATCGATGTCATCAGCATACGCAAGCAGCATAACACTCTTGTAGAATATTGTGCCACTACGTCTCAGATCAGCAGCTCGGATGATCTTTGCCATCATTAGGTTGGCACAGATAGTGGGATCGCCTTTCATGTAGGTCAGAGCACACCGAGTTTCCAATCGTTCGGAATGCATTCTTCTGACTATTTTCTGCGTAGAAGCTCGTGAATGCATTTAAGTAGAGCTTCGCCTCCGTTTTTAAACAGCTCAGCAGGTAAGCCATCAGCTCCCGAGGCTTTGTTATTTTTAAGCCGAGCTATAGCTGTCAGAACTTCATCACAGTCGGGCAGCGGAACTTCGATGCTGTCATACGTAATTAGGTTTTCCGGGATATCATCTCTATTGGCGGGATTGCTGTTGCCATTTAGAAGCTTCGAAAAGTGTTCCCTCCATAACGTCAGTGTAGTCTGGACATCTATCACTAGATTCCAGTTTTCATCCTTGCAAGAAGAGGTCCCGGTTTTAAAACCATCGGCAAGGCGTCTTGTTTTTTTGAAAAATTTGCAGGCTTCATTTCTGTCACCATACATCTCAATCTTCTCCTGCTCGCGCTTTTCAGCCTCTCTTTTTTTCCGTCTGAAAATACGTCTTTCTTCCCTCCTCTTTTTTTGTATCGCTGCTTATCAGCGCGCGTTACAACCGACTGCAGGGTGGCTTTGTAGGCGTCGTATGTCTCTGCAGTGGCGTCGCGACACTCTTGGTCGTACCACTGGTTTCGGCAAGGGCGGTGGTAGCCAATCACCTCTTCAGCAGCCGCACGCATGGAGTTGGAAATGTGTGTCCACTGCGCGCATAAATGTATTATCGATTGGAGGAGTGCTTTGAAGCAGGAGTGAGAGTCTAGTGGCGAAAGCTTCGGGTTCGGACATTCGAGGTGCATATCCGTAAATTATTATCAGTTTTTCGTTTGCGGTAGTCATCAGATTTGGGGATCAGTTTTCCTCTATTATTTTTTGTTTTTATTGTAATGGGTTTTTACGGGTGGACTTCAAACCCGACGCACAACCTGTTTCAAGCCTAGGGGAGCCCGCCGCTCAGATTAGCTGCCAAAGTAACGGTTGTCAGTTTTGACGTTGCCCAGGAAGCACCACGTGGAAGTTTGAGTCAACTTGAGGCGATTTCACAAGGATTATGCTGGCCTCGCCAGGTTAATACAGTCAGACATGTTACCCTGTAAAGGTTCGCCTCCGGTTTCCGGACGTTTTGGCATATTGGAAATAATTTTTGGGGTCTAATCTGTTCCAATTGTATACCATTCTTTCAGAAGTCTGCTTTTCATATCTCGTATGAAAGAAGCGGGACTCTTGCGAACACACGGATCCAATTCGTCCCATAAATTCTCTATGGGATTAAAGTTGGGGGATTGGGGAGGCGTATCGATTACTTTTGGACAGTTGCAAAGCAACCATTCTCGAACTACGTGAGTCTTATGTTTTCCGTCATTATCTTGGTAAAGTTGAAATGTGCTTAAAATCCCCATTTTATCTGCCGATTGTCTTATATTGTCTCTTAAAATATTCAGGTAAGACTCTTTATTCATTATATCATCGACGAAAACGAAGTTTCCAACTGCTTTTGCCAAAATACTCCCCCAAACCATTACGCTGCCACCGCCGTGCTTTACCGTAGGTTTGGTGTTTTTGTATTTCAGCTTCTCATTTGGTTTTTGCCAAACCATAACTCGACCGTCACTTCCGAAAAGGTTGAACTAACTTTCGCCAAGGAATATGAAGTCATTCCCCCAGGATGGGTCCTTTTTTATGCGATCCCTAGCGAAATTTAGCCTAATGCATCAATTTCGCAAACTCACAAATGGCTTCTTTCTTGCTACTCGGCCGTTATAACCTGTCGTTTAATAGTACGACGAATTGTCGTTGCGGAAACTGTCTTGACATAGACTGTGGCTAATTTTGAAGTTATTTTTGGTGCACTCAAGCGAAGGTCACCCTTATTTTTTGTAGAATATTCCCCTCTTCCCGTACAGTTTAAAGAAACAAGAATTTTTGAGCTTAATTAATTTTTTTCCTTTTCTAAAGTACTTGATTTTATTTCTTAAAACTGTATGAACTCATTCTTAAGATATAACTAATATATCCAAACATAAAATGTTAGATTCTTATTTTTTAATACAAAAAAGCAACATAGCTGAAGAAAATAGAAAACCTAATATTTATGTTAATCACTGTAATCTCAGAATTGGCGTCGACGTTATTTATATAAAACAAAGCGAACAATTTTTTTTATATCTACTTTACATTCTCTTGAATATGACAATCGTACATTTTCTGAAAAGACTACTAAATTTTTTTTTCAAAAATCAGGCTCTGGCATGTTTTCGCAAATATTGTAAAGCGTATACAGCAGGCGCGTACGCAGGGCGATTTTGGGGTTAAGATCCCCCGAAATGCACGACTTTTAACGAGCACCGAGAGCATTTCTAAGCACAACATGGCAGTCGTTGTGTGTTTATGGTCAATACAAAGATCTTTAGATGGCATTGCACATTGAAAAAAAATATACAGACCTAATTTAAAACATTTGTTGTGAAAATACTATAATATATAAAGACTTAAAACTGTGTTCATATTAAGCGAATTTGTTTTTAAAATAGAGCTTGAAACAATTTAATTTAAGTTAAACACAAGTATTTGTAAAATTAAATTTAAAATAAAAGTTTTTTTTTAAAAGAATGAAAAAAATAAATTATGGCGCCTGTTCTGGTATGGCATTTAACTTTGAAATAAATAATGGGTCAACTTACTGCATATATTTTAAAAGTTTTATATTTGCCTTAAAAATAAACAAAATACCCTTTCCAATGATACCCTACTTATGAAAATCTCATTTAACTTGACTGAGCTACGTTGAGCAAAATAGATCCTATTTTGGCATTTGCATGGCGAAAAAAAATCTTAAAATCTCAAACTCAGGATTTGATTTTCTAAACGATAAGCCAATAATTTATTTCATTTTTACAACAAAAACAATTTTTGATTAAGAAGTCAATACTGAACATTTTTTAACATTATCATAAAACATATATGCACTGTCTTGACGGTACAGTTCAACCTATTTTTGTGAAGTGATTTTATTGAACTTTTGAACAAAAGAAAGTTGAATAAAATATATTAATGGACAGCGGAGATATTTGCATCGAAAGATCAAACTTTGATTTCCATGTCGTTTTTTTTTTCTCACTCTTAGGTAATGATGTTTTAGGAAAAAGTTGTTGTACTGACAATTTCTACAATTTTGAATATATGTGAGTGTTTTTGATGTCAAAATAACAAAAAATTTTTTAAATTAAATACACAAAAAACTCCGATGGTAAAAAGTATTAAAATAATAAAATTACCGTTAGTTGAAAAATTACGGAGGGGGAGTAGCAAAAACTAAGTACGTTACATTTTAATCACTTAATATGTATACCTAGTTTGAGCGAAATCCGTTGAGCTGTTTAGATTTGTATAAAGGTCAAACACACAAACAAACAAACGGAAAATGAGTTTTTTTACTACCAGGGGTTGCAAATAAACTGTACGAAAAAACTAACTCTACATCTGCTAAATCTGCGAAAACAAACAGTTTCACTATCTGCTTAGGTTTGGATCTTTGCTACAAACAGAAATGCGTACCAAAGCGAACAGAATATTAAGAGAGAAAGAAAACTATTGTTTTGTGTTCTACGAAAACAACAAGTATTTCGTTTTTTAGATTTTGTTGTCACGATCGCAACCACAAGTAACAAATGTTGTGTTCGTTTTACTACGGAAGTTCGACAAAAGAATTTCGTCATGTTTTACGCAGCATTTTTTCTGGAAGCTAAGATTTTTTAAGTTTCGTCCTGTTGATTTGCTTGCATTTAAATTTCATAAACCGATAAGAAATTTTGAGGGGGAAAAAATAATAGACCAGCTCATATATTTCACGCTCCTAGTCATCGAATTTTTTATATCTTTCTTATACTTTTAAACGAGCAATATTTGTTTGTTTGTTTATTTGCTTGTTTGTATATGAGTTCAACGCATCTATATGAAACAACAAATTCAATAAAAGCAACAAAACAAAGAAAAATTCCAACGCAATAACTTTTTCAACACAAAAAAAGTCGCATCATAAACAAAGCGAACAAACATTGCAGATCTCTCTTCGGATTTTGGTGCTTCCAGCAACCAACAAGAGATCGCTAAAGATACTTTACTTTGATTGTTTTTGTGCACGCGATTCAAAAGCATAACAGTGAGAGGAAGTTTTTTCTATTCGCAAAAAGAAACATTTCATTTTACTTTTCTCTCTCGTCTCTACTTGCTTCGGTTTGTGCTACTTTTTGAATCGGAGAGAAAAACTAAACAAACCAAAATACTTGTTGTGATCTTCAGAAGAAACAAACAGAACAGAAAAATACTTTTCTTTAGAGTTTGTTTGCGAGCCCGGATTACTACAGATAAATAGTAAATTTTAGTAAATATCTTTACCCCAGCGTCTCTACGGGTCCAAATTTTTTCAGACTTTTTTTTATGCAAGCAATATATGGGGTGAACTTTTGCTAAATACATATGCCATAAATAAAAATTTTCGACCCTAGCGCCACCTAGGGGATCTTGGTGGCGCTGAGTTCCTATTCCAGTAGGATCCGCGTTTACTATTCCCTCATACATTTTTACACAAAATTACTCAAAATCAAAATTAGCCCATAGTTGAAAAAATTGCCCCGTCTTTAAAGAGTTAATAAAATCATAATTTACTAAGGATGATACCAACATACGGTGCGAATTCAAGGAGGAAAGCTTCAGTGGTGAGGTAATATTTATGAATTATATTAAACCTTGGAAATTCTGACAACGGATTCGGACTCAGGGACCCATTTTTGGTGTACCATTTTTTTTTGCCAGCCCCGAATACATAAAACTACAAAAAATTAAGGTGGCAACCCTATCCACCATCTTGAATTTTAAAATTCTGACTTTAGATTCGAAATCAGCGACCCCTTAAAACTGATAAATGACGTTTAAAACTCTTGAAAAGACATAATATTAGGTGGCAACCCTATTATTTCAAAATTTTATAATTTGGAAATTCTGACAATGGATTCGGATTTAGGGACCCATTTTTAGTGTACCATTTTTTTTTAGCCAGCCCCGAATACATAAAACTACAAAAAATTAAGGTGGCAACCCTATCCACCATCTTGAATTTTAAAATTCTGATTTTAGATTCGAAATCAGCGACCCCTTAACACTGATAAATGACGTTTAAAACTCTTGCAAAGACATATTATTAGGTTATTATTTTAATATTTTAAAATATTTTCTAATTGACGCCGAAATTTGCTACACTTGGCCAAAAACCAGTTCAATACGCTGCACAGCAACCAGAACAGCATTTGTTTTTTACGTCACACGACGGTAGTGATCGATCTTAATGACCGACACAAACAAAGCCAATTTTGCAAACACCACTTGTTCATGTTGGAAAAATTGTCTTTGTTTTGGTTTTGACAAAGGCCTGAATTCTCCAACATGAATATTTTGACGCAAACATAAGTGTAAAACTGAAACACAGAGAATTGTTGAGATCGATCATTGTTTGAGTTTGTGACGCAGAAGCAAATTTTAAAACGAAGAATTCATGTTGGATGATCAACAACACGATAACTGCGTTACACACAAAAATGAAATGAAAATAAAATTGTGTGTTGTGTGCTTCAAGCAAATGTTTGTGAGTGAAGGTGTGTGAATATTCTGAACCCTGGCCATCCCTTTAAGCTGACTTTTTAAGTGATCAATTCCTGGTAATTTCTTCACAGAATGTAAGAACTAACCATTTATATCAAAAATCAAAGAGCTGTAGAAAGTCTGGCAATGTTCGTATCAAAAATACTCTTTTACACTAATATTCGATACTCTTTAAAGATTTAGAAAATGTTAAAAAACATATTTATATGAGAACCTCCCTTATCTGATGCAGTAAAGCAAGAAAAAAGCAAGATAAATTTTAGAGGATGCAACTTCAGATAGAAAATATAATTTCGAATTTTATTCTAAACTTTTAAATGATTTTTTGTTTTTTTTTCTTCTATTTTATTCAGCTGAGTACTATTTAGGTATTCAGGTACTCAAGTGTGGTAGAGAGAGCAGGAAATAAGTATTTGTGCTAAGAAGAACACAATTCGCAATTTAGTCGTCAGGTTTTTTGTTGTTGATTTAATTTTCAACTACATTTGAACTCAAATAAGCTGTAAAAATAAAGCATATGCTGTCGTTTTTTTGTACTTTTCGAAAAAAATCTAAATCTGAGATGGGAAAGAAAATTGAAAGCCAAAAACATTTTCTTGCTAAACAAATTTTTGAAGTTGTGCTGTAAAACACTTTTAACTGACTTTTGAGCTGTTTTCAGTGTTCTATGTCCTTGTAGATGGTTTTTATTTTTCTTGCTTGTTATAGTTGTAGTTGTAAATTAAATGCATACAAATAATGTCCGAAAATATATGCACCAGCTTGTACACTGGGGATGTTGTTGTTGTTTTTGTTATTCTTGTTGAAATGGCTTTAAAGTATTTGTAGTTACGTGACTTTTTCATGTTGATGATCTCCTGAGGTGTTTTTAATGAACTCGTCCTTGCTGGAATAAAATTGCTGAGTATGCAGAGAAGTAAACTAAATGGTTGAATAACGAGCTTGCTTTGGCTTGAAGCCCTAAACTGTAGATAAGTCATGTTAATGTAAATTGCAAAATCCATTTAAAAAGAAAAAATGTAAATGATTTCGTGTAGTTTTTATATCATTTCCTCGTTAGTTGGAAAAAGTATGTGAAAAGTTAAATCAAAGTTTTGTTTGTTACGACGTTAAGTCAAAATGGAGATAAGGTTTAAAAACTGTAATATTGTATATTTAGTAATTCTTGACCATAATACAATGTTCATCAATCAATTAAATGACAAAATATTTAATTTATTGCATATAGTATAATCTCGAATAAATTAAATTAAATTAAATTAAATAAAACATCTCTCAACCTCACTGTTTTGCTTTTAAATATACTTATTACATGGCGATAAAGGTTTTGGCTAATTTTTAATCTGATTTCTGTTCTCAATATTGTCACCAGCATCAGTGAATTGAGTGTCGTCATTCAATCACTCATCAATCTAATTTAGGGTTGTGACGAAATCCGAGTCGGAATTTGTTTTTTATCGGCATATCACTTTTTGAATATAAACAAATTCGATGTTCGAATCGTTCAGCTGTTCAGCTAAATTGTTTTCTGAAGTTTTGTGATTGATTGCACGAATTGAAACATTGAGGATGGATAACAGCTCCGCTATTATCCGATATTTCGTTGTATAATCTGACGATTTTAGCTCCACTACAGCTCATGACACGACAGTGGTTGATATATTGTTAGACAATTTGATATTTTTTCTAAAATACAAATTATTTGTTTTTATTTTGTGGTAGGTAGCAAAGAACTGCAAAAGCCTACTTGAAGTTCAAGCCTTTTCAAGTACTTGAATACAAGTATGTATCCAAACTTCAAAAAGCAAGCCAGTTTGCAAAAATACCAAACAGATACAAGCCATATTCATGCTTGCTCGTTGGCTTGGCTTGTTTCGACTTACCTTGTCGGGCAGAAAGTTGAAAAGCTGGAAACGATCGGCAAAAGCTTGTAAGCTCGCATGTATCCAAATTATTGAATTAAAGCACACAGTAAAAAGTTTGAAGGTAAATTTTGTCTTTTTTATAACATTTGTGTGGTATAAACTTTTTTATTCCAAATAATTTATAAATTGTATACCACTTAATATTATAAAAATAATAAAACCAATATAATTTAAAAATTTTATATGGATATCATGTGTAAATCAAAATATATTCTGGTTCGAGAGTAAAAAATTCACCGAAATTGGGAAATTTAAAAATATAGTGGTTTCGATTGGTCTGACGAGAAAAATGGTCTGGAAAACTTTATAAGATTTGATGGTATAAATTTTAAAACATTTTTGGTTTGGATTTATATTGACACCAAATTGTATAAAAATTATCCTCATATTTTTTACTGTGTAAGTATCCAAAAAATTCAATGTGCTTGTTTAGAGAGAGCTTAAGCGTAATTGGACTTTTAAGGATTCTGTAGACTCCGTGGTTGATAGTTTTAGGGGTAAATGATTTCGAAGATGCTGTTAAACTTTAAAATTTAAGATGGCGGATAGAGTTGCCATCTAGATTTTTTTTTATTTTTGAGAATTCTTGTAATTTTGAAATTCTGATAACGGATTTGATTTCGAATATAATGTCACAGTTTTAAAATGTTTAAGTTTAAATGTTAAAGTTTAAGCAGCATTAAGAGAAGGGGAAAAGTTCACATGCCAACGAAAAGGACAATATATTCTATTTAAAGTTCCTTAAAAACAGAAAGAAAACCTGGTTCCGGAAGATTACCGATTATTATCACTAAAAACTCGATTAAAAAACTTAAAACCGCTTTTAACAACAAATATAGCATAAATCAAACCGAAGCCGCCCTTAAATCAACATATTCGCAGCCATATATTTGCAAAACATTAAAATCACTTAATATTAAAGTAAGAAAGAAGCAGCGGTCTCCAGAGTACACTGAAGAGCAAATTCAATTAGTAAAATCTTAATGTCGGTGGATGGTCAAAAATTATAACGGAAAATCGTTAATTTTGTATTGCGAGAGTTATTTCACATTAAGTGCTCCACAAATGCCAGGAAACTATATATTTTACACAAATGATAGATGTTTAAGCTATCCTGATGTAAAATATAAATTCAAGAAAAAGATTGAACAAGAAGTTATGCTTTACATTGCTGTGCCTGACAAAGTAATTTCAGATCCTTTCTTCAAGCCAATTGGTCTGGCAATAAATCAAGTGATCTATCAAAATTATTGTTTACATATAGTTTTGCTTCCATTTATTCATAAATATTATTAGGATGATGATTATGTATTTTGGCCGATTATGTATTTTGATGATTATGTACAAAGCCTACTCGCATTATGCAAAAATGACATTGAAGGTGTTGATCAGAAAAAATATCATTTTGGGCCTAAAGACAGGAACACCACTAACTTTCCACAATGCCGACCAATTGAAGATTTTTTCGAGAACTTAAAGGTTTAGTCTAGAAAATGGTTGAAAGGTCAAAAATGTGAGGCAGTTGACAACACGTCAACTGCCTTAAGGAAGTCGATAAATGGCGTACAACGTGCTTTCTAACCAATACGAAAAAAACTACAACGGGTGGCCGACAAAGGTCCATTTATAAAAGTGCATTAATTAAAATCTTCTTATAGTATTATAAATTAGCTAGGAACTATTGCTTCGGAATCTGATTATACTATATTTTGAATTTATGGTATGAATACACTCAGTGCAGATTTTTATGCAAGTCATAACCAATACAATCCAATTGGTAATTGAGTCTTTCAATTGAATTGATTCTCGGCCACACACTGTATAAACTTAATTGAAAGATTGTCTTTCAACTGTCAAATCTATATATTATTAAGCAAACAAAAAAATTGTGGTACCCGTGCTAACGTCAGCATATTCATATAAAAATTACATCGTTGGAAAGGTATTTTCGAGTACATTTGCAGAATATAATTTTTATTCGAATAAGTTGTCATTAAGATAGGTAAAACTACGCAAAAGTAAAAACCTTTTTTTCCAATGGGACAGTGCAAAACAATAGCAACACAGCTATGTTAAACATCGTTGCTGTAGAATACACGAGAGATAAGAGAGTGACTAAAAACTGTTGTTGTTTCAATGTAAATTAAAAATTTGAGAGAGAGAGCAAGAGAGTAACTTTTCACCACCACGGTCACCAAATGATTCGACAAAAATATGAAATCATGGGATCAAAGCAGTGTTGCTTTGTGAAATTATTCACAGCATTTGTGTTTAGGCATGAAAATAGTACATTTTTAGTATGAAATGTATGAAAGCAGTAAGGAAACTTGCTTAATAGCAACACTCGTCGGTTGAAAAAAAACTAAAAGTAGCAAAAAGTGTACTGGTGTTCAGGAATCATATGACCACCAGCATAACATACTTTTGTCACACAGCTCATCAAACGAAAAAAAGAGAGTAAAAAGTGTCATGACCAGGGATCATATGACGACCACCGTAACATCACCCTAAAGGCCCAGTTATAATAGACGTAACGTAATGTAGTGAAATGTCACTGCAGCAGTGTGTTCTGTCACTTTCTGTTTCAATCAATACTTTTCTTATACAAGTGATTATAATAGAAGTAACGTAATGCAACGGGACGTAAAGATCCGTTGGATTTCGATTTCTACGTTACTTTACATTACGTCTGTTCAAAGAACAACTAAACATTGAGGTTAGATTCGATTACTGCGCTATTTTATATTGTTGAACTACGCTTTTTGCTGAGTTTTTGTTATTAACGTGATAGTTTTATGTATCCACAGCTATGGATGACGAAGATTTAATTGTAATTGTACAGGAACGTGCAATTATTTACGACAAACAACTGCCTGGCTACTGCCTATTATAATTGCTACAACGTTTTCTTACATTACGTCCAGTCACGATGACAGTTGACAACATTACGTTACTTTACATTACGTCTATTATAACTGGGCCTTAAAACAGAGCTGTGAGGCATGGTTGTTGTTGCTGTTTCTTAATTACTCTCTCGAACGATAATAACCTTTCTAGAATGAAGAAGGGTTGATAAATGACTTTATCATTTTGGTATACAAATTAAGAAAGAATTGTACTAAATGAAAAAAAAGGTATGGAATGAATTTTGTTTACTTCACGCATACTGCGTTAATTTTGTCAATCCGTTTGTAACGCTGATAAGGAGGCGTGGCAGGTATAGAAAATTATATATATTTTCTTGATCAGTATCACCTCCTGAGCCGATTTCGCTAGGTCAGGCTGTCGACACGAGTCGAATTTTAAAGCTATCGTATTGAAATTTGGTATATGTGCTTATATGAAAACAACAAAGATCAAGTTCGAGAACGAGCAAAATCGGATGAAAATCCCGCCTTCCTTATCAAACAATAAAATTTCTAAAAACGCCACAAAAATTTTTGCAGTTACTTGGTATTGTGCACATAAGCTTTGAAGTAAAATATACTTATATATATTTTATATATTTATATAAATATATTTCAAATTTGTTAAAATCCGATAAAAACAACGCCTACCTCTCATACAACGTTACTTTATCAAATCTTTAATATATGGGCATTTCCACAAAAAAGTCTACCGTAACCAAAAAATTAAAACTTATTAAAAACTTTTTACTTTATGATATTATCTAAGAGAACCATTTTAGTTTTATTAATTTAAGAAATTTCTATTTAAATTCATTAACCATGATGATCAAATCGTCTGCACTGTTTTAAAAATGTAGTTTTTTTTTTAGTAAATGTTTAGTAAATGTTTCGTCAACTTTTTTGTTTAGTAAAAATGTTAGCTAAAGATAATAGAAATATGGTTGAGGCAAGAAAAGGACAATACAATTAAATTTGTTTATCTATTACTAAATTACATCATTTTTTAACTACCTAAAAACTTAATTACCCAAACTACCTAAAAACTTAATTACCTAATTAAAACTAATTAAATTTAAGGAAATTTTGTCGTGTGGGTTATGTCACGTGAGTTACGGCAAATATTTTTTGGAAACTCAATATATTTTTAAATAAGCAAAGTTCATAGGTAAAGTTGGTTTATTAGGAAACTTCACTGATTTCCCATTGTTTAAAAATTAAAATCAAAAACAAATTATATGGGAAAATTCGCTGAGTTTTACAATCTAAACACACTTCCTTTTTTGTCACGTGAGTTACGCCTATCATTATGAGTTACGCCACTGTGATTCTTTATTTGTTACAGGAACAACAATTTTGATGGATTATATCATTAATATTTCTTGTAAGACATATGTACATCAGAAATTTTTTACATTAATAACATACACTTCCGAGAAAACGAATCTTTAAGTCGTACGCATGTCGCGTAAGTTACGACGGAAATGCCCATATCTAAAAATGACACAAAAACGATTGAAAATTTTCCCATAAACTTTGGCCTCAAAAATTCAAAAACTGATGGAAATTTTTAAAATCGAAATAAACAACGCCACAACCTCCAATACAAAGTAGCTTTAACAAAATGGTAAAATCTCTGAAAATGCCACAAAATCTAGTGTAATGACTGGAAATTTTGCACATAAGCTTTGGTCTCAAATATGCACTATATATTTTAAATTTGTCAAAATAGTTTATAAACCACGCCTACTTCTGAAACAAAGTATATATATATGAAAACGGTTAAGTCTTTAAAAACTGCGCAAAAATTAATTTTATATATTAAAATTATGAACATATGCTAAGAATATTAAAACTCACTTTGAGTTTGGAATTTGACTAAATTGATAAAAACTCGACCAATCTCCCATACAAAGTGACGTCGTCAAAGTAGCATAACTTTTATAGATTCCACAAAAATTGTTTATTAACAGCATATTTAACACATAATCTTCCATATCTTAAAGGTGTTCTGTATTTGAATTTTCGCAAAATTGGATGAACGAATCTATACAAAGTGACGTTATCAAACTTTAAAAACAAGCATAGCTAAGGATATACTGTGGGGGTATCTAAACTTCGACCCAGTCAAAGATAATTCCTTGCTAGTTTTTATTTAAATAAAAGTGAATGTGTTTTTAACAATTCAATTCATAAACCATTAAAAAAATTACAAAGGTATTTTTTTATTTAATTAGTTTATTGATCTATTAAATTAGAACATGAATTAAATTGGATTGAATAAAATTAATTAAACAAAGGTACCAACAACAACAACAACTCTGTATAGAGTCAATCACTTAGCTGACTAGACAGTCTGTTTCGGAAATCGCTACATATTCCTCTTCAGTAGTCTTTGAGTGATTAAGCTGTGATCAACTCACTGTTTAAATAAGTATATGACTGTGCAGATTTTGGAATTCTTAACTTGTGAAGATGTTATTATATTCAAAACATTCAGATTTTCTTGACCTAAATCGAACTTGTCTTTAATTTGTTTTAGGATATCTTTGGTAATAATAGTAAAATTTTCTTATTGGAGATATTTTTCTGCTTTAGTAGAAATTCTCACAAAATATCATCAAGTCTCAAAAAATGTCTCAAAAAAATGTGATTTTTAATATATATATGACAAGAAAAGCATGTAGCCTTTAAATTTTTAGGACTTAACCCGAAACACCCTGTCGTTGCCATATGGCAACGCAAACACAAACACTTCAAATGTGCTTATTTTAGTTTAAACCATTTTATATATGCGTTAACAGGTCATTCTGAAATGCAATGAAAGTTCAACTAAACATAAGTCTGAACATTTCTCCAGTGCTACCAAATTTCGCTTTTTTTTACAAGTTATTAAATTGTAAATCTTTTACAAAATGTATCAACTCGGAAAATAATATACCAAGGTACCAAGTTAACATAAATATACCAATTTTGGAACAATTGTACCAAAGTGGCAACCGTGTTTTTAATTTCGATATTAGAGACAATTTTTTAAAGGATCTTTCATATGGTAATATGAAAATATAAGAAATAATTGTTGCTTTTATAAAGCAAGACTAGGTGTCACTTTTTATGGTTTAAGTTATTCCAAAATGTTTCTTTCTGTCATTGCGAGAAACAAACTCTTTCAGGACCTCCATCGAATTAAATTCTTCGGTTTTATCTTTGTGAATGTGAATAAGTGCTGCATGAGTGAGTCGTTTCTGTGTCATAGTTGCTCGAAGATACGTTTTAAGTCGTGTTAGTGCACTAAAAGAACGCTCAGATGAAGCTGCTGATGCAGGCACAGTCAAAACCAAAGCAACAATTTTTTCAACTTCATTTAATAGTTTTTTCAATGCCGAATTTTTTTCAAATTTGAATTGCAGTAAAAACTCTACATTTTTTTCTATTTTTTGGCAAACACAGAGAAAGAAAATGGTTATCCGAAAGAATGCTTATGAAGAAGAAAGAAAAAAGAGCAAAATATATAATACAAAAATATTATCGTAAATAAATTGTTGCAATCTGTGCAGTCTGTTTCTGTAATTGGTTTTTATTAAACTTTGAAAATAAAATATTCTTTTGACATTTGCTGTCGAATGAGTAATAGAAGGAATTCTTTAAGCATTTTTGTGAAAAATTTAAGTGAAAAACGACTCTTTAAAATCGCATTTTATGTATTACACACAGTACCAAAATTCAGTACTAGATAAATTTTTTAATTCTTTTAAGTCGTGTGCTTACTTCGAGTTCGAAATTCTGTGTTTATTACAGAGTGAAATAAATTGTACCTTAAATGCTTTGGTAAAATTGTACCAAAAAAGTACAATTATACCGAAAATATCAACCCTGTATTGAAGTAATTTCATTCAATAACCCAGTGGTAAATAGGCACATGACTTTATTAGCCAAAAGTAATTATCAATGTAATATTTTTTTACTTTGATAAACTTTTTCTATAAAAATTAAAAAAAAAAAAGAAAAGACAAATCGATTTTGTTATGGACCCCATGCGATACTAGTATATATTATTTGTTTAGAAACAGCTGTAAAATTTTCTTTACAAGCGACAGCTAAAATTATGTATATTGACAGCTAATAAACGATTTGACCAAACACAGCGCAATCGAGTCGAAAGACTTACCAGTAAGCTTGGAAAAATCAAAATCTTTTGATTTTCATCAACCAACTTGACAACTGCCAAACTGATTAATTGACAAAGCTATACACGCTTTGATTTGAGCAACTACCGACTCAGTTGACGATTGGATTGTATTGTGTATAGCTCCTTTTATTTATAACCCGTTAGAATTACATCAAAAAATTTTTAATATATTAAAAAATTTAACTTTAATACAAAAACTTTAATTCTTCTCTAGGTATTCCACAAGGAGCTATTTTGAGAACCTTTTTATTTATTATTTAAATAAATTATATAATTTAGTTGCAGTTCATTCCAGATTATGTCTTTTTCCTGATGATACACTTATGTATGTAACAGGAAAATCTGTTGAGGAATACGTCAGGAAAATATACAGTGATTTGGAAAAAATATTAAGGTACCTGGAAATGAACAAGCTAAAACTAAATGCTAAGAAAACAAAAACGTTTATAATAAATGGAAACTCAAGTTTGGATATGATTGTGAATAATGAAACCATAGAAAAAGTGGATAGTATTAAATGTTTAGGGGTGTATATAGATAAAAAACTAAATTTTGACGTCCACATAGACTATACGTGCAAAAAAATAGCGAAGAAGATAGGGTTTTTTCACAATTTTATATCTTGGAACAAACCAACTTAGTCAACGGTTGCAAAGATTGCGAAACAGAACTATGAGATGTATTCTAAGATGTCACAGACATACACATATAACGTTTATGTTAGATTGCCAAAATACTTAGGAAATCAATTAAGAATTGTTGCTAAAGTTCAGCCATATAATTTGCGTAGCAATAATGACTTCAGAGTTCCAAATTTTTTTATGAGCAATTGCCAAAATAGCCTATTTTACAAAGGAATTAACTACTTTAACAGTCTTTCAATTAGAATAATAAATGCGGAGAATATTTGGAAATTCAAATTAAAACTGAAAGATTTTTTAAGAACTAACGTTAGCTGAAAAACTCTACATTGTAAATAAATAAATTAAATATACGTACACGTACTTAATAGTCTTTTTTGGGCTAAATAAATATATAAATAAAAAAAATAAAAAATAAATACATAAAAAAGTTTTTGAATCCCTTTTTTGAGATCCTTGAATTGTCTTTATGAAAATTGTTAATTTAAAATTTTGTTTTTTTTTTTATATAACCAATATTTTCTACATTTTATAAGTTTTAAGACTAGTGTCTGCAGAGTTAGATTTATTTTTCTTAGATTTGAAATATAGTTTTCTTTTTTAACTAGCCGAACTAAATTTATTTTGCCTATGCCCTAATTAAAATAGTATATATATAATAATTTATTAGTTTTTATGATCTATTGAATAATTACATGAATTAAGATTGTGAGCTTTAGATCAAGTGAGTGAGATCAAATGGCCTACTGCTTTGAAGTGTCATATGATTAGCAGCCATACAATTCATAAGAATGAATTAGAGGATCTGTACATTCATATGCTAGTTTAAACAGTGAGTTGATCACAGCTTAATCACTCAAAGACTACTGAAGAGGAATATGTAGCGATTTCCGAAACAGACTGTCTAGTCGGCTAAGTGATTGACTCTATACAGAGTTGTTGTTGTTGTTGTTGCATTCTTGAAAACTCACTTGATCTAAAGCTCACAATCTTAATTCATGTAATTATTCAATAGATCATAAAAACTAATTAACTTAACTATGGCAGAGCACGGCCAAATAAGTTTAATTAATGTCAAATTAATTAAATAATCTAATAATTGATCGATGTTTCGGTCAAAGTCATGTGTAATTGAACATTTGGTTGTGAAAATAGCCACCTTTCAGTTAGAACACTAGCTTCTGGCGAAGCAAAAACTCGTTTCATTTCTATGGTGCATTTCGACAAACAATCGAACACCAATGAATATTGAAATAAATGAAGAAGCAACTAGAACAGATGGCAACCCTTGATAGAGTTGACGGCGGTGATCTAAAATGGCCTACTGCTTTGAAGTGTCATATGATTAGCAGCCATACAATTCATAAGAATGAATTAGAGGATCTGTACATTCATATGCTAGTTTAAACAGTGAGTTGATCACAGCTTAATCACTCAAAGACTACTGAAGAGGAATATGTAGCGATTTCCGAAACAGACTGTCTAGTCAGCTAAGTGATTGACTCTATACAGAGTTGTTGTTGTTGTTGTTGCATTCTTGAAAACTCACTTGATCTAAAGCTCACAATCTTAATTCATGTATAATTATTTATTTTATAAAAAGATATAAAAATAATTTCAATTTAGTTTTCCAATCACACTTATCGTATTGATTTTTGTTTAAATGTTTTGTTTTATTTCACTTTATACCATAAACTTGATCAACCGTACGCATGGAAATCACTTTGAGCACTAAAGATCTAGAAACAACACTTTACGCA
The DNA here is from genome assembly GCA_963920525.1 of Dichetophora obliterata. Lineage (NCBI taxonomy): Eukaryota > Metazoa > Arthropoda > Insecta > Diptera > Sciomyzidae > Dichetophora > Dichetophora obliterata. The sequence continues at coordinate 232,710,963 of OY986435.1, read as the reverse complement.
TCGAAAACGGTCTCAAAACAGAGCAATAATTGAATGCGTATTTTTTATTCTCTTATATATTCTTGTTTTTGTTTGCGGAGACAAAAAAATTTTTTAAGTTAGAAAACATGAACTGACACAACAAACAAAATGTATTTTTGTTTTTAATTTATCAGGTATTACAGGCTAGGTTATTTGTTTTCAAATCGTAAGCGAGGACGTATGGTTTTGAGTTGATAGGCTACATTCACGGCTGTTGTTACGGGGCATTTTTTTGACATTATTTATCTACAAATTGCAAGCGAAGGCGTAAGACATGTGCTTACAGGATAACTAGTTACTGAGCTAGTTATTGCAGTAATGCCTTCTTATTTCCCTTCTGGGTGGTTTAGGAGTTAAAGGCCTCCAAAGTTGCAAAAAGGCCTAAAAATTTTTATTCCAGTTTTCCCAAAAAAATATTGTTTTATATTGGGAAATTTTTGTATTCTTATTTGAAAAGTTAAAAATTAAAAATTTGGGGGCTCAATAGTAATTAATGCGATTTCATTTAATGATAAAGGAGACCTCTCATAGCACAAAATAAATAGCTTTTGTGAAAATTTATTTATACGTATTACATGACACAAATAAAATTAAATTTTAAAATATTTCGGGCATGATACGAGAAAGATTTTTACTACTGTGCGTATTATGTTACCAAAACAAGTACCAAAAATATCAGACAATAGAATTATATAGTTAAAATCTTCTTTATACGCATTCTAGACTATTTTATTCCTTTGTACCTCCCTCAACAAATCCTGCGGACGCCCATGGTAACAATCATAAGCCTAATTATACTATGATTCTTTTATGGTTGTTGCAACTATGTTTTTTCTCTGCGTGAAAAGTAATAGTTAACTTTTATAAATAAAAGTCCAGCATTAGAGTCTTTGAAGACTTTTATTTGTAAAAATCTTTTTTAAGTCTTGAAAAACCTATAATAAAAAGTCAATTTAAGTCTTTTCAGACTTATTTTATAATTCCTTAAAAATTATCTGCTTAAAAATTATTGTTATTTTTAAGTAAAGTAACTATTTATTTATAAGTAACTTTTAACATTTATAATTAAATTAAAAAGTTAACTGTCGGACTTAACTTAAAAATTCAGTTTTTTAAGAGTTAAATTTAGGCTCTGCTAAATTTTTACACCCTCCTTGGACTCTGTGTGCGCTCTGTACAGAAATAACACACAACCAAGCAAAATATTGCACTTCCAAAAATACCAAACATTTAGAACTTTCAACATTTAGAACTTTAATTCTAAACAAAATTTATATTAGAATTTCAAATGCTGTTGCTAAAATCATTCGAACTGTATATGCATACAAACTATAGTCATGTTCACTGTGAAAATTTTCAACAAGTACAGAAAAAAACACACACACACCACAGATAGAGTCAAAAGTAATAAAATTTAAATTTGTTTGTTTTTATTTTGTAGTTTTTGGTAATTTTTGTTCTAAAAAAACAGATGAAATTCCAAAATTGAACAGTCATGCTTGTTAGATGATTTATATATTGTACCATTTTGTACACATTACAGATTACAGACATTCGAATATATACATACAAAGAGGAACACAAATAGCGTGTACATGTAATTTTAAAAGGTTAGTCAAATAGTGCTTTAAAGGGTAAAGTAGTTTAAATTGAGCAAAATTTAACTAAAATAAAATAAAAACTACAAAATGTTTATCTTTACTAGGAGACATATGCAAATATCAAAGTATTATAAGCTAGTTAAGAAGCAAGGACAAAAAAAAACTAAATAATGGTACTCCGGAAGCTTTTAATGAAGTTAAGATGGACATCAAACGATAACAAGACCAAAAGTTGAAATCTTACTCAAAGTTGATAAGCTTAAAATCCTATGGAACAAGTAAAGAGAACAAAGACAATCGCTATTTAAACCACAGCCAACACGTTAAAGCTTTTCTTAAGGATTTTAATTGCAGTTGCTTTTAATTGTTCGACAAGGAATATAAATTGGATATTGTTATGCATGACCAAACAACTAAGTATTTGTGGCTTAGACTTAGTTTAAGAAAAAGATAAATTTAAGAAGAAGAAGTTTAAGAAAAGATAAATTTAAAAATGTATGTTTAAAATTAGAGCTAAACACAAATCCGGTTTAATTACGAGTGCATTTAGAGCTAGTTTTTATTAATTAAAAAGTTATTTAGTTCGAAACAGTTCAGCCTCATTATTGTTGTTTGTATTTCTTTTGTGCTCGTGCACTGTTAGAAATCCAGTAATAAAATTTAAACTTTTCTGTACTACATACACATAAGTCCACACCAGTTTGGTTTCAAATCTAGTATTTGCAAAATACTAAAATATAGTTTCAACACAGCCTTGGATTTAAATTTAGTACAGGCTTGGAATAAAGTATTAAAAAAAAACAAATACCATGAGATTCGAACCCACGACATCTAGTATGTAAGTTCACTAGTTTAGCTACTGGGCTACTGCGCTATACGTAGCAAAACCAAAAAACTAACATATAATATAGAGAGTGGCATTTTGTATGTTATTTCTCTTTCTCGAGCTTTTAAAATTTATAAAATAACGCTTTCAAGCAACTTCAAGCTACTTGAATCGAGTACGGGAACAGACCTAGTATTTGCAAAATTTAAACTTTAAGCCGCAAGGCTGCATTAATATTTTAAGCTGGATTTAAAGTAAGTCCAAGAATTTTATATGTGTGTTATACTTTGTTAGAAGTTTAACAATTAATTTTATTAAGTTTATCCACTTTTTACTTGAAATGAGTGCAAAATTTAGTAACACAGCCAGCTCTAAATCATAAAATTAAAAAATTATTATGACCAACAGTACGCCTTATTTTGAAAACTGCAAACAATTCCCTCAAGAATATCGAAAATAAGAAAATCAGTGAGAGAAATCGGTGGCATATCGCCATGTTTTAAATGGGACTAAGTAACATTAAACATAAATTAAGCATACGAGTGACAATGTGTGTGTGTGTTTTGTTTTGCTTAGTTAAGCATATTTTTTCAATGTTAGGACACAAAAGTTCAAAAAGCTAATAAAACCAATTAAACTAACAAGTTAAGAAAATACGATAAGTGTCTGCAGCAAGACCAAATATATTGCTTTTATCAATAGTGCCCAACAAATGGCTCATTTAGCTCGATTAAAAACTGCTTTGTCTATCAAATTTGTCTAAAAATTTCATGAACATATCGACCAATTTGCGCGAATTTATCGTATGTGCCAAAAAAAAAAATCTTAACAGGAACGATTTTTTCTACTTTTCTGTGATTTAGCTTGCAATATCAAAAGCAAAGTTAACATGCACTTAGATAATTACCTTGTTTACAATAATAATGTCAGCTACATTAGCTGTGTTCCATTCGCTTCAAAATAATCCAGATTATTTTTTTTTACATGCAAAGCAAAAACAAAAATAATAATCATATAACAAATATAAAATTGTGATCTAGCCTTTAAAAAATTTGAAACACAGGTGCCGCACCTGTATATTTTTATGAGCTGTCATTTCATTTTTTGAATTATTTGTTTGTTTGATACAATGACTATTAGGTAGCCATGACAGCTACCTTCATTCTCACGAGCTTTGACCATCGAATGTTAAACAAAAGAAAAGAAAACAAACAGCATGTCACACACATTGGACGCATTCAGCGGAGCCAACAATTGCACTTTAACTATTTATGTAATTGCATAATATTAATAATTAAATTAAATAATTTACAATTTTTCTGACGTTTAGAGTAAAATACATTCAGAGAAAAACATCATTCTCTAAGGTATCGCTACCATAAGAGTTCACAACAGTTTTGAACGACACCCGTTCTCATGACACCTAATAGTTATTGTATCATGATTGCTTGTTTGAATTTAATTTTGACTGCAACGGTAGTGCCCTCTACAAGTCGTTTTTCTTGCCGTTCCTTTGAGAAAATTTGTTATTGCGATTATATTAAGGCGAAAGGAACGCAGCTATTATTTGACCAGGTGACGCGTTATGGAGTGTAGAACAAATTTGCATCAAAAAGTCAGTTTCGAGAAAATTTCACATACGATAATTTCGCGCAAAGGGGTCGATATGGGAATTTCCATAAAAAAGTTTACTGTGACCAAACAATTAAAACTTATTAAAAACTAATTTTTTGGTATTATCTAAGACAAACTTTTTAATTTTATTGATTTAAGCAATTTATATATAATGATGATCAAATCGTCTACACTGTTTTACAAATGTAAATATTCTTTTTCGTAAATGTTTAGTAAATGCTTCGTTAACTTTTTGTTTTAGTAAAAATAGAAGGCATTGGCTAAGGATAATGAAAAAATGGTTAAGGCAAGGAAAGAAAAATATATTAAATTTGTTTAATAATTACTAAATTACATAATACTTAACTACCTAACTACTTCATTACTCAATTGAACTACAATGGATATATAAGTAACGTAACGCCTGATCAAAAAGCCTAATAAAAAAAACCAGAGCAGATTTTAAAATTTTATCACTTGGAAAACAAACTTATATTATTTCAAATCCTTCTAAAAAAAGTTGTATTCAAAAAATTTTGCCTAATTCAAAAAGTTTTTCAAATTTTGTAATTCAAGTTAAAAATCAATTCTGTTTTCTGTAGCGTAACGCCAGCACGTCACGTTACGCCATCATCCTTAGAGTCAATTGTTGTCATTGTTTTAACTTAATATAGTGCTACTAGTACGAGAGGCAGCGTTGAAACTTTTTTAAGGTTTTCTGAAACAATAATTTTTGTATAAATTGTTTGTTTGAGTATAACAAATAATCGAAACAAGAATCAGTTGCAAGCGTCTTTCAACAAAAAATGTTAAATATGTAGAAAAAGAAGTAAAAAAAGAATTTATTAAGTCTTGAAAATTTGTGGAATTACTGTTAGAAAAGAAAAACGCCGATACACATATATTTTTTTTGTCCCTTCTATCAGAATCCGTTGGCGGATCCTTGTTATTTTAGAAAAAAAAAATTATTTTGTTGTTCAGTGTAATCATACTTTTAAAAAATTAATGCTTTCGATCACTGAACACAATAACGAGAGCTTTTGTTTGTTCGGAAGTGCGCCTGTTACTTAGGGATGATAAAAAAATTATGTTGCAAAGATTAGAGCCGACTTCAAAGCTTTTATGTTCATAAAAAAATTCATATATTTATGATAATAAAACAAATAAGAAAAATTAAACTAATACGATTTCCAATATAATAGCATACAAAAATAAATTATCAAGTTTGACCAAGAAGTTAATAGGAAAAGTAATATGAAATTATTTTTTACTTTGTAGTGATTTTAAAGTCGGATTTTTTTTTTTTTTTTTTTTTTTTTTTTGTTAAAAAGTTGTTATTTTTTCCTTTTTCGAGAATTTGATAAGTTTTCGAAATAATTCTACTCATTCCTGTAACGAATTTTAGTACCATACTGACATGACTTTTGGCAGCTTAAATCGGTGAAATACCCTATGTGCATCCCGAAAAGTTTTCACATCTGAAGTTCGATTCCAAAAACCCCGGTATTAGAATAACAGCTGGCTTACAGTAGTTTTAAAGTAATTAAATTTTTTATCGATATACACTCAAAAAGAAAAAATTCAAATACATGGGTTTTGGCGGGAACTTCACCCAGGTACTTTGTCGTAATTTTACCAATTTTTTAACGAATTTTACAATACTGTCAATTTTATTCGAGATACAGTGTTTTTCTAATATTGGCACTCCCCTGTGTCCAATAACGCCCAAATAGTGCCCATGTACTTAATTTCAGTACCCCAGTGACATTATTCGTGAAACAGTGTTATAAATATTGCCACGCCCCTTTATTGAAAAGCGTCAACTTTATTGAACGTAAATTGAGATAACTATATCTAATCCTGTATTAAATTTCAGTACCCTAGGTCAATATTATTTGAGGTACAGTGTTTTAAATATTGCCACGCCCGTTTATTGAAGAACGTCAACTTTATTGAACGTAAATTGTGATAATTATATCTAACCCTGTACAAAATTTCAGTACCTTAGGTCACTATTATTTGAAGTAGTGTTTTAAATATTGCCACGCCTCTTTGTCGAACATCGCCCACTCTCTTGACAGTAATTGTTAATAATTGTGTCTACCCCTGTACTAAATTTCAGTACCTTAGTGACAATATCATTCGAGATACAGTCTTTTTCTAATAATGACACGCGCCCATTTCTCAAATAGCGCCTATTTTTTAAACGGGCACCTTCGTGTTCAATGTCTTTATCTGTTGACAGAAAATTACGGCACTCGGGCGAGTGCCTTAGGAGTTATCAATGTACATTAGCTATGGAATAATGGCGTATGGAGATTCTAAAATTTTCGATACGCTGTGACCTTTTATTCTGTGAGGTTTGATAAAAAATGCATGAGCCAAAAAATTAAGGGGATGAGAGGGGTAAATGGTCTCTTCAAGGTCAAAGTTAAAAAATTTCTGAAGTTTTCAGACAAATCAGCCCACAGCTGCTCAAGAGTCGCCCATAGAATCGTAATTTTTATGACCGACCCTCATTAATTTTTCATCCCAAACATTTTTTCCAAACAAAGTTACCCCCTTTTATCCACCCCTTGGGGGCTTCCATACAAAAGTGACGTTTTTTTGAACATTACTCCCAACGCTCCCACTGCTACCACGATGCCCCTAGAGGATTCAAGTGTATGCACAACCTCCATTATTTATTCTCCTTAACAGTACTCCTCAGTATACAAACTCCCTATCTCCACCCCTGAAGGGGTCCTCCATACAAAATAAATGCTCCAACCTTTCCACCGCTTCCAGTGTTTCGTAAAATAGTTCTTTTGTATCACAGACCCTCATTAATTTTGGATCCCAACATTTTTTCCAAACAAACTTACCCTTTCTTACAAAGGCTTTATTAAATGGTTGGATGCTATTAACAATCCGCATTAAGTTTCCACACCTACAATTTTGCTCATCAACTTACCTTTTTCTGCTCCCCTTGGAGATTTCCTAAACAAATAAACGTGAAAAGCACTTTCCAACAAATTAACCTAATGTCGTAAATACTTTTTTAGAAAATAGACTCCCATTATTTTTAAAAAAAAAATCCGAACTTTAATTAACATTCAAAGATAATTTATTTTATTGTTTTTCGTTTCAGTGAATCATATTTATTCATTTTAATTGTGCGAAGGATATTCTTTGCGGTTTGAACTTATGACCTGAAGTAAAAATTGTTTTTCTTTTTCATTTCGGCACAGCACGTTGTTATATTCTTCCACTTAACCACTTAATGACAACGTATGATATATATTACGCAATGAGAGCAATTTTTAAAAATCCGCAGCCACTGTAAAACTTTTGCTTCCAACAGTCTGAGAAAGCAAACATTTTTCCAAAAAAAGTTCTAAAATTAACATTTAAAGCCTTTTTGTCTATTTTTTTCCCGCCAGTTCGTGCAGTATTTACAAAAAAAAAGTGAAAAATGCCACTCTGGTGAGTTATTTTGTAGTATAAACATCAAGAAAAAGGAAAATATAATTAAAGAAGTACATTAGGTTAAAGTTGAACACCTACGCTACGAAATGAAAATTTTCCAATTTCTCATTTTTTTTATTTTTTTTTTTTCTGCCTTATGCGTTTATGATCATACGCTTCGTTACACACATATACTTTGAATTTTTTTTAAGCTTCAGAGTTTTCCGTCTAATTTTAAGTAGTACAAATTTATTCTGAGAATTTCAAAAACTAAACTCAACGTGCTCTGGTAGTCAGCATTAATGGGTTAATTTGATGCCTCTTTCGGCAGCATCGTTGACAACATGTAACGTATACACAATATCTTGCGCTTGCTGGTAGTCTTTACAAGCAGAGAAAAGAAATGGTTGAGACATGATTACTGCAATTATAATTTGTTTACTGAAATTATTGTACTATTCCTGCAAGCATAAATTTTTGTCTTCATAAAGTCTTTATTTACGAATTGTGGTACCAAAAATGACATTATGGTTCAAATCATACTATCGTCAACATATTATAGTTGGCTCAACTATTAGTTGCAGCAAAAATGTTGTGGTTCTGTCAATCATAATAGATGTGAATATTATGATAGAGACAAACATTCTAAAATTTTGAATGTTTGTCTGAACTACTTTTTGATCGTGGGTAAACGAAGCAGCACATAGTCAAAAATCGAAAGAACTTATTGTATCTGAACAGTTTGCAGGAAACCTTTCATTTTTTTCAGAGACAACAAGTTTTATCGATTCCTCGTTATGTGCCGTTTCGTTTGTCAACTCTTCAATTACTATGTTTTGTCATAAATCGCCTTATCCTAAAGACAGCACGCAGAAAAATTACATTTTCGACGACTTTGATTGCAGCAAACATGTTTCCATTTACCGTAATTATTGCTATTTTTGTGACAATGCACTAATATATCGTATTTATGAATGACTTAAGTCAGGCCACCGGTAGTAGTAGCTGTGGTCTACTGGTAGTCTGCGTGGCTCGTAAGCAAAAGAGCCGCAGTTCAAACCCCAGCTCGGACAGAAAGTTTTTCAAAAAGTTTTTCCAATTGAATTAATATTTCTGTTCGGCAGCAGACAATGGTAAAACTCTAGGGATATCTTAATTAATAGCTGTGTAAATTGGTGTGCATTGAAATAAAAAAATTATTGTTTCCAATACTCTGGTTCCAAAAAAGAAATTCATAATAAAGTTTTTGCAATCATTTCATTTTCGTCCCAATAAGAGAATAATGGTTGTTTCAATAATATTTTGGTTCCTACGGAAAAATTCGTTTTCTAAATTGATCGTTTTAAAAGTTGATTTAATAAATTTTACCATGATCATAGAAACCATTATATGTTTAAGAACATGGTATGAACAATCATTATCCGAATCATTCTATTAAAAATCATTCTATTCTTAAAACATGGTTGTTGCAACTATGTTTTTCCTCTGCGTGTACGCTCTACCCAAGTCTCTGGTTCGATAAAAATTAAGTCTGTCGATATTAAAACGTGTAAAAAAATTGTATGTCTCAGACGTCTTGGTAGGGGACTTTTATAGCTCTGGTGCTGTCAAACCAAGCTTTTACGTAAAGCATCACTATAAAAATACAAATATCGCGAAGCCTGTTTAGTTCTTTTTCGGTCAAGCAAAAATTTTTTCGAAATATGAATATTTTTGACATTATCTTTGGATGTTAATTAAAACTCGCATTTCTTTAAAAAAAAAAGTGGGAATTTATTTCCTGAAGAAGTATTTATTAGGTTAATTTGTTTGAAAGTGTTTTTTTTTGCTTAGGAAATGTTCAGGGAGCAGAAAAAGGTAAGTTGATCAGAAAAATTGTAGGTGTGAAAACTTATTGGAGATTGTTAATAGCATTCAACCATTTATTAGAGCCTTGGAGGGTTCAAAAGTGCCAAATGCCGTAAGAAATTTAATTTTGTGCGGGGAGACCCCTTAAGGGAGAGAGATAGGGGTTAGTTTATTCAGGAGAAAAGTTAGGGATAATCAATTAATGGGGGTAGGGCATTATTTGATTCCTATAGGGGCATCCTGGTAGTAGTAGGAACGTTGGGAATAAATATCATTTAAAAGTCACTTTTGTGAGGAAACCTCCTAAAATTTTTGAAAATGGGGAGAAGTATGTCTGAAAAAATATTGGAGATGAAATGAATGCGGATAGGTGATACAATGATGATTTACTTTTTTACGAAACACTGGAAGCGGTGGAAAGGGTGGAGCATGTGTTTTGTATGGGGGACCACTAAAGGGGTGGAGATAGGGGGTTAGTATATTCAAAAGAATTATTAAGGAGAATAAATTAATTGGGTAGTACACATCCTGGTAGCAGTGGGAGCGTTGGGAGTAATTTTCATAAAAACGTAACTTTTGTATGCAAGCCCCCAAAGAGGTGGAGAAAGGGGGTACGTTTGTTGGAAAAAAATTTTGGGGATGACAAATTAATGAGGGTCGGTCATATTTCAACCACTATTCTATGGGCGACTCCTGAGAAGATGTGCGCTAATTTGTCTGAAAACCTCACAACTTTTTTAAATTTGACCTTGATAAGACGACATTTACCTCCCTACCATCTTTTTCATTTTTTGAATCAAGCATTTTTTATCAAACCTCAGTAGATAGAATATGGGGTTTCTGGATCAAGAGGAGCTGAGGAGCCGCTTGCTTGTTTGGTTGCTTTTGAAGCGTGCGTCATAGCTGACGGTAGTTTTTTGTGGTTTTGACTTCTGTCCGTCGCCCGCCCCATCCCTCGTCCCCCTTCCGTCCGTCCGTCCGTCCGTTTTGCGGTTTTTGATAAGCAGTTGTATAAAATGTAAACATTTTTGTTTTTCAATGTTTGAGAAAATAACAAATTGTCTTCTGCGGTTTTGATAAGAAGTTGTATAAAATGTAAACATTTTTGTTATCTCCGTCCGTCCGTCCGTTTATGGATTTTTGATACCTAGTTGTATAAACTAAAAATTTGTTTAATGCTTGATAAATAAACAAATTGTCTTCTGCAATTTTTGATAAGCAGTTGTATAAAATATGAAAATTTAAGCAATTTCAAATAAAAAGGGGAAATTCAGTCAAGTGTAGTTAGTGTTCTATAAATCAATAAACAATCAAACACGGAATAAGCTACCTTTAAAAATGGATTCATTTAAATGTGACAAGTGTGAGTTAACTTTTAACAAAAAGTTTAATCTAAACCGACACGTGAGAATAAAACATGAAAGTCAACAATCGGAACATTACAAATGTGATATTTGCATGAAGTTTTTTACTCGAACTGATAATTTAGCGAAACATATACGACAAATACATAATTCATCTTCTTCAACACCAAATGCATCAACATTAACAGCATCAGCAGCGGGAGCAGCATCAAATAATGTACCAAAACTTCAGACGATTGTAACAAATACAATTCCAAATGTCTATTGCAGCGCATGCAAGAAAGATATAATTATAAAGAATTGGTCTTACCACATCAGGACTAACGCACATAAAAACAATAGCGGTGAAATAGTAAACGAGCATTTAACTAGAATTTCATCTGTATTTAATGAACGTATAGAATCATTTATATACAAAAATACCAATGAGGGTTTATTGAATGCTGAAGTATTTCTAGATAACGCTAAAAAAATTGTTATACAAGCTCTTCAGGATATGTTACAGAAACACATCAACATTAAATTCAATATAGAATTGTTTTGCGAATACGTAAAAATGTGTGATAATGAGATGACAATTGATGTAAAATCTCATCAAACAAAAATGGTGATGATTCAACAGACCACAAATTTGGATGAGATTTATGTTACAAAATGTCATAGTTTATTTGCAAAGATGTCAGAGTTTCAAGAACGTGACAGCGGTTGGACTCTCAGCAGAATTTTACACTTGGAGATTAATATTAATCAATACAAACCAATAAAAGGTTCTCAATACATACAATTACCGAAAAATTTATTGAACAAACATGCTTGTATAAATATACAAAACAACGATGAATATTGTTTTAAATGGGCAATGATATCAGCCTTGTATCCCATCATTTCTAACACAAATAGATGTTCGAGTTATAATGTAGAAAATATAAGATCCTCTATAATACATTTGGAGAATGGTAAAACTCTCAACTTTGAAGGACTTATCTTTCCGTTGAGAGTCAAAGATGTTAAAATTTTTGAAGAAAATAATCCTGAAACAAGCATCAATGTATTTGGATACGATGAAGAGCTTAAGAGTATAGTTGGACCGTACTATATCACAAAGGAAGAGAAGAGTAGACATATAAATCTACTTCTGCTTCAGAAAAGTGATAAATTTCACTATATTTGGATAAAGAACATTTCAAGGTGAATATTATATTTATATACATATATATAATGTTGAAAGCATTTTTAATAATTTGTTTTGTTTTTTATTTTCAGACTTTTGAAAAATCAAGTGACAAAGCACAAGACACGAATACATTTGTGCAATGTGTGCTTGCAGTTTTTTGAATCCAGCTACAAATTACAACGACACAAACAGGAATGTAACAGAATAGTTACAAAAGTTCCGGATATAGAAAATTGTAAGGTTGCATTTCAAAATTTTAAACATAAGTTAGACGTTCCTTTTGTAGTATATGCGGATTTTGAATGTTTTCTACCATCAGAAAACACTCAAAATTCAGGTTCAATAAGAACAGTTCAGAGCCACATTCCGTGCGCATATAGTTATTATATTAAGTGTAGTTTTAATAGTTCCTTAGATAAGTTTAGAATATATACAGGTGAAGATGCACCTATTAATTTTATTAAAACCTTAGTTAGCGATGCTAAGGAAATTTATAATAATTATTTAAGTAAAATTAAACCAATGAATTTCCTCACACCATTAGAGTTAGATATTCAAAATAAAAACACTAACTGTCATATTTGCGAAAAAAGTTTTAAAGAGGATGAGTATAGAGTAGCAGATCATTGTCATTTAACTGGAAAATATCGCGGACCGGCACATATTGATTGCAATCTAAATTTTAAAATTGCTAAATTCATCCCAATATTTTTCCACAATCTTTCTTCATATGATTGCCATTTATTTATTAAAGAACTTTCAACGGTTCCTGGTAGAATAAACGTAATACCACTAAATAAGGAAATATATGTCTCAGTTTCCAAACATATACATTTCGATGATGATGATGATAGCGTTGAACTAAGGTTTTTAGATTCCTTTAGATTTATGGCTTCTAGTCTATCAAACTTAGTCAATAATTTATCAAACAGAGATTTTTATATTTTACGGTCTACGTTTAACGATGATGTCGAATTCAATCTCTTGAAGCAAAAAGGTATATTTCCTTATGATTATTTTGATTCAAAGGAACGTCTTCAAGAAGAATGTTTACCTCCGAGGGAAAAGTTCTTTAATAAATTAACCAATGAAGAATGTAGTGTTGCCGACTATGAACATGCTCAAGAAGTATGGTCAACTTTTAATTGCACAACACTACATGATTACTTAGAACTTTACCTTAAAACAGATGTTCTACTTCTTACTGATGTTTTCGAAAATTTTAGAAAAGTATGTAAATCAATTTACAATCTTGATCCTTGTCAATATTATACAGCTCCCGGACTATCTTGGGGAGCAATGTTAAAGTACACAAAAATTGAATTAGACCTACTAACAGACATTGACATGATTAAATTCATTCAAAAAGGAATAAGGGGAGGTATTGTGCAATGTTCCAATAGACATGTTAAGGCAAATAATAAATATATGGATGACTTTGATGTTACAAAACCCTCAAATTATCTCATGTATTTAGATGCTAATAATTTGTATGGTTGGGCAATGTCTCAATATTTGCCTGAAGGAAATTTTGAATGGGTTGATGATGTATCAACATTTCAGTTAAATGAGCATGCTAATGATTCTTGTGAAGGATATATTTTAGAAGTTGATTTAGAGATATCTTCTGCAATGCATGATATATATAATGACTTACCGTTTTGTTCAGAAAATAAAAAAAGTCCGATCGGTAAACATCAAAAACTTATAATCGATTTGAATAATAAATCAAATTATATCATTCATTATGTTAACTTACAACAATGTTTACAAAATGGAATAAAACTTAAAAAAATTCACAGAATTTTAAAATTTAAACAATCGCCATGGTTAAAAAAATATATTGATTTGAATACTTTTCATAGAACGCAAGCTAAAAATGATTTTGAAAAGAACTTTTTCAAGTTATTAAATAATGCTGTTTATGGTAAAACCATGGAGAATGTAGATAAGAGGAAAGATGTCAAAATTGTTTGCGAGTGGGAAAATAGAGGAAAAAGATTGGGAGCTAGAAGCTTAATTGCTAAACCAAATTTTCATAGCTCTACAAGATTTACCGAAAATATGGTAGCAATACAACTTAATAGAATACATACCCTATATGATAAACCAATTTATATAGGGTTTGTAGTTCTAGAACTCTCTAAATGGAAAATGTATGATTTTCACTATGATTACATGCTTCCAAAATTTAGAGAGAACTTAAGTTTATGCTATATGGATACTGACTCTTTCATCTATTCAATTAAGACTGAAGACTTCTATAATGACATTAAACCTGACATTCATTTAAAATTTGACACATCCGACTACAAACTCAACAATCCTTATGAGATAGAACGACAAAATAAAAAGGTATTAGGTCTCATGAAAGATGAAAATAATGGAAAAATAATGAGGGAATTCATTGGTTTGAGGGCAAAAATGTATTCTATTAGTGTTGAGGGCGATAATGATATCAAAAAAGCTAAAGGAGTAAAAAAATCAGCTTTGATGTCCCTCAGTATTGATGATTATAGAAAATGTTTATTTAATAAGAAAATTTATTATGATAAAATGTTAACTTTTAGATCTAAGATTCATAAGATATATACACAAGAAATTGAAAAAATTGTATTAAGTTATTTTGATGACAAACGTTATATATTAGAAAATGGTGTTAATACCCTTGCATGGGGACATCATAGATTATTAAATAAAAATGTATTAAAAGCTTGAAAACTTAAAAAATAAAAACAAAATAATTTTATGTTTTAAAGGAAATTTTTATTATTTAAAATGTAATATCTTCAGAAAATATTTTTAATCGTCTAAAAGACAATTCGCAAAAAAATATTGTTGAATCAATTACATAAAAATCGCTATCTATAGTTACTACTTCTACTTTAGTAACTATTTGTTTTTTATTTTGGTCCATAAAAATAACTTTGGATTCTGATAGTATGCTTCTCAGAATGCCATTTGCATCGTCCATGGTCCTAACATTTTCCTCGCAGAGTTCGTCAATATTTGGTTGAAGCGCCAGAGTAAAGACATCTATGAATCGTGGATGCTCCCAAATGTATTTAAAATGGATGTAGTTCCCAAGATGACAGTCTGTCGTTGTCAACCAAAAAAAAGGTTCCGGGATGGTGATGCGATAATTTTTTGGATCACAGTAAAAGTGCTCATCGAATTCATCCATGTTGATATTTTCCATTTTTTTAATTATGTGTAAACTGTGCTGTTTTTGGAGAACTTTATATAGCAAAAAGTTTTAATTAAACCCTTTGAGTGCTACTATCAACAAAAACCGCAGAAGGCAATTTGTTATTTTCCCAAGCATTGATGGGAAAAATTTTATGCAACTGCTTATCAAAAACCGCAGAAGACAATTTGTTATTTAATAAAAATTCACTTGTGGAAACAGTTTTAAGATAAGTATTTTATTTTTTATATTATCAATAAGTGAACATACTATGTAATATTATATTTTTGAAATAAAAATTGTAAACATAATTGACCACAAATAACTGTGTTGTATTTTTGTTTTTGTTCATAGTTGTAATATATTGGCGTCTTTAAGTAATTGATGAGTTCTAATGGGGGTTGCAAGTTTCCAAAGCTATCAAAATATTCCTTATAGTTTTTATTTTTATAGTAAGCTACCCAATGAGTACCGGGTCCGTTAACATCATCCAAATTGAGAATACCACATTCTTGAGTATACGGTTTTGTCGGTAAAGAATCTCTCATAAAAATTCCTCTAAAATATTTAAGAAATTTACAATATTTCATTAAATCCACATCGGTTAATGGTCTTTTAGGTAGCTTTCTTAAGAGTTTTTTGACTGAGGTCGTAAAAACAAACCATATCCTTCTTTATAAGGTTTTAGAAATAGACCTTTACCCATAGCTATTGACTCCATATATCTATTGTGACGAGTAGCTTCAGCTAATTGTTCTTTTCCATTTTTTATATCATTTATAGCTTTTGCTACAGCTGATCCTCCAGAAGCTATACCTCCAAGAGCACCTAGTGCTGTTAAAATGGGTATTAGTGGTAAAACTCCACCTATTTTTGGAACTGGGATTACTCGTGGTATATTAACTTGAGATTTTTTTCGTTTAAAACTTGACTGTACAGCTTTATGGGCTATTTTATAAGCATCACTGAATGAATTAGGTTTCTTTTTTATCAACATTTTTACACCCTTTTTAACTGCTAACGAAAAGAGTTTCTCTCGATTCACTTTAGGGTTTTTATACTTTTTGCGCTTGGTTTGCCTTCTTTTCGATTTACTTTTGTCCTTGTTTCTCTTAATGCCCATTCCAAATTTAACTTTTGTTTTCATTGCATTTGTTACGAACCAAGCGTACGCACGTTCTTTCAAATCGCTATCTTTGGATGTAACTCTTTGCCAAGCTTTCTCAGATAAAATATTATCAGCCTGATGCCGTGTGTTTATATCTTTTGATTGTGAATATGCAATATCATGCTCCTTACAAGCCGCATCTAATGGATTAATACCCTTATCACCTCTTTCTAAACGTTTTTGAAGTTTTGTTCCTGGTCCACAAAATTGATATCCCGGCAAATGAAGTTCAACTGGCAATGAATTTATTAAGTTGTTTATGAAACCATATCCTCTTTTCAACTGTTGCCGATGTGTATTATCTTTGTATATTATACCCATTTTAAAAATAAAATTAACATTTGGTTGTGAGTATAAAAAGGGAATGATGATTATAGTTATATATGATTGATTTATATTCCATTTAATATAGTATTCAAAATGAGGTTAATTAAACAACGTATTCAGCTTAATGTTCATAATGCTGACTTATTTAATGATAGCGATAAAATAAGCAAAATTGTTCACAGTCCTCTTTTACCTAATTCAATACGTGCATTGTTTGTTGGACCATCAAATTGTGGTAAAACTAACGCCATGATTAGTCTTATTGTGGATCCAAATGGCTTAAAGTTTAAAAACATATACATATATTCAAAATCTTTATATCAACCAAAATACGAATATTTGAAGAAACTCATTGTGCCAATAAAAGGAATAAATCTCTATACTTTCTCAGAAAATGAAGATGTTATAAGTCCAGATAAAGCTAAACCAAATTCAATTTTCATTTTTGATGATGTTATTTGTGAGAAACAAAGCACTATACGAAAATATTTTTGTATGGGTCGTCATAAACAAATTGATTGTTTTTATTTGTGTCAAACCTATACAAAAATTCCTAAGCATTTAATACGTGATAATGCAAACATGATTATTATATTCAAACAAGATGAAATGAATTTAAAACATATTTTCAATGATCATGTTATTGGAGACATGGATTTCAGAATGTTTATAAAGATTTGCAATGAATGTTGGAAAGAAAAGTATGGTTTTGTTGTGATAAATAAAGATGATACTATAAACAAGGGTCGGTATCGAAAAGGTTTTGATAATTTCATACATATATAAAAATCACATCACCACCTGTTACACCTCAGATCAGTATCAGATATATACCAGATCAGTATCAGATATAAACCAGATAAGTATCAGATTTTAGAAAGCTCACAGAAACAATAATCATGAAAAATACAAGCCTTAATGTTTTAACAAACCTTGTTAAAACATTAAGGCTTGTATTTTTCATGATTATTGTTTCTGTGAGCTTTCTAAAATCTGATACTTATCTGGTTTATATCTGATACTGATCTGGTATATATCTGATACTGATCTGAGGTGTAACAGGTGGTGATGTGATTTTTATATATGTATGAAATTATCAAAACCTTTTCGATACCGACCCTTGTTTATAGTATCATCTTTATTTATCACAACAAAACCATACTTTTCTTTCCAACATTCATTGCAAATCTTTATAAACATTCTGAAATCCATGTCTCCAATAACATGATCATTGAAAATATGTTTTAAATTCATTTCATCTTGTTTGAATATAATAATCATGTTTGCATTATCACGTATTAAATGCTTAGGAATTTTTGTATAGGTTTGACACAAATAAAAACAATCAATTTGTTTATGACGACCCATACAAAAATATTTTCGTATAGTGCTTTGTTTCTCACAAATAACATCATCAAAAATGAAAATTGAATTTGGTTTAGCTTTATCTGGACTTATAACATCTTCATTTTCTGAGAAAGTATAGAGATTTATTCCTTTTATTGGCACAATGAGTTTCTTCAAATATTCGTATTTTGGTTGATATAAAGATTTTGAATATATGTATATGTTTTTAAACTTTAAGCCATTTGGATCCACAATAAGACTAATCATGGCGTTAGTTTTACCACAATTTGATGGTCCAACAAACAATGCACGTATTGAATTAGGTAAAAGAGGACTGTGAACAATTTTGCTTATTTTATCGCTATCATTAAATAAGTCAGCATTATGAACATTAAGCTGAATACGTTGTTTAATTAACCTCATTTTGAATACTATATTAAATGGAATATAAATCAATCATATATAACTATAATCATCATTCCCTTTTTATACTCACAACCAAATGTTAATTTTATTTTTAAAATGGGTATAATATACAAAGATAATACACATCGGCAACAGTTGAAAAGAGGATATGGTTTCATAAACAACTTAATAAATTCATTGCCAGTTGAACTTCATTTGCCGGGATATCAATTTTGTGGACCAGGAACAAAACTTCAAAAACGTTTAGAAAGAGGTGATAAGGGTATTAATCCATTAGATGCGGCTTGTAAGGAGCATGATATTGCATATTCACAATCAAAAGATATAAACACACGGCATCAGGCTGATAATATTTTATCTGAGAAAGCTTGGCAAAGAGTTACATCCAAAGATAGCGATTTGAAAGAACGTGCGTACGCTTGGTTCGTAACAAATGCAATGAAAACAAAAGTTAAATTTGGAATGGGCATTAAGAGAAACAAGGACAAAAGTAAATCGAAAAGAAGGCAAACCAAGCGCAAAAAGTATAAAAACCCTAAAGTGAATCGAGAGAAACTCTTTTCGTTAGCAGTTAAAAAGGGTGTAAAAATGTTGATAAAAAAGAAACCTAATTCATTCAGTGATGCTTATAAAATAGCCCATAAAGCTGTACAGTCAAGTTTTAAACGAAAAAAATCTCAAGTTAATATACCACGAGTAATCCCAGTTCCAAAAATAGGTGGAGTTTTACCACTAATACCCATTTTAACAGCACTAGGTGCTCTTGGAGGTATAGCTTCTGGAGGATCAGCTGTAGCAAAAGCTATAAATGATATAAAAAATGGAAAAGAACAATTAGCTGAAGCTACTCGTCACAATAGATATATGGAGTCAATAGCTATGGGTAAAGGTCTATTTCTAAAACCTTATAAAGAAGGATATGGTTTGTTTTTACGACCTCAGTCAAAAAACTCTTAAGAAAGCTACCTAAAAGACCATTAACCGATGTGGATTTAATGAAATATTGTAAATTTCTTAAATATTTTAGAGGAATTTTTATGAGAGATTCTTTACCGACAAAACCGTATACTCAAGAATGTGGTATTCTCAATTTGGATGATGTTAACGGACCCGGTACTCATTGGGTAGCTTACTATAAAAATAAAAACTATAAGGAATATTTTGATAGCTTTGGAAACTTGCAACCCCCATTAGAACTCATCAATTACTTAAAGACGCCAATATATTACAACTATGAACAAAAACAAAAATACAACACAGTTATTTGTGGTCAATTATGTTTACAATTTTTATTTCAAAAATATAATATTACATAGTATGTTCACTTATTGATAATATAAAAAATAAAATACTTATCTTAAAACTGTTTCCACAAGTGAATTTTTATTAAATAACAAATTGTCTTCTGCGGTTTTTGATAAGCAGTTGCATAAAATTTTTCCCATCAATGCTTGGGAAAATAACAAATTGCCTTCTGCGGTTTTTGTTGATAGTAGCACTCAAAGGGTTTAATTAAAACTTTTTGCTATATAAAGTTCTCCAAAAACAGCACAGTTTACACATAATTAAAAAAATGGAAAATATCAACATGGATGAATTCGATGAGCACTTTTACTGTGATCCAAAAAATTATCGCATCACCATCCCGGAACCTTTTTTTTGGTTGACAACGACAGACTGTCATCTTGGGAACTACATCCATTTTAAATACATTTGGGAGCATCCACGATTCATAGATGTCTTTACTCTGGCGCTTCAACCAAATATTGACGAACTCTGCGAGGAAAATGTTAGGACCATGGACGATGCAAATGGCATTCTGAGAAGCATACTATCAGAATCCAAAGTTATTTTTATGGACCAAAATAAAAAACAAATAGTTACTAAAGTAGAAGTAGTAACTATAGATAGCGATTTTTATGTAATTGATTCAACAATATTTTTTTGCGAATTGTCTTTTAGACGATTAAAAATATTTTCTGAAGATATTACATTTTAAATAATAAAAATTTCCTTTAAAACATAAAATTATTTTGTTTTTATTTTTTAAGTTTTCAAGCTTTTAATACATTTTTATTTAATAATCTATGATGTCCCCATGCAAGGGTATTAACACCATTTTCTAATATATAACGTTTGTCATCAAAATAACTTAATACAATTTTTTCAATTTCTTGTGTATATATCTTATGAATCTTAGATCTAAAAGTTAACATTTTATCATAATAAATTTTCTTATTAAATAAACATTTTCTATAATCATCAATACTGAGGGACATCAAAGCTGATTTTTTTACTCCTTTAGCTTTTTTGATATCATTATCGCCCTCAACACTAATAGAATACATTTTTGCCCTCAAACCAATGAATTCCCTCATTATTTTTCCATTATTTTCATCTTTCATGAGACCTAATACCTTTTTATTTTGTCGTTCTATCTCATAAGGATTGTTGAGTTTGTAGTCGGATGTGTCAAATTTTAAATGAATGTCAGGTTTAATGTCATTATAGAAGTCTTCAGTCTTAATTGAATAGATGAAAGAGTCAGTATCCATATAGCATAAACTTAAGTTCTCTCTAAATTTTGGAAGCATGTAATCATAGTGAAAATCATACATTTTCCATTTAGAGAGTTCTAGAACTACAAACCCTATATAAATTGGTTTATCATATAGGGTATGTATTCTATTAAGTTGTATTGCTACCATATTTTCGGTAAATCTTGTAGAGCTATGAAAATTTGGTTTAGCAATTAAGCTTCTAGCTCCCAATCTTTTTCCTCTATTTTCCCACTCGCAAACAATTTTGACATCTTTCCTCTTATCTACATTCTCCATGGTTTTACCATAAACAGCATTATTTAATAACTTGAAAAAGTTCTTTTCAAAATCATTTTTAGCTTGCGTTCTATGAAAAGTATTCAAATCAATATATTTTTTTAACCATGGCGATTGTTTAAATTTTAAAATTCTGTGAATTTTTTTAAGTTTTATTCCATTTTGTAAACATTGTTGTAAGTTAACATAATGAATGATATAATTTGATTTATTATTCAAATCGATTATAAGTTTTTGATGTTTACCGATCGGACTTTTTTTATTTTCTGAACAAAACGGTAAGTCATTATATATATCATGCATTGCAGAAGATATCTCTAAATCAACTTCTAAAATATATCCTTCACAAGAATCATTAGCATGCTCATTTAACTGAAATGTTGATACATCATCAACCCATTCAAAATTTCCTTCAGGCAAATATTGAGACATTGCCCAACCATACAAATTATTAGCATCTAAATACATGAGATAATTTGAGGGTTTTGTAACATCAAAGTCATCCATATATTTATTATTTGCCTTAACATGTCTATTGGAACATTGCACAATACCTCCCCTTATTCCTTTTTGAATGAATTTAATCATGTCAATGTCTGTTAGTAGGTCTAATTCAATTTTTGTGTACTTTAACATTGCTCCCCAAGATAGTCCGGGAGCTGTATAATATTGACAAGGATCAAGATTGTAAATTGATTTACATACTTTTCTAAAATTTTCGAAAACATCAGTAAGAAGTAGAACATCTGTTTTAAGGTAAAGTTCTAAGTAATCATGTAGTGTTGTGCAATTAAAAGTTGACCATACTTCTTGAGCATGTTCATAGTCGGCAACACTACATTCTTCATTGGTTAATTTATTAAAGAACTTTTCCCTCGGAGGTAAACATTCTTCTTGAAGACGTTCCTTTGAATCAAAATAATCATAAGGAAATATACCTTTTTGCTTCAAGAGATTGAATTCGACATCATCGTTAAACGTAGACCGTAAAATATAAAAATCTCTGTTTGATAAATTATTGACTAAGTTTGATAGACTAGAAGCCATAAATCTAAAGGAATCTAAAAACCTTAGTTCAACGCTATCATCATCATCATCGAAATGTATATGTTTGGAAACTGAGACATATATTTCCTTATTTAGTGGTATTACGTTTATTCTACCAGGAACCGTTGAAAGTTCTTTAATAAATAAATGGCAATCATATGAAGAAAGATTGTGGAAAAATATTGGGATGAATTTAGCAATTTTAAAATTTAGATTGCAATCAATATGTGCCGGTCCGCGATATTTTCCAGTTAAATGACAATGATCTGCTACTCTATACTCATCCTCTTTAAAACTTTTTTCGCAAATATGACAGTTAGTGTTTTTATTTTGAATATCTAACTCTAATGGTGTGAGGAAATTCATTGGTTTAATTTTACTTAAATAATTATTATAAATTTCCTTAGCATCGCTAACTAAGGTTTTAATAAAATTAATAGGTGCATCTTCACCTGTATATATTCTAAACTTATCTAAGGAACTATTAAAACTACACTTAATATAATAACTATATGCGCACGGAATGTGGCTCTGAACTGTTCTTATTGAACCTGAATTTTGAGTGTTTTCTGATGGTAGAAAACATTCAAAATCCGCATATACTACAAAAGGAACGTCTAACTTATGTTTAAAATTTTGAAATGCAACCTTACAATTTTCTATATCCGGAACTTTTGTAACTATTCTGTTACATTCCTGTTTGTGTCGTTGTAATTTGTAGCTGGATTCAAAAAACTGCAAGCACACATTGCACAAATGTATTCGTGTCTTGTGCTTTGTCACTTGATTTTTCAAAAGTCTGAAAATAAAAAACAAAACAAATTATTAAAAATGCTTTCAACATTATATATATGTATATAAATATAATATTCACCTTGAAATGTTCTTTATCCAAATATAGTGAAATTTATCACTTTTCTGAAGCAGAAGTAGATTTATATGTCTACTCTTCTCTTCCTTTGTGATATAGTACGGTCCAACTATACTCTTAAGCTCTTCATCGTATCCAAATACATTGATGCTTGTTTCAGGATTATTTTCTTCAAAAATTTTAACATCTTTGACTCTCAACGGAAAGATAAGTCCTTCAAAGTTGAGAGTTTTACCATTCTCCAAATGTATTATAGAGGATCTTATATTTTCTACATTATAACTCGAACATCTATTTGTGTTAGAAATGATGGGATACAAGGCTGATATCATTGCCCATTTAAAACAATATTCATCGTTGTTTTGTATATTTATACAAGCATGTTTGTTCAATAAATTTTTCGGTAATTGTATGTATTGAGAACCTTTTATTGGTTTGTATTGATTAATATTAATCTCCAAGTGTAAAATTCTGCTGAGAGTCCAACCGCTGTCACGTTCTTGAAACTCTGACATCTTTGCAAATAAACTATGACATTTTGTAACATAAATCTCATCCAAATTTGTGGTCTGTTGAATCATCACCATTTTTGTTTGATGAGATTTTACATCAATTGTCATCTCATTATCACACATTTTTACGTATTCGCAAAACAATTCTATATTGAATTTAATGTTGATGTGTTTCTGTAACATATCCTGAAGAGCTTGTATAACAATTTTTTTAGCGTTATCTAGAAATACTTCAGCATTCAATAAACCCTCATTGGTATTTTTGTATATAAATGATTCTATACGTTCATTAAATACAGATGAAATTCTAGTTAAATGCTCGTTTACTATTTCACCGCTATTGTTTTTATGTGCGTTAGTCCTGATGTGGTAAGACCAATTCTTTATAATTATATCTTTCTTGCATGCGCTGCAATAGACATTTGGAATTGTATTTGTTACAATCGTCTGAAGTTTTGGTACATTATTTGATGCTGCTCCCGCTGCTGATGCTGTTAATGTTGATGCATTTGGTGTTGAAGAAGATGAATTATGTATTTGTCGTATATGTTTCGCTAAATTATCAGTTCGAGTAAAAAACTTCATGCAAATATCACATTTGTAATGTTCCGATTGTTGACTTTCATGTTTTATTCTCACGTGTCGGTTTAGATTAAACTTTTTGTTAAAAGTTAACTCACACTTGTCACATTTAAATGAATCCATTTTTAAAGGTAGCTTATTCCGTGTTTGATTGTTTATTGATTTATAGAACACTAACTACACTTGACTGAATTTCCCCTTTTTATTTGAAATTGCTTAAATTTTCATATTTTATACAACTGCTTATCAAAAATTGCAGAAGACAATTTGTTTATTTATCAAGCATTAAACAAATTTTTAGTTTATACAACTAGGTATCAAAAATCCATAAACGGACGGACGGACGGAGATAACAAAAATGTTTACATTTTATACAACTTCTTATCAAAACCGCAGAAGACAATTTGTTATTTTCTCAAACATTGAAAAACAAAAATGTTTACATTTTATACAACTGCTTATCAAAAACCGCAAAACGGACGGACGGACGGACGGAAGGGGGACGAGGGATGGGGCGGGCGACGGACAGAAGTCAAAACCACAAAAAACTACCGTCAGCTATGACGCACGCTTCAAAAGCAACCAAACAAGCAAGCGGCTCCTCAGCTCCTCTTGATCCAGAAACCCCATATTCTATCTACTAACCTCACAAAAGAAGGGGTATCGAAATCGAATAATCTTGCACTATGCCATAGCTAATGTACATCACTTAAAAGAAAGAAAAAAACCAACGAACTTGAGAACCTTCTCCTTTTTAAAGTCGGTTCAAAATAAGAAGCAACTAGAACAGACAGCAACCCTGGTACGGCAAGCCGTAGAAGCTTGATCTAAAAATAACTTCTGATTTAATGTCATATGATTAAATGGCCGATGAGAACATTAAAATTCTTACGAATATGTTCGAACAAGTGTCAAATCATATAAGACTTATGCTTGGTTTTCACTATGTCATTTTTATGACGACACAAAATTTTATCACCTGAAATATCAACTTAATAAAACGCTAGAGCATTTACTGCATAGCTCCATTTAATAATATCTTTGTTTTTAATTTTCCAAGATTGCCAGATGTAGAAAAAATGTCAACATGTTGTCATTTTCAATTTGATTGACAACAACTGACCACTGAAAATGACATAGTGAAAACCAAGCATTAGACGTTGGATTGGTCACAGTAGAGTGGGTCGGCTTCCATACAAAAAAAAAATGTTGCAAAAATTCGCCCTTCACATGAAAACTTATCCCGAATGGATTTCAGGCCACTGAAAATTTTTGCTCCTGCCACGCTTTAAAAACCGCACAAATTCTTTTAAAACTATAACTTTAGTATTTGATGTTTGATTTTTAAGAATTGTGTGTCATGATAATAGACCAAACAGAATAAGCATAGCCAACACGCAGCCAACAGAAGAAATGTCAACATAGAAGTTGGCTGCCTTGCAACCCTATGAAATGAACATAATGAAAATAACCAACACGTACGAACCAGTGATGTGCGGCGTAGAGAACATGATGTCGACAATACTATTGTCGACGGTGTCGAGAATGTCGTGTAGACAATTGCTTTTAACGACGTGTAGATAATTAATGTAAAAGGCTGCATGTTTATTGTGATATTTAATTAAATTGAGTCCAAGTTCGAAGTATTCCTTATTTTTACGCCTTCTGGGCATGGCTTTTGCTTGTTTAATTGTAAAATTTGTTAATTAAACGACTTTTCAAAAGGTTTTAAGAATCAGCATAATCTTAATGGAACTTGCATTTTCGCAGTGTTGCATTTTGTTGACATTGTTTACACAATTCTCGACATTGTCTACATTGTCGACACATTCTGCATTGTCGACACCAAAATGTCGACAATTAAAGACGACGCGTCGAGGAACATCACTGGTACGAACGCAGCCGACACAAAAATGTTGACGAACTTTTAACTTTTGCCGCAGCCAACGGTAGCGAAATGTCAAAATACATAGTTCAAATTAGAAAACTTAAAATTTATTAAAACATATTATTCCAAATTAGTAAAAAACAAACAAATTATTATATGCAAATGGCTTTATCCATTAATTTAGTAAAAAATAACAAAATATTGTAAGCATAAAACTCTATCTGCGTTAAAAAGACAAATTCTGTGCACAACATTTCGTTGGCTACGTTTTCGACAGCCCGCTACATGTTGGCTATGGCTATTCTGTTTGGGCTATAAGTGTGGTAATGAGTACAACACTTAGATAAAGGTGTTAATGACCTTTGACCTCACGGTGAAACTGAGGAAACTATTTTTTTATACTGACCCCCAAATATTTTATCACAATCAAAAATGCAAAAAGTTATTTAGTTCTTGTATTTAAAGCGCTAACATTTGTCCATTAACAAAAAAGTTACAGCACTTAAAAGTTTGTGTTCAAACTGAATTCAGTTTGTCTTTATTTTCCATAAACAAAAAGTTGCAGCACCTTAAAGTTTTTAAAGTAAAATTATTCAAAAAATAAAATTTAAATCAAATTTTAGAGTGGTTCACGTTGCCTGTAACGATCTCGGTTTTCCAGTCTCGCAAAAATATGACTATCAAATACACAATTCACTGCTCACAAATTTCTGAATCCATAGAAAATTATTTTGTTTGAGCGATTATTTTTTATAGTTACAAAGTAGTATTACTTATAAAATAAAGACAAACTGAATTCAGTTTGTACAAAAACTTCAAAGTGCTGTAACTTTTATGATAATGGATGGATCTTAGTGCTTTGAATGCAAAAACTAAATAACTTTTTATGATATTTTTAACCCATTAAAGACTGCTCATAGATTCCACCGTACGATTTTTTTCAAAATTTATCAGGAAGGTTGTATAGGCCATAGAAGTTGCATTGGGTATTTAAATACCCAATCGGCTAATCCGGGTTCTTGGTGTTAATAAAAATTTGCATATATGGCAACATTCTTTTGTCACAATAAACACCTACCTGATAAAAAGAGGATACTAGAGGCAAACTGACCACGAATTTTTCCCTCGATCTTTCCATTTTCTAATTTTCTACATGGCTTTATACATGGATTTTTTCGTTTTTGAAAATCACACATCTTTGATCTCGAAAAGGAACATTTAATTGTATGAATTTCGTTTCACATTGTAAAAACAATAAATAGTTTCATTTTTCCGTAATGTTTTAACAAAAAAATTATTTTGATATCTCCTACCACTTTCGAGATATGGCCTTTTTCGTACATTTTTATGGGTATTTAAATACCCATTAGTCATTAATGGGTTAACTATGATAAAATATTTTTTTAATAATTTTGGCCCTGAAGAAGAGGTCAAAGGTCATTAATACCTATTATCGCAGTGTTGCAATCATTAACACCTTTATCATGACATATCACTCTTAAAAATCGAACATCAAATGTCAAAGTTATACCTTTAAAACGATTTTGGCGGTTTTTAGGACGTGGCAGGAGGAAATTTTTAGTGTCCTGAAATCCTCTCTTTTTCTTTTTTATGAAAAAAAATAAAAACAAAAAAATTATGATTTACAGTTCTTTCTGTTTTATTTATATAAACAAATATTAATAACATTTACATAAATATCATAGGTACTAAAAGATTCTATTCAAATATTCGCACTCAAAACTTTTTGCCAAATATCTGAAAGAGTTTATTTACAAAACCAAACCAGTAAGCAAATACACCAAAAACCAAAGTAATAAGTTATCAAGAAGTGTACCAAGTTAAAGTTTTGCAACAGCAGATTGTTTAGGTCAAGTGAAAGAGATAGAGAGAGAGGGAGAAAGAAGAAAAAATGTAAATGCAAATACATAAATCTCTAACGGCCTACAAACAAGACTTCATTTATTCATTCTTTATGCAAATTTTGCAAACATAGCTGACAGCAAGTTTAGCAAAGATAAATTTTCAAGGAAACACCTGGAATAACTTTTTTAGCAGCATTAATACACAGAGCCAAAAACAGCCACATAAAATCGTTAAAATCGCTTGATCTAACTATTCTATAAGGTTTATTATTAACCCATTCCAGTCTGATAGGGTGGAATTCACCCCATCGAGACGTTAAACCAGGTGCGATGGACTCGCAACATGTCCCTCTTTGAGAAGTTTTATAACTTCCCACTTTTTCAACGTTTCTCAAAAACTTCCAGGGACACTTTGATTTCTGGTTCTACTCTTAAAAACAGGAATTTTGGTACAAAACACTTTAATATTAACTAACGGTAAATAGTCGCGCAAATGGCTTAAAGGGTTTTTGGCTAAAAATTCGTTATTTCGATATATATTAGATATTTTATGCTGGTTGTCAATTAACCAAAAAACTTTGATGAATGTGATATTATTTATATTTGAAATAAAACATAATTTGCTCCCAAAATTCTTAAGTTGTCAGATAGTCTATCTTGCAGATATACAACTCTAGAATTTAAGGAATTATTCCGATTTCAGAGCAGGGTACTTTCCAACGAGTAGAGCACAAAACAGTTTATGGCATAAAGGTTTAAATTTATTTAACAGTTTGCCCAATAGCTTAAGAGAAAACTTGCAATGTATATAAAGAATAATTATAATTAGGAAAACAAAAATATGTTAGTATGTAAGTTCCTTTTTCTTCTTTTCTTCTTTTCTTCCCTTTGCTTTTTGACGTGTTCTTTAATTCATGTCAATCAGGTGGACGGATTACGCCCACTTTTTTTGAAAACATGCAATAACAATAGAGTTCAGCTACTACAGCTTTTTCACACTTTCTCCGAAATAGATCATTTTAAGAACCAACCCAAATATCAGTGAAATATCTCAAAGATATCGATAAAAGTGGTCCAAAAAAAAAAAACCAAAAAGGAGAAAAATTTGCCCAATATAATATGGATTGGGCTCAGGGAAAACATAAGACATAACAACTAACCATGCGTTTACATAGATCTTATCCTTTATTAGTTTTCAATCTACTTTTGAGTTGACCTTTCGACAAGATAACATCAAACACGCTAAATTTTTAACAAAGGTACTCATGCGATTTAATGGAGCAGTTAACATATAATTTGTTCTACTAAATGGTAAATAACTCAAGATTTGATTTGCATATCTTCGAACACCAAAACAAAGAAAGGATGAGGAGAAAAAAAAACCTGGTAGAATAAATTTAAGATTTTAAATAAACCCTGTTAGAATAAGTTTAGTTTAAGTAAAATATGTACTGTTTCTTTTAATAGCGAAGAAGCTTAATAAATAAAAAAATTCGAAAAAAAATAAATTTCTTCTTCAGTATTTTTCATATAACTAAGAAACTAATAAAACAATTTTTAACAGTTTATATTTGTATGAAATTTAGTAAAATTTGCCATCTTCTGATATTAGAAACATTGCATTTTGCTAAGTACATTTTTTTTAAAACTCTGCAAAATAAAATTTTGATTAAAAATTTTTTGAAAGCAAGTAATTTTTTAATTTTTTTTTTTTAAATTTGTGTATTATTTTAAATTAATATTTTTAATTTGCTTTGTTTAGTCTTAAGTTGCTTTGAGTTATTATTATTTCTTACTGTTTAACTATATTGTACTATAAAAGAGTTTGTTCTTATTGTACTTATGCTCGCTTTTTTTAAATAAAATAAATAAATAAAAAAAAATAAATAAAATAAAAAAACTTGATAGCTTCAACTCACATTACCCAGCGTTAAAATTGCATGAGGAAGAAATTTTTGATTATGTAAATTTTGTATTTTGTGGCATTTTACAGCAAAAATTTTTATTTATAATTAGAAAATATTTGATACGGTATTTTTTCCAAAAAGCAACACAAATGCACTGTGAATTTTTTCGAAAAATATTCCATTTTATTTTTATTGAACGTAGCTACATAAGTCGTTCAAGTGTTATGTACCGAAATTCATGTTTTTAAAAGTAGAATCAGAAATCCACGTGTCCAGGGAACTTTTCGAAAAAGTAAAAAAAATAGGACGGTCTAATATACATACACTGAATAAATAAAATTATGTGGAAATCTTATTAATACTTAGCTTCAATGAGAACATTTTTTAAAGAGTAAAAAATTCTTATTTTTCTGAATAACGGTAAAAGTTATACTTATTTTGCTTTCTTTGGCTTGACTTTCTTGTCTTGGTGGTGAAGTGAATTTGTTGATTAATTTAACTATTGAAACGACAAGCTATAAAAAATTTACAAATGGAAAGTGATAAATGTTTTTAAATACAGGTATGACCTGCATCCACAAAAAATTTTTTAGATTTTTTTTTTTAAAAATGTCTTTTAAAATCCTTCAAAAATAATGCCCTAAAAGGATTTTTTTAATTTAAATTATTTTTGGAGTTGCAGAGCTATATATATTTATTAGGGCGGGTCAAATTCTGGCTCAGCGAAATTCGTAAAATACATGTAATTTCAAGACTTTTTCTCCACTACAGCATATACAAATTCTGAAAAAAAGCTGTGCGGACTTTCGTAAATAGATTCATACACATACATTCATACATTCATATTTTATAATTGAGAACAAAATCTATTTACGAAAGTCCGCACAGCTTTTTTTCAGAATTTGTATATGCTGTAGTGGAGAAAAAGTCTTGAAATTACATGTATTTTACGAATTTCGCTGAGCCAGACCACCAAAAAATTCGTCCATACAAATTGACCCGCCCTAATATTTATATATATATTATTACTGCAGTTTTAATACTGCAAATGCGTTTTTCTCGGAATCACTTTTTCAAACTGGGGTGTCGTTTTTCTCGTGAACCAGAAGTCGAATCAAGATGTGACGGGCGTCGTTTTGTAGGCAATCACGTCAGACAGGTCCTGAACTAGATAATTGGTCAAACTTTATTACCGGGGGGGGGGGGAGTTAAAATTCCCAAAAAACAACTCATTTTCGAAATTTTTTTAACCCTGGATGTGCATCGCTATTTCACTTATATCTGTGGTCTTTGTTAGTCGAATTGACTAACACGAACTTTTAATTAAACTTACAACAAAATCAGCAGAAATAAAATGAAGTTAAGGTTTGTTTTGTATTTTTGTTTTTTTTTTATATATATTTTACTAAATTAACAAAAAGAAATACGTTAAATTTTGTAAAATAGGACTTTTTTGAACAAAAATATTAGTGACTTCATTTTTGGCATTTTTAACGAGATCAATGAAATTATTAAAGATATCAACAAAAATTACTCAAAATATGATATTTCCAAACATTTGCATCCAGACTGCTGATAGGTACACACATTTGAGCATAGCAAGATCTCAATGGCTGCATTCTATCCGAAAAAGCGAAGTAACATGTTGCGGAACTTTCGGGCTGAATGGTATACGCTCACAGAACATGTTCCTTGAGCTGTCACAATTTATATAGCGAAAATATTTTATGCTACTTCGCTACCTGAGCGCTTTTTCGGATAGAATGCGGCCAATGTCGACTGTTGATACACGAAAACATAGCGAAATACGAATAAAGGCAAAAATATAAAATAAAAAATATAATCATTGTTAGTCGATTCGACTAACGAAGCACATCCAGGGTTAAAAAATAGCGCCATTTTTTCAGTTTTTGATATTTTGAAAATATCTTAGATTAGAACCTGCTTGACATGATTACCAACAAAATGCCGCCCGCCGAATTTCGATAAGACATCTGGTTCTCAGGAAAAACGACACCCCGTTTGCCTTTCCATTTTTCGTACCCATTTTTAAAGCTCTGGGAGGGGGGATAAAAAACATATAAACATAAACAAGTACGGAAAAAGTTAGAAAATTTACTTACTAGTTACTTTCATGTAAAAAAAACCAAAGTTGATAAATTGGAAAACGACTGAGCTACAGCAATTTTAAGAAACATTCTTTTTGTGGGCTTGAACCGCAGGTCATACCTTCAGTGAGCCACTTTCACCTCCTTAAAAAAATAGAGATTGAGAATGTATTTAATGGCCTCTACATCGCGGTAGGTACTTTTTTTAAATTTTTACTATCATAAAAAGTTCAACATCCTGCAAAATTTCTTGATTAATCATATAAATGTTGTATACGAAAAATCTATTTATATAACAATTTTAAATTTAGCATATAATTTTTAAAGTTTAGTAGAAATATATTTTAAAATATTATATTTTAAAATTTTTGATTTTCTAAGAAATTGTAACAAAATCCACAAAACTGTGTTTTTATTTAATTTTACAGGCAATTGAAAGCATCATATATTTTAAGTTAATTGTCAGGTAAATAAGATTATGTATTAAAATATATAAGTTTTCCAATTAAACGTTTAAAATTAACATTAAAAACTATTTTTAATTTTTTTTTCTTAAATTTAAATTAATAAGTATTCTTGTTAAAAAGAATAAATAAACTTTTAAATTCAGAAATTTTCTATTCAAAATATAAGATTTTGCTTAAAATTATGTGGTTTCATATGATTTAAATACAAATTCTAAATGTTTGATAGTTTAAATCATACTTGATTTTAAATACAAATTCTAGTCGTTGATAGTTTAAAATCGTCGGAAAGATTCGTTAGAACAATTAATTGTTCTAACTTTGACCTTAAGCTCAATAAACGATTTTAAGCTATCAAACAACTAGAATTTGTATTTAAAATCAAGTATGATTTAAACTATCAAACATTTAAAATTTGTATTTGAATCATAAAATCAACATAATAAATAACAAGGTCATTTAGAAAAAACTTTAATTATGTGGTTTCTTTTTGTAAAATGCTCAAAGCTTTAATAAGATTTTCTCTATATGTAGTTATAAAATAATTTATCTTTGGGTAAAAATCATTAAAAAAATTTTATTGATTTGTTCTATTTTCTTAAGTGGTTTTGGCTCTGTGTAGAAGTTGGGTGTTTAGAAGTTGACACTCTGAGTTGGGTGTTTAGAAGTTTTTGGAGTTGAAAATTATTATATTTATGTTTCATAAATAGCACTTATCAGAAAAAAATGAACGTGCTACGTTTTGTTTTTGTGGTTAGCTTTCACCAACTCTCACCAAAGTCTTATGTCAACATATGTTGCACAAGCTAACACACCAAATCTTTTCTACACTTTCATTATTAATTGATAGCTTTCAAGTTTTCATTTTGCTATGCTTTTTCTTTTTTATCTTCTCCTTCTTATTCTTTAATTTTGATTCTACTTACTGCCATCACTGTGTGCCACGCCTTCTCTGAGTAGAAAATAACGTAATCCTTCCATTGTGTATACTTTTGAGGCTTCCTGTGGATCCACGACGTTGTGTTTACTTTTGGACATCTTCTGTCCATCTACTGTCCAATGTGAATGAACGAAAAGTTCTTGCGGTGGCTCCAGACCTGTGTGCAAAAAGTTTAAAAACAAAAAAGTTTTATTGAATATTTTATCAATGCAAATGTTGTTGTTTTTTTTTTTGTCTCCTGCTTTTTGAGTGAGCAAAGTTTTGAGAGCCTTTTGCCACAGGACAAAGTTTGCGTAAGTTTTTGGGAAAGTTTTAAAAGAATAAACATTACTTCATCCTTGACAAGCTGCCGTAAAGAAAATATGAGGTTTAAGAAATAAAGGAATCTCGAACCAGATATAGAAGAGAGCGCGCACAGAAAAGGGTACTCAGGATTAAACAAGGTCAGTTTTAGATTTAGAAGGTAATTTTGTTTTAGGGTTAACATATTACACAAAACGTTACATAAAAACGGAAACACGCATAGCCACTTCCTGTGAAATTTTTTCAAAAATCCAATGAATCATTCTGAAAGCTCATCTTTAGCTTCAGAACCTACATAAAATGTTGTACATAAATTTTGCACTGGATTATGTTAGGAAGTAAGAATGAGCGTGATCACCCATAGAACTTGGGGGTCGTCCATAAAATAGGGCACACATTTTTGCCCATTTTAACGACGCGAGATTTCGTCATACTCATAATTTCTAGAATTTTTGGGCTTTTTTACATTTTATCAATATTTATGAAGAAATCATAGGTCACGTAATATTTATTATAACTTTTGTAATATCACATCTTAATTGGGCCTATTCTGCCAAATCTGTTATTCTGTTATGAATCATAAAAGATGCCGACCATAAAAGATCTGTTAAAATTTGTATTCTACCTTTCGATCTTTTATGGTACCCTGTTATCAATCTTCGAAAACAAACATCTATTACCTTTCTATTAACTTCTGTTATGAAACAGCTGATTGCTGTCAATAAATTAAAGAAAACAACGCAAGTTGAAGTTGTCGCTTTTAACGTGTGAATTGCAAATATTTTTGCAAAATTAGCATTAAAGAAGTGTCGTGCATTAGCATTAGAAACTAGTACTGTTGTACTAGTACTAGTGTAGAACTGTTTTGATTAAATTGCTTGTTTAAAAACAATGTCGGACTAAGAGGGTGACCCAGAGCCCGTTTAAAATTAAAGCAGAAGCTCAACTTTCAATAAAAGTCGTGACGGACGCAGTTATAGTGAAGGTGTTAGCGGAAGGGACAGAGGTGGCCATTTAAGTTACAAACGTAAGGAACAACGTGGAAACGAGCATGATGATCGCTATTGTCGTGGTCAAAGAAATGGTGGTGGTGAACGCAATTATGACTTTACCGAACAGCTAGATGTACGTTCTGATTGTGTATGTATAATTATTGGACGCGCAGGATCTAATATTCAGACAATACAATCTGATTATAATGTAAGCGTTGATTTATATAAGGGTACAAAAGTGGTAACCATACCTGGAAATTCCGAAGGAAACATTAAAGATGCTGCACGGTGGCGATAGTAGTAGCTCATCCTACCAAACGACTTCTACAATAGAGCAGTAGAATAAATACAAAATATCTTTCGCTGTGGGGGCGAGACGCCGAGATTGTTATTAAAAATCAAAGGTGCAGCAAAGTCTAGAATTCTAGAAAGTAGAATGAATTCCTTTCTAGATTTAAGTCAGCTTGACATTTATTATTTTTTATGCTGCATTTTTTACACATAGAAATATTAATAGTTCTTTATTTAGAAAAACCGATTAAAAAATTATAAATGATTGTACAAAAATAGAAAATACATTTTATATGCAATTTAAAAAAAAACTACACAGATTAAAGTTATTTCTTTAATCTTTCAAGTCTTTGTTTCATAAATTAAACATAAGGAAACACAAAACAATCTGATTTAGATTGACTTATTAAATTTATTGAAATTCGTTGTGATAAAAGGCAGAAAAATTTATCTGTTATTTCGTTGTGTTGCATATCAGATTTCATAGCAGATTTTGTCATGCAGAATACCATATAAAAGATTTTGTAAAAGATTTGTTGACAGTTCGAAAAAGCTGCTAAGATTTATAGCAAATTTCATAAAAGATTGTCGTGCAGAATACAAATTTTGGTCTCGTAACAGATTTTTTGACAGCTCAAAAATTTGTATAGGAAATCATAACAGAATAACGGAATTTTTTCATAAAAGATTCCGCAGAATAGGCCCAATTGTCACTTGTTGCGTCGGGCTGAAGACGTGAAATGTAAACCTTCTTTCTCCTCGAAAAAACTGCTAAATTGTTAAAGTTAGCAGCTGTTGATGTGAACGAATCTGCTAAGACATTTTACAATCACGTGCTACACTGATAAGTCAAAATCATATAAAAGTCTTCTACAGCTAAAACTCTGTGGTTTTAATAACTCCTTTAACCAATAATCAATAAGCAAAAATGTATTTTAATTTTTATATAACAGTACGTTATGTATTTCTAATCAAAAGAACTTTTAAACACATAAATTTACGATGTAAAGTTGTAGTTGGTGGTGGTAGGAAAGTTTTCGGATTACTCCCTTCTTCCATTCTGTGGTATCAAAACGGACCAATTTGATTTAAATTGGGTCGATGTAAGGACCTGCCGCCACCTTAAACTAACCTAACTTTTTTGATGCATTTGTTTCTCAGAAACTTTTAAAGTCTCTACCAGAGAACTGCACAAGCCTGCGTGAAGTCTATTTCAAGCGCTTGCTTAAAATACAAGTTCAAGCTAGCTTAAGCTTGATAATTTTGAATCAAGTATAGCTTGCACGTATTCTAGCTTACAAGCGAACTGCACGAAGTTTCAAGTAAAGGAAAGCTTGATACCTTCGGCAAAAGCTTGTAAGCTCGCAAGTATCCAAATTATTGAATTAAAGCAAGTATCCAAAAAATTCAATGAGCTTCTTTAGAGAGAGCTTAAGCGTAATAAGACTTTTAAGGATTCTGTGGACTCCGTGGTGTGAAGTTTTAGGGTAAATGATTTCGAAGATGCTGTTAAATTTAACATTTAAGATGTCGGATAGAGTTGCCACCTAGATTTTTTTTTATTTTTGCGAACTCTTGTAATTTTGAAATTCTGACAAGGATTTGATTTCGAATATATTGTCACAGTTTTAAAATTTAAAATGGATGTTAGGGTTGCCACCTAAATTTTTACCACAGTATTGCCACCTAATAATATGTATTTTTAAAAGTTTTAAACATCATTTATCAGTGTTAAGGAGTCGCTTATTTCGAATCTAAGGTAAGAATTTTAAAATTCAAGATGGTGGATAGGGTTGCCACCTTTATTTTTTGTAGTTTTATGAATTCGGGGCTGGCAAAAAAATGGTACTCCAAAAATTGGTCGCTGAATCCGAATCCGTCGGAAAAATCTTGAAAAGATATATTATTAGGTGGCAGCCCTATTATTTCAAAATTTTATAATTTTGAAATTCTGACGACGGATTCGGATTCAGCGACCCATTTTTGGTGTACCATTTTTTTTTGCCAGCCCCGAATTTATAAAACTAAAAAAATTAAGGTGGCAACCTTATCCATCATCTTGAATTTTAAAATTCTGACTTTAGATTCGAAATCAGCGACTCCTTAACACTAATAAATGACGTTTAAAACTCTTTAAAAGATATATTATTAGGTGGCAACCCTATTATTTCAAAATTTTATAATTTTGAAATTCTGACGACGGATTCGGATTCAGCGACCCATTTTTGGTGTAAATTTTTTTTTGCCAGCCCCGAATTTAGAAAACTAAATAAAATTAACGTGGCAACCCTATCCATCATCTTGAATTTTAAAATTTGGACTTTAGATTCGAAATCAGCGACCCCTTAACACTAATAAATGACGTTTAAAACTCTTTAAGAGATATATTATTAGGTGGCAACCCTATTATTTCAAAATTTTATAATTTTGAAATTCTGACGATGGATTCGGATTCAGCGACCCATTTTTGGTGTACCATTTTTTGCCAGCCCCGAATTTATAAAGTTAAAAAATGAAGTTGGCAACCCTATCCACCATCTTGAATTTTAAAATTCTGACTTTAGATTCGAAATCAGCGACCCTTTAACACTAATAAATGACGTTTAAAACTCTTGAAAAGATATATTATTAGGTGGCAGCCCTATTATTTCAAAATTTTATAATTTTGAAATTCTGACGATGGATTCAGCGACCCATTTTTGGTGTACCATTTTTTTGCCAGCCCCGAATTCATAAAACTACAAAAAATAAAAGTGGCAACCCTATCCACCATCTTGAATTTTAAAATTCTGACTTTAGATTCGAAAGCAGTGACCCCTTACACTGATAAATGATGTTTAAAACTTTTAAAAATACATATTATTAGGTAAAAATTTAGGTGGCAACCCTAACCTTCATCTTAAATTTTAAAACTGTGACAATATATTCGAAATCAAATCCGTTGTCAGAATTTCAAAATTACAAGAATTCGCAAAAATAAAAAATAAATCTAGGTGGCAACTCTATCCGCCATCTTAAATTTTAAAGTTTGACAGCATCTTCGAAATCATTTACCCTAAAACTTCACACCACGGAGTCCACAGAATCCTTAAAAGTCCTATTACGCTTAAGCTCTCTCTAAAGAAGCTCATTGAATTTTTTGGATACTTGCTTTAATTCAATAATTTGGATACTTGCGAGCTTACAAGCTTTTGCCGATCGTTTTAAGCTTTTCAACTTTCTGCCCGACAAAGTAAGCCGAAACAAGCCAAGCCAACGAGTAAGCATGAATATTGCTTGTATCTGTTTGGTATTTTTGCAAGCTGGCTAAAGCTTGCTTTTTCAAGATTGGATACATACTTGAATTCAAGTACTTGAAAAAGCTTGTACTTCAAGTAGGCTTGTGCAGTTCTCTGGTCTCTACCCTACCTACCCCATTACAAAATGTTTATTTGTTTATTAATAAAGGAAAGTTTTTAGACTTTGAAACTGCAAATCAAAAATAATTTGGTACTTGTTATATCTCATTCGCAAAGCGATTCATCACTACACTCAATAAGTTTGACGTTTCCGACTTAACAAATGGTATCTGCTAAACAAAAACGCGTTGTTGAGCTTGTTAACTTGCTAAATATTGCATGTTTCTACAGCTTTCTGCCACACTAAGGTCATCCTACACAAAAGATTTATTTGAGTAAAGAGAAAACTTTTTCCTTCTTTAGTATCACATCAAGCCAAGAAAGAATCTGGTCTAGATACCAGCCGACACCTTAACCTTACCTAACCTTTATTAAGTTCTCATCTTCAGATATTTACCTGCGGCTATTAGAAATGCGGGCCAATAAATGCCATGGAATTTGAGTATATCCTTGCCTATTACTTGCACCGTAGGTGGCCAATGCGTTTTGTACTAAAAATAAAAAGGGACTATTACAAATAATATAAAACACCCAAAAATTCTCAAAATTGAGGTACTCACGCTTTCATCTGGATAACCAGCTGATGTCAAATAGTTGACCAATGCATCCAACCACACATAAACAGTTTGTGTCTCATCCTCTGGCACCGGAGTTGCCCAGTGAACACGATCAGCAGGACGCGATACCGAAACATCTGGTAGCGGTTCACTTAAATAATCTAGGAGTATTTTTTTAAATTTAGCTGGACGTATGCGACCAACTCCCTCACGACCATTTGCCCAATGCAAAACATCATCCTGAAATTTTGACAAGCTAAACATATAGTTTTTCTCCTCTGTCCATTCTACTGGATGACCCGATTCCAATGAGCAGCGTGCACCTGTGGCAGCATCTAACTTCAGTTGTGAATCGGTTAGAAAAGTTTCATCCGAAACGCAATACCAGCCGCTATATTGTGCTGCGTAGATATGGCCACGTGATTTTAAATGCGTCTAAGAAGATAAAGGCGCGTCAGTTTGTATATAAACTACGAAATTGCATCAAGGACTTACCCAAAAATGCTGCACCGCCTGCTTATGCCGCTGTTCTGTAGTGCGTATAAAATCAGTATTCGCTATAAGAGCCTTCTGAAAGATGGAGCGATAGTTGGCGCTTATATCATCACAGTACTTAGCTACGGGAACGTTGTGTGCTGCAGCAGCTTGTTGAATTTTTGTGCCATGTTCATCGGTGCCGGTACAGAACAGCAGCGAGGTTTCCGGTTGCTGTAGCCTTTGGTAACGACAAATGGCATCCGCTATGACGGCTGAATAAAGGTGACCTATGTGTGGAGCTGCAGTATTGAGAAATATTTAAATCGAAAACAAGTGTTTAGTAAAAATTAAAAAAGCCGGCTTAAACTTACATGCATTTACGTAAAATATAGGCGTTGTCAAGTAATATGAAGTGCTGGACTGTGTGGCAAAACGACGCACAAGCTTTAATTTGTTAATTAACATCACTTAAATCTTTTTGAAATTGCAGTTGAGATCAAAACTTGTACATTTTTCTTGAAACAGTGGTTTTGGTGCTGTCCATAAAAATAAAATATTTATTCTGTGGTCCTGTCAACCAAAATCAGCTGTGTTTTGTTTTAACTAAGACGTAAGTAAAAGCAACAACATAACGTTTACGTTTCCGAGCATTGGTTTGGCAGCATTGGTCCAGGCAGCATTGGTTTGGGCAGCACTGGTTTGTATATTTGCTAAAATAGTTGCCAGACGGTATGACAGCGAGAGAGCGCTGCAATCACCAACAATTATAAACCAAAACAATTTTAACCGTGCCCAAATTAGTTCTACTATGGTTTTAACCCCTTACTGCACATGTTTTTATTTATAAGATGTACAAA
Organism: Dichetophora obliterata; assembly: GCA_963920525.1. Lineage (NCBI taxonomy): Eukaryota > Metazoa > Arthropoda > Insecta > Diptera > Sciomyzidae > Dichetophora > Dichetophora obliterata. The sequence continues at coordinate 232,670,717 of OY986435.1, read as the reverse complement.
AATTCCTTTTTAACATATCGTCGGCGACATTCTAATACGAAGTAAATCAAATTTATCTATTGTTCAGGTGGCAAAGAAAACTGTTTATTATTTGTGTGAAGTTCATACGATAATGTATTATTTCAAACGTTCTACCTCCCTTTTTTTCATACAAACACTAAAAATTAAAAAGGGACATAGATGTACTTTCGACTAATTTACCTTAACCGCTAATAAACGCTACTTTGTCCAATTTTAACTTACATGCTATTAGAATTAGGGCGAAGATATATTTCTAAATGTCATCATCAGGGCACGATTACTGTTTCCGTGCCGCCAAAATCTGAAAATGCAATTTCATAATACTCATTGAGAAAATAAAATTCACCAAAGGAATTATCGATAGGTCGATTAGTGATCGAGCTAGAGATTTTTAAAATAATAGTTTACTTAACAAAATCAATATGAAAATTCTAATAATATTTGACCGATCTGATCGATTCAAGTACCATTTGAAATAAAATGTATACATCTTTAAAATAACAGATAAAACAAATAATTTCTTTCCAACTCGGTTACGCTACAGACGGTCTTTCAGTGTATTGTTATTTTTTTTTTTGCATAAAACCGTTATTTTCTCTAAAAATTTCTTTATTAAGGACAAACAAAAACATCATATGCTAAAAGCTGAAACAATGAACTATCTTTTGATGTTTAATATGATTAACTTTATTCTTCAATGTTGCTGTATTTTTCATTTTTATATACATACTACGTTAAACAGTACAATGATATGGTGTTTTATTTTTATCTAATCGTGCATTTTGAGAATGCAGTTTTGATGTACTCATGGTCAAAATAGGATTCACTGACGGAATAATCATAATCCAATCGATTCAAAAGATTGATGTGTCGTTTATAAGGTAATTGAAGTATTTTTAACTTTATATGTATAAATCTTTTGCAAGAATGATTTAATTTTTATAAGCAATTTTATATCATATTTAAATTTTTGATATTTGATTTCTGCCCTCTACTTAGGGATTACAACCTTCACATGATCCCCAAAAATGAATTTTTGATTATGGCCAGTTTGAAAAAATCCACACGCAAAAAAAAAGAGAACATAATCCACAATAAATTTGGTTATGACAAAAAGGAAGAATAATTTTAAAGTGAAAAAAAAACATAAAAAAATTGATTTTCCCTAGTATGGAACAGTAATAAAAATATTTCGTAAAAGGACAAATTAAAAAACACCATAAATGAATAAAAACTAAAACAATTTTTTTAAAAAAATAAGCTTTTTTTAAAAGACGTGAACTAAAAAGAAAAAAATAATTTTAAGTGACATTTGTCATATATGTATTTAGTAGGTATATTCCAGGTGCAGAAGAACCCCTCTCTTGGTTACTCATCATCATAATATAAGCGTACGTAAATTGGTAAGTTCTAGGACTTTAAAATATTTGTATGAGAGGTAGGCGTGGTTTTCATCCCATTGTTACAAATTTCATACTCAAAGTTTATATTAAATATTAAAGACACTGTAAAATTTTAAGTCATTAAATTAGTTTTTGTGGAATTGAAAAATATTTACCATTTAGGGTAAGTCACTTTGTATGAGAGGTAGGCGTGGTTTTCATCCCATTTTTACAAATTTCATACTTAAAGTTTATAATAAATATTAAAGACGCTGTGCAAAGTTTGAAGTCATTATATTAATTTTTGGTGGATTTTAAAGAGATTTTACCGTTTTGTCTAAGTCACTTTGTATGGGAGGTAGGCGTGGCCTTAATCCCATTTTTACAAATTTCTTACTCAAAGTTTTTAATAAGTATTAAAGACTGTGCAAAATTTGAATTCATTAAATTAGTTTTTGTGGAATTTAAAGAGATTTGACCACTTAGGGTAAGTCACTTTGTATGGGAGGTAGGCATGGTTTTCATCCCATTTTTACGAATTTCATACTCAAAATTTATACCAAATATTGAAGATGCTGTGCAAAATTTGAAGTCATTATATTAATTTTTATGGATTTTAAAGAGATTGTATCGTTTTGGTTTTTGAACTTTATCTTCATTTCTGAAAAGAAAGCTTATATATTGAATTTCGTTACGATAGCTAAAAAATTGCGGCTGTTATCGTGACCAGAGACGTACAGACGGACATAGCTTAATCGACTCAGAAGGTAATGCTGATCAAGAATATATATACTTTTTTGTACCGGCCACGCCTCCTTATCGGCGTTTCAAACGGAGTGACAAAAATAATATTCCCCTTTTACGTTTTTTACACGTGGGGGTATAATAAATAGTAACAAAAGTAGGGTAAAGTTGAAAATTTTTAAATCAACTTCGATATTTTCATTTTGAAAATGATTCTTATTTTTATTTCAAAAACGGATCATTGTTAGCTTAATGTTGTTTTATTTTCAATCTGAAAACAGAAAATTTTTTTATTTGATAGTTGAAAACTTGATAAATTTTGACCAAAAAGACCACAAAATTTTAATTTATAATTGAAGCATAATCGCGAAGAACGTTGTAAACGACATATTTTTGTTTTTTTTTCCTGATACCTGTTAGAATCACTCTCTTATATTATATACAAACGGAACTGAGTAGGCAGTTGAGCAGTTTGGGATATTTTTATCGCATACCCAAAAAAACATTAATAAAAATGAATAATAGTGCTAGTAAAATTAATAAAAGTGAGCAATTACAATTTTGTCGTTTACAACGTTATTCGCGAGAATGCTTCATTTGTTTTGTTTATTCATTATTAAGTTATTATTAAAATAAAAAGAGTAAATTAAATATATTTCAAAATCATATATGTTTTTCCATTATAAATATTACATTTATGTAATGGTTGGCTTATAAAAGAAGAAATTTTTAATATTTATATTTTCTAATTTAGGACGAACTTTATAGGCTTGAAAATTATGAGTGAACCCGTTTATTAACACTAGCCAACACTTTTATTAACCTACATGGTCTGGCCGATTTTTTTCGAAATGCGTCCTTTTGATGAGGCGGTTGCTTTAAATTTTATTTTAATGGTGTATATACATAGCTATAAATTGTGTGTGTATGTGTCAGTATACTTACGGAAAAGGTACAGATAAATATAAAAATGAAAAAGAAAATAATTGTGTTTTTGTTTATTTTGGGCATATTCATTTTTTATATTTTTTTGTTGATTTAACACGTATTTATATTTGAACTTGTAAGCCAATCATGTTGTGGTTAACAATCATCATAAACGTAGGACTTTTTCTCAAAGAAGTAAAATATAAAGAAATGGTGTTGCTAACACATACACTATACGTAAACTGTCGCTCCATTCGCAAATTGTGCGAGCGAGACAGAGAGTGTTTTTGACATTTCTGAGAACCCTGGCATCTGATTGGAAAACTCCTTAGCAAAATAGTTGAAAATAATTTAATTTTATGCATTTTTCACTGCTTAAAAAGCGACAAAATCAAAGAAAAAAACCAAAAAATTAAATGCAACATGAGTTATGCGGTTAAAAATTGTAAAAGTTCCCGAAAACTTAAAAACAATCCACTTTCGTTCCACAGGTAAATATGTCCATACGGTTTGAATTCTTTTAACAAAAGTGGTTTATTTAGTTTATAACAATATTTTTTTTAACTTATTTGTATGAGAAATGTATATATATCTAAATAAAAATGGTTTAAAAATGCAAAACTATACCCCATTGACTTTGCGCCAGTTTGATCAAATCACATCTGTCCAAACACAAACACTACTTTAGGGGCGCAGTCATTTTTCACATATGAATATATTTTTGGGGCGCTCTTGTTTTCAGCATAGTGAATCAGATTAAGTACCTGTTTCTGATTTCTGCACAACAACTAGGCAGAAACACCCAAGATTTAAAAAAATTATATGCACCATATTTTGACATCGCATTTTTGACGTGAGGCCTACGACAAACATGGGAAATACTGGCTCGCATTTCCATATGGGTAGCTACTAACTGCGCTGCCAATTCAGTCAGAAATTTGCGGCGCCGGTCTAATGGCTTCACCTTCGTCATTTCACTATGGATCACGAATGCGGCCAAGACAGCTACATCTAGCCTGTTGAAAAACATGGCTAATGACCAGCAGTTTGTTCCGCGTTTGCAGGTATAGCCCGACACCATTTGGTTCATTGTATCCACTCCTGCCTTATTTCGATTGTAGTCAAGGATTTAATTCGGCTTTTTAGAAATATTTGATAGCATAGAACATCGTCGTTTGGAAACACAACGCATGGCGCATCAATTTAGGTTGGGCTGTTGCTGAACTACTAAAAATACCACACATACCCTTATCTCCAAAATTTATAAAAAAACATATTTCGCTCCAGGCACACGAAAAAACAAAATTTTGTATGCTCGAACATGTTTTGTGAACTACATAACTAAACCAACAGTTAAAAATATATGTGGTCTGGCTAGACCATGGAGGTGAACTTAGCGCTTTTCTACTTTAAACCTAATTTTTGCTTAGCCCAACTTAGCCGAATCAACCCAAAAATAACTGTAATCCTCTCAGTATTCATAGTTTATAGAATTCATGAAGTCTTAGATCCCTGTTTTGTCTTGGGAAAAAGATGCCCAACATCAAATTAAAATTTTGTCTGGCCAGACCCTGTTGCCCTAGGATGCTAGGGTTAAAACTGGGTTGCAGAGAACATACAAAATTTAGTTCTGAGGCATGCATTTCTTGCAATAAGCATTCCTCTACTGATGATATAGGTGATGAAGTGAAGTGAGGACTGAAATCAGCCGCTTCACCATCCAAAGCCAGCCATTCTTCATCACAATATTCCATCAATATTCCAAAAACACAATTTAATTTAATAAAAACACGTTTATTGCAGACTTAACGACGCGACGCAATGAATACCGAAAAAAACCAATACCGTTGTTATTTTTTTTTGTATCTGCTTCAATTAAAAATTAATTTTTGTTTTAAAAATTAACACTTTCAAAAAGAAAACGATAATAAATGAACATTTTTAAATTGAAAACAGTCAGAATTGATTTCAAAATGCAATGTTTGGTTAGTCGTATTATTATTGGATAATTAACAACAAAAAACGTTTTATTGAAAATGACCCCATTTTCACGATTTTTGCTTTAGGACGAAATTGGCATCTTCATAATTTCGGGGCGAATAACTTTAATAGAAAACTGACTGATATACCCGGTGTTACTCGAGAGTAATTTATATAAACATTTTAATATACACTTCTCGATTAAATGTTTTTTTAAATTTTGGAATTTTATAAAAACATGTCGAATTTAAACTTGAGACCACTATAAAAATATTAGTTAAAAATTTTATCGTGCTTTTTTAACGAAGCAATAATTTTATCACTGTTTTTTCACAATCAAAAACTGATTTCTAGTTCTAAACTGAATTTACTGGTTACTGGTAAAAATTTTACTTGCACTTCGCTTATGGAAATCAAATTTGTTAAAAATAAACAAAAATGTACAACAATCTTCCTAAATTTTCTAGTAGTTTTTCCAGTTAGAAAATAACAATTGGTTTGTGTCTAAAATAAAAAATTAAATAAACTGAGTCTGATAGTTGTTGCAATTTCTTTAATCTTCAAAATTTTTTTTTATGCGAACAATTGTACAGTCGTTTCGTAATATAAATTAGCAAAAAGGTGTAAGTTAAGAAAGCAGTCGCTTTTTAAATTCCAATTATAACGACATCAGGTGGCCAAACGACATCAGCTCTGCAGCTGATAATGCGATCTTCAAAAACAGGGCGCAAAACATCGAGTGTAGCTTCGGCTGTGTGGCACGTAGCGCCGTCCTGTTGAAACCAAATGTTGCCAATATCCTCCTCTTCAATTTTTGTGAACAAAAATTTGTTCAACATGGCCCGATAACGATCGCCATTGACTGTAACGGCCACTCCTTGCTCATTTTCGAAGAAAAATGGCCCAATTATGCCTCTGGACCAAAATCCGCACCAAACAGTGACTCGTTTTGGGTGCAGCGGCTTTTCAATGTATGCGTGCGGGTTTTTTGTGCCCCAAATGCGACAATTTTGCTTGTTTACATACCCGCCAAGATCAAAATGAGCTTCATCTGAAAAGATGATTTTTTTGGCAAAATCGGCATCTTCTGTAAGTCGATCGCAGGCCCACTTAGCGAAGTGAAAACCCATTGGATGGTTAGTAGAGTTGGGTCGTTCCGGACCTGCATAGTTCATGGAACTATGTTCAGTCTCGGACATAGTTCCAATCATTCCATCTGTACGATTTAAGCATGTTCAAACAGTTCCGATTGCAATAACATTTTTTTAATTGAGCAACATCTCTTTCGCACTTACAAATTACAAATTACAAATTAAAAATGATATATCGTCATTCCAGTTGTGTGCATTATTCAGCATTGCTGTTTATTTTTGCTTTTAACATATGAAACAGAACAATCACGAAATGACATTGAGCATGCTTTTGTTACTTTCATTCTTATAAAGAGAACTGCTGGAGCTATATAGTTCCGCGAACATGCTTAAAGCTGATGAACTATATAGTTCCGCGAACATGCTTAAAGCTGATGAACTATATAGTTCCGCGAACATGCTTAAAGCTGATGAACTATATAAATCCGCGAACATGCTTACAGCTGATGAACTATAAGATGCAACTGCAAATAATTTTCAGCAACTTTATAAATTTGCAACATGAACTTTATTTACTAATTGAAATCATTTACTAAATGATAGAAGTTAATTTTTTATATAAACTAAAGAAATGTTTTTCTTTAATTAAAAAATATAGAAATAAAAAAAATATTGAATTGTTCTACAGTTCAAATAAACAAAGGAACTAAATAGTTCCGCGGACATGCTTCAAATTCCCTCTGTAGTTCAACAAGCAGACAAGCCAAATAGTCTATACAGTTCAAATAAGCAAAGGAACTAGATAGTTCCGCGGACATGTTTCCGTGAACTAGTTCCTTTCTTCAAAAGAATCGTTCCATGTCCGTTCCGTCTCTGGAACTGTTTAGCACAAGCCTAATGGTTAGTTGGCTTCAACTCTTGAACCAATTGGACTTTGTATGGCGTCATACCAAGGTCTTTATGCAAAATTCGTCTCAATGATGTCTCCGAAATGTTCAATTGTTGAGAACGACGGTGAACTGATGTTTGATGGCGTTTCACGCACACTTTCTGCAACAGCAGCAATATTCTCGGGTGTACGCACTGCTTTTGGCTTTTTATGCTTTGGTTTATCGATGAGGATGCCAGTTTCTTTTTCTTTTTTCACAAGATAACGAACATACGGAGCTGACGGTGCTTCTCTTCTTCCAAAATCCGTACGCAATTTTCGCACACATTCTGCAACATTACCATGATTTTCAAAGTAATGTCGCAATATTTCCCAGCGTTGTTTAAGCGTATACACAACCATATTCGTTCAGCGGAAGGATAAAACTAATTATCTGTCAAATCAGACATGAGCTAAGTGTTACCATTCACGAAATAAGCACTAGTTGAAAAAAACGTTAGATGGCGGACCTTGTAGTATATACAGCAACCTGTTACAATATTATCGACATAAACAGTTGATCGACATAAATCCAGCTGAAAAACTGCAAGAAAACAGTGTGCGAAAAGAACTAAATTAAGGAACAGTTACCGACTTTTCTAAATTACTGGAACCGTGTTTGTAATGCAGTGCTTACTGCTAATGTCAACATTTTCCAGCATACTTTTCACAGGGAGAGGCTTGAAATCCCCAAAATCAAAATCCCCAAACACAAAATCCCCAATTTTTTCAACATTCCCAAATACAAATTCTCTAAACCCAGAATCCCCAAAAATCAACAACTCGGAAAACAAAACTTCTGACATTTTTTTATGAAGATATACATTTTACGTATTATGAGCACTTGAAGGTTCACCCTTTTACGAAATAACAAAGAAAAGATAATTATATCCATTTTAACAAGCTTGGATTAGGTTTAAAATCGCAGCGAATCTTTTTAAACTCAATTTGGGGATTTTGTGTTTGGGGATTTTGTATTTGGGGATTTTGTGTTTGGGGATATCGAGCCCAGCCCCTTTTCACAATACTTTCGGTTAGTACGCTGTTGAACCGAAAAATGTGTCCAATTCAGCCAAACTTAAAGAAATCAAAGGGAGTACCCTTGTTGTTTTGATGACAAAAACAGTAAAATAATTTTTGCGCTTACCTGGAAGAATTTATGCAAATAAGTGCTATGTCATATGAAAGGTAGAAAGATGTGGAATTTTTATTTGATTTAATTTTTACAAGAAAAACATTTTTTAAGTCATTTTTGAGTAAAAATTCAATACTTTGGACCTTTTTTGGCATAATTATAAAACATAGTTATACTGACTTAACGGTACAGTTCAACCTATTTTTGTGAAGTAATTTTATTGAACTTATGAACAAAAAATATTTGAATGAAATACATTAATGGACAGCAGAGATATTTGCATCGAAAGAACAAACTTTGATTTTCATGTCGTTTTTTTCTCATTCTTAGGTAACGATGTTTTATAAAAAATTCGTTGTACTTTTATTTTTTACATTTTTGAATATATGTGAGTGTTTTTTATGACAAAATAACAGAAATTTTTTAAAATTAAATACACAAAAAAATTCCGATACTAAAAAGTATTATATTAACAAAATTAACGTTAGTTTAAAAAATGCGGAGGGGGCTTGGCAAAAACTAAGTATGTAACACTTTAAGTTGGGATACACTTTGCATGTATACCTAGTTTGAGCGAAATCCGTTGATTAGTTTAGATTTGTGTAAAGGCCAAACAAACAAACAAACAAACAGAAAATGAGTTTTATTACTATAGACTAAGCACATTTAGTTCTTATAACTTGAATACAAACGTATAGCCAAAATTGCAGGTCAATCAAAAAGCATGAGGTAAATTTTTCGAAAAAAACTTGCATTAGGCTTGGAATGGCCGATATGTTGTTTAATTTTATGTAACTAAAAAAGTGCTTCAAGCATATTAAATTTTATATTAAAAGTGGTTAACTGAAAATTTTGTTGTTTCGCTACACAGTAAATCATATATGTTACATATATATGGCATTTTATAAATATTTTTCGAATTAAATAGAATTTGACAAACTTGTGCCGTAAAAGGTTAATTATAACTCTTTGGCAAAGATTTGCTTGAATAATTAAAAAACCAGGTTCATGAGAAATTTATAAGTGTGCCTTGACCAGTCTGGTTTAATCTCACACTCATTCTCATCATTCGATTTCAAGCAACCGTTGCTTAAAGTTCTGACTCGACTGGATCGAGTTTCATTGACTCATTACTGAGTGCCATAACAAATAACTAATAGCAAACGGGCCTTCCCAACTTCAACGATTTTAGTCGGAGGAAAATAAAAAAAACACCTCAAGAAAAATACCTTTTTCATATCAGTTAAGTGTTGAAATTTCGCAATATGTCAAAATTTTTGTGCGTGCTGCTTTCAATTAGTGTGTGTTGTTTTCTGCAGAATGTGACTACTGAGTATATGGATGTACCACACATTGCTTGTCCACAATATTTCGAGTATCTTTGCTATGGCAATATCTGCATAGGCAAAATAACACTCCAGAATGTACAATTAGGTACAACAAATATAAATTTAGAGTTTTCGCAGAGGAATACATTGCAACAGGTAATCAATCAAAAATTTCGAGGAATCCGAATGGATTGTGCTGCTATGACCTATGTTATTTTTTAACCCCAGGAATTTTTTAAAAAATGTTGAAAATTTCATCATGAATTAAATATTTTTTGTGCAAAAAAACTATTAAAACCGGTTTTGAAGAATGTTCATTTTAATAAAACAAACAATTTTATTGTTTAATTTATGCAACTATTAAAATTGTAAACAAATATAGTGTTGTTGTGTATGTAACCAGCTTACTGTGCAATTAATTTTTCAAATTCTCCCATGCAATACGTAAATAATAAGAAAACATAAAAGAAAATAATTTTAATTAAAAATTTTATAATATAATGCATGAATGATTAATTAATAGTAATTTTATCAATTTATTAATACATAACGAGTATGCCTGTCAAATGCAAGTGGATTTACGTTATCCACAGTTGACTAACCGGTTAATAGCGTGCCGGTTGACTTAAGCAAATACAAATCTCTTTGGTTTTGATGAAACTGTTTATATTATTATTTAATATTGCTTCCTTTGGTAATTAATTGCCTTTAATTGTAATTACATATTTTAAAATTATTTAAAATTTGAAAACAAGTTCCTTTCTACAAGTGTTAAAAAAATTATTACATCCGTTTTGCCAAGTGCGTCCAAGGATTACATATATTAGCAACCCTCTGCTCGCGATACGGAAACAATTAATTTTTTATTTTTTTTTTTTGTAACAGTGAGTAACGCAAATAATAGCTTTAATTGTTTTTGAAAAATTTCAGATATTGTTGCGATTCCATTCCCATTAAAATAATAGTGAAATGAAAGCTGCAACAACCAAAACTATAAAAACAGGACACGAAGGATATGTCAAGATTAAACAATAGGGGTATTCTATATGTCTAGGATATGCCCGTTGCACGGTGCAAGAATAGGAAATATACAATCCGTGCACCGCCGCAACAAAAAAATACAAGTAAAAAAAACGGTGCAATATTTCCCATGTATGCTACACTGGAACCCACACACAGAGAAAAAAGTAGTCATTTATGACTATTTTTTGACTATTTTAATAGTCCGAATCATGCCTACTATTAAAAATAGTTGCAAATAGTTATAATGACTATTTAAATAGTAATTTATTTTTTTGTGAAAAAACAACTATTCTGTAATCAATTTTGATTATAAGAATAGTTGTTTTTAACTATGTACGTTGTTGTTAATAACTTTTTTGTAGTTGTTTTTAACTATGAAAAGCAACTATTCTGTAATTAGTTTTGACTATAAGAATAGTTGTTTTTAACTATGTACGTAGTAATTGCATAACTATTATATAGCTAGTTTAACTATGAACATAGTTGCGAAAAAACTATTTTAGAAGTTGGTTTTAACTACGCAAATAGTACTTACATAACTATTGCAATAGTTGTATGTACCTTTGATATATCCCTTTTTTCAAGTTTACCAAAGTGTTATAAGAAAACAATTGTATTTATTTATAAAAATTATTTATTCATAAATTTTACTGATTTACATGCTTGAGATAAAATATTTTAATCTTATAAATGATTCCTTAGATGGAGTATAATGTATGTGCAGTGGTGGAGTATTTACTTTTGATATATTTAAAAGTATGGGTTTTTTATTTTCTGAGCCAATGGCATAGGCTTCAAAATGTTCATTAAAACTCTTATTTTCTAATTCATAGCATACAAAATAATTGTCCTTCATGAAGTCAATAACAATTAAATCTATTTTAAAAAAACGTAAATTAGGATCAGAAACTGCTACACAAAAATTTTTTTTATACAATGTACCTTTTATTATTAATTCATTGGATACATGAACATGATTATTAAAAATAATTGGGTTATTACAATCAAGTAAGTAAGTAAAAGATGGATTTTCTTCAATTTTTATTCTACTAAAACTAGATAAATTTATTTCATTCTCAAAACCTTTACTTTGAAGTTATCTAAATGCATTTGATATTTGAAACTTAATTCCAATAGACCATGAAATATTTATTCTACTATTAGTATTGTAAGCATATTGTTTTAAAGATCTATGTTTTGCCTCAAATCTAAAACAACTTAAAAATTTTAGAGGACCGCTTTGTTCAATAATCGTTGCATAGTGCACCAAGAAATGATGCTTCGGCTTTAAATTTTCACCAAAAATTTTTATGAACATTGCATTCAGAACAGCTACGGAATTTTGAATTAAATTCAAGTTTTCTACATTAAATGATGGACGTAAGAGAAGATCGATCAGCCTAATCATTTTTATTGTAAATATCCACACGTCGCAATCTTTGGGTACTAAATCTCCAACTAAAAATGGAAAATGATGATAAAAACACCACATTTCCCTTGCGGACATGTTCAAATGCCTTTTTTTTAAATGACTTAACTGAATAGTAGTTGGGCAATACCCAATTTCAGTTTCTCCGTAATTAAACATTTGCATGCGAGCATTTAATGTATCTAGCGAAAAAAAACGTCCGTCCTCTACAAAGTATAAAATAATTAAGGAAAAATTATAGTGACAAATACCTTCAAATATATCGTGCATAATATCTACAGAATAGTTTTCAACAACATGGAAATTTGAAATTTGGTTAAATATGGAATGTTCCACAATTCCTGTCAGCTTTGAATCTTTCATGTTTAAATCGCTTTTATAATTAATTTTATTCCGAAGACTTTCATAATATTGCTTTACATCCTTAGAAAGAAGCTGTTTGTGTCTTTTACAGAATCTGCAATAATAGTTTGAAGAAAAGGACTTCACAAAGCCTAATGCAGTGTTTAATCCCAAATTATCGCCAAGAATCAAACCTAAAACAAAATATATCTTGTGAGATGCACCATCAAAATTAATATTGATTCCTTCTTTTGCTAAGCTTTCAATTTCTTGAATTAAGATATTGAAACATACATCATTTCCATATAAAGCACTATTTTTGGACTCAAAAAGCATTAGCAGAAAAATGTTTTCCAAACGCGAAAGATATTCCTGGGGTAATACTGGAAAAGAATAATACACTGCAGTTAGTTTACATGCTCCTCTGTGTGCTCCTAAGGGATTGTTTGTTTCAAAATCGTCAACGAAGATGAAATAAGGTATAACAATATCATCCTTGTCATAGCAGGAGGATTTATCTTTCCACAAATTACCATTAATAAAATTATGAAAACCATTTCTACTTTGTAAAAATTTCATATTTTCAATTGTTTTCATGGCTACATTCAGCGACTCGAAAAATTTTTTAATTTGAAATTTAAATGGCATAAGTACTCCTGTCCGATTTTTAGTGTCAAGTACAGCATTTGATTTAATAATACGGATATCTACTTCATTATGTATGAGATATTGAGTTGGACACGCAAATAAATTATTTTTTTCTAAATGCTTAAGAAGTTTATGCTCCGAAGAAAATTTAACAAAAATATTTTTAATGAGGTCAATGAAAAGCTGTAAGTCATTTAAACATTCTTTATTTAAATTTGTGTTAGAAAGTAAAATTTTGCTCATGCAGTCAATAGTCGGTTCAATTAAAAATTCTTTAACGTTCGCAGCGATTTCTAAAACACATTTACGATTTAAATTGTTATTACTGTGCAGTTTACATAAAAATTTTAGAAAAGAATGCTCAAATTGTTGTTGAAAATTAACAGACGAAATATTGCATTCTTGAGGCACAGACAAAATGTTTTCCGAAGAAACGGAAGGGTTATGTAAATCTGAACAGGTTTGGTTTATTTTTTTTGTTGTATCGTTTTTGTGTCCTTTTTTCATTAATTTTGGTTCTATGTTGCAATTATGTATGTGTTTTCGAAAAGAACTGAGATTATTGAAAACGTGTGGAAACTTTCCTTGAGCACATACGAAACGATTTCTTGCAGTTAAACTATGAATATACTTAAGGTGATTAATAAGATTCTCTGAATCTTTGTGAGTTTTATGACACAAATAGCAAACAAACATTTTCAATACAATTTTTTCTCCACCACTGATATTGATAAAAAGTTGTTTTAGCAAGGACAATTTATTGCAGCACTTAAAAATATGTTTGCAGTTTTTGTTTTAAGCACTTAAGTTGAATAATATAAAAAAGCTAAATATATATTTATAATTAGTTTTTAAAAACTTCAATAATTCGCAAAATGGACGTTTGGTTTTTCTTATTTTTATCAATTTTGTAGAAGAAAGTTTCAATGAATTTCCAAACTAATTCGCTTTCTAAAGAGTATTTTAAATTAAATACGAAATAAATTTTAAAACAAGAATCAAGTGCATTTAAGAAACTATCGAACTTGTACAAAATGTTATCTAAAATAACAAAAAAGCCTGTTAACTCACCAAGAGTTTTACCAACTACTATAATATATGGTTGACAATTAAGGCCCATTTCCAAGCACATTTCTGAACGTCTTTCTGTTGTGGGTATATTTTCGCTTGCAGAAGTGATGTGGATTATAAAACTTTCTTGAGAAGCAGCACAGCTTGGACGCCATGGTCTTTTTTGCCCTTTGAGCTTGATAAGAACTACTGGTTGTAAAATGTAATGCAGCAACAATATTAATGTAACGTCTCTTGAGTCTAAATTTATCGACATTTTTTATGTTACATTTTTAAAAAAAACTTTAAACTTTTACCTGATGATGTGTCTTCATTTATATCGTTGTACAATTTCTTGTTGTAACTGTCTTTTATACGTGGCAACAGGCGTGGAAATTTCAGCACAAAATCTGACCACTTTTCAAAAAGAGCCAGTGATCTTTCTTCGCCAAAGGAACGAGTAAAATCTTTATTTATCTAATAAAATGAAAATAATTATTAATGACAGATATCGGTTATAAAATAAATTAATTACTAAAGTATGTCCCAACGAGTGTCTGACAATTGGCCAATCCTGTACAATTGTTTCTAAATTAATATCAGTTTTTTCGGCCAAGTATTTCTTCCTGTATAAAAAGAGTTGCTGCCACTTCATAACGCAAGCATTCCAGTCGGATTGATTGTACTTTAAAAACACTTTTGCGTTTTCAATTTCAATATCTAGTTTTTAAAAAATTTAGGAAATATGATTTTCAAATATTAACTTATACACTCGTATAATTCAATTCAATACCGGTTAATGAGCAAACTGAAGAGTCCTCTTCACATAAAGTGGTTTCAGAATTATGAGATGTTCTCCTCTTTTTGGCTGACCTTTGGTACTCATTTTTCTTACGTAGAAGCTTTAAGCGATTGTTATATCGATGGTATAATATTCCACCTGGTGGAATTCCACTTTGACGAGGTGTAAAATACAAACTCTGTAAAATACATTAACACTTAGTTGATTTTAAAGTGAAAAACTACGTTAACGACAGCAACATATACCTTATTTTCTGTGGAAAATTTAAGTACTATCAAAGTCGACAAGAGTTCTATTTCGTTTATTTTCAAGGTATAGTTTTTAAGAAAAACTGTTTCTAATATAAGATTAACTAGTCTATTTCTGTTTAAATCGTTTAAAGACTTATTAAATTCATAATAATCTTGAATGGTTTTTCCGATAGTACAATTTAATATTTCTTCAAGTGTCTAGTTATAATTTATGCAAAGTTAAACTTATTTAAATAAACAGCAAATATTTGTTTCTTACGTAGTTTTCTGTAAATATTAATGTAGCACTACTTGTGCTATTTGATCTTATGGATGATGAAGGACCTGCTTCAGGGTCAGTTTCAAATGAAGTAATACTTTCATCCACCGTGGAAGCACTAGTAATTGAATGTGTTCGAAATCCCTATAAATGAAATTTAATTAATAAGGTATTTTAAAAGTAAATAATGTTGACGCATAGTTACCTGAGATTTTTTCCACTCCAACAAACTTTCTCTTAGTTGAACGTACAATCCATAAGACTTTCTGTCGCTGCCCACATTTCTTTTATGTGGTCGTTGTTTAGAAGTTTAAGCTTTTTAAAATCAAGACCCAGTTCTTAAAAACATATGTATTTTAATCGACTTTCAGTTAAAGAGACATAACTTTCAATAAATAAAACTTACCAATGAAATTGTTGTACAATTCTTCGAGTTCCCAGGACAATAAAATAGCGTAAAGCTGTTGGTCGAAGTTTGTCTCGAATGCATCCCTGTCTTGAAGAATATCTTGATTAGTTGGCTCTATATTAACAACTCTTATTTGCTGTCCATTGACTTCCAATACATGGACGTTTTCAATAGCCTGATTATCACTTCGATTAGTTATAAAATCGTCACTCATTGTAGTTTTTAATGTATACTTTTTATAACTTTAAAACACTTACAACACAACAAAGGAAAAAGATCTTCACGCGACTAACATTCACTGTTCAATGAGCGTTTTGTCTCAAACGAACAGCAAAGAATAAAGATCTGCACACGACTTACATACACTGCTCAATGAGCGTTGTACTTGAAACGAACATATTTTTCTATATATTATGCTCGAACATTTTTTAATAACTATGCAATAGTCATTTTTTCACTATTTTATTGTTGTTTGTAACAAGTATAATAGTCATAAAATAACTATGCAATAACCAATTTCGACTATTTTGTTGTTGTTTGTAACAATTACAATAGTTAAAAAGCTTTTTATTGAGGTTTTGACTTTTTTAAAGTCAAAAATTTATTATTAAGTAGTCAAAAACGATTATTTGATAGTTATTTGGAAAATTTTGTATACCTACTATTTTATATGCAGCTTGACTATCATAATTATCATAATTGACTACTCTGTATAGTAGATAATATTTTGTAACTACTTTATAACTATTTATAACTATTTTCAACAAATTTTTGATTAAAAATAGTTAATCCACAAATTTCGAAGAATTTCAATGAATGACTATTGAAATAGTTACAAAAATTACTATTTTTTTTTTCTGAGTGCATGTATACGCCGATGCTATGAAAAATAGTTTATGAAATGTAACAATGTTATTGTAATGAGAGAGAAGAGAATGAGAGAGCAGCCAAACAGAAGGTGGAATAAGCGTTAAGTGCAGCTAATTATAGAGCTTTTTGAGCTGTTGTTTTTACTATGCTACGCTTGTACAATAGGGCGCTCTTGATCCATTGGACATTTTAGTATAGGATTGTTAAAATCCGTGCTCTCATGCAATTATGCTATACATAGCGAATACCCCTTATATATTTGTGTCGATTACACACTGCCTCCACTTACAATATTTCATTGCATGCGAACTATGATACCCAGATTTCATACTATATATTTAGGTGGGCACTTCATCTCATGAAATTTATTTTTTGAATTGTTTGTAAAAGTCTATTAAATCAATAAGTTCTTCCATTCGCCATTGCATTTTATGTTTTTTTATTCTTTTAATGCTTTTGCAATATTGTTTGCTCGAAAAGGTCTTAAAAATGCACACACTTACATATTTTACTGAAAAGTGACAGCTCATCTCATGAAATATATCTCCAGAAATATTTTAAGAGATAAATTTCATGATATGAACAATTTCATGATATAAGTGGTCTACACTTGAGATATATATCATGAAATTCAATTTGACAGTTCGCATGCAATCAAATATTGTAAGCGAAGACACTGTGTAAGGAATAATCGCTAGGTCGACTTAAGACATAACTGAGTTATAAATGTAGCTGTGATCCACACAAAAATAACTATAAACAAACACAATATAGGGCTTCCTAGCATTACCTTAGCCAAAGTTATGACACAAAAACAAATTCCTAAACCTTTCATATGAAAAGTTGCATAGAACTCATATGGCATTAAAATAATTTTTTTACCAAAAATTTAAAACCTTAGCGCGCTTAATTTTCTTGTAAGGGTTCGCATTGGATACTTTTTCGGTATTCGTCTCTGTTCTAGGATTCTGACTATCTATTCTTAGGATAACCAACAATTAATAATATTTTTTTTTAAAGATCAAAGAACCAAGGCATGCGCCTTATACAAACAAGGTTTAGTATTTGACCTGAAAGGAAAGGGATAGATTATTTAGAGGAGTTGATTGGAACCAAACGTGAATTATTGATTAGGCGAAACAACCGTGAAAGACAATTTGAATTGCTTTTAACCGAGGCTAGTGTTATGACTGAACCTCGGCAAGCATTCCAGCCCTTAGTTGTGTTCCTGTCCTGTAATTCCACAATTTATTTGTGGATTTTTAGTTTTCCATAATTCTAAAGTGTAGGAAAGAACAAAGAAAGTGAAAAGACCCGAGCCCGGATTCGAACCAGGGACCTCTGGCTTGAGAGTCTAGCGCACTTTCCACTAGACTACAAAGGCCAACTTGTGAGAATTTGTGAAGAAGATTTTAATAAACTTGAATTAGTTAAGGCAAGACCATAGCACTGGCCTATTATTAATAAAGAATACAATGAATATCAAAAATTAAATGTAAATCCAATTCAAACCTAAGTAACTCGTAGCGTTTAAGTCCTTCGGTTCACAACGATTGGAAAAAAAGTTTGATGGCAGGAAAATGTTCGCGTTGACTCGAATTCAAAACCTCTTTAATTTTTCCAGTATATGGAAAAAAACTAAAAACATATAATACTAAAGTTCTTGGCATGATTTCTTTCTTTCTTTTTTTTTTTTTTTTGCCAAAATGTCTTTCATCGCATTTCAGTAGTTTTTTTATTATATTTAAGAAATAATTATGCTTGGTAAGGGTTTTCTTTTCTTTGAATAAATCTTCTGAAAACGTAGATATTCGCCTTAGAGTCGGCTTAAAATTTGAAGTTGCAGTTTTTGAATCATTGTACACACATTTAATATTACAAACACACACAACAAAATTGATCATTAGAAGCTTAGATCCTTCAAGATAAATTATAAAAACTTTGCTTAAAACTTGATTACATTCATGGGAGTCCGCAGGGAGTAAGGGGCGCTTGCTCCTCCTAGGCAATAACCATTTTTTTATATATCTTCATATTAAATAAAAAAATCCGTAAGTTTACATTAAAAAATTTTTAGAGAAAATCAAAAAACTTTATAATTGTAAGTTGCTTGCCCTTCAACTTAGGGCTTTGAGAACTTTGTAATAAAAACATCGGTTTTAGTTGTAGAAGTGTACAATTTTTCGAAACATGTATTTTGATAAGATGCATTATAATCAATCAAAAAAAGCATTTTGAATTTTTTGTAACTTATGGCTTTTTTGATTTCATATGACGATATGTTCATTATGTATTTAATAAATTTTGAAAAGAATACAAAAATACTTTTATTAGGTTAATTTATAAATAAAGCAGAGCTAAACCAATTATATTTAAATAGTATTTTGTACCAGGCCTGTAGCCAGGGGGGAAAAAGGGGGCAATGCCCCCTGGCCAAATCAGACAATGAAAAACTTTAAATTAATAATTAATATGCATTTTGTTGATATATTTGCTTATTGCTTTAAACTCAGTTTAGTTTAAAATAACAAAATATGTATATTCACATTTACCTTATTCATGACTTGAATATGTAAATATATGAAATTTGTTTAACAAAATTCAAATTTGTACTGGCTCGCCAACATTTGCTACCAAAAAATAAGATTTGAATTTTAATCATTTTTTAACTCGCATCCATAAGAACTTTCTAGAAATGAAAAGCACGTTGTGCACCAATTTGATGCAGATACAAAAAGAATATATAATTCATTGAAATGTTTTTAATTTTTAATTTTTTTATGCATGGTGAATGTTTATTAATTTTAAAATAAGAAAAAACTGCAAATCTTAATTCTAGCAAAATTTTCAAGAAGCAAAAGATTTAAATCAAAACATGCATATTTGTTCTTAATATATAAATCTGAATAAAAAATTTACATAAATTTGAAGCAAACGACGGATGCGGGTTAATTAAATTTTTTTATTTGTTTTACTTAAAAAATGTCTTATAGCGCATTCTTTTCTGAAAAAAGTCTGACCTCACAGAATGCAGAATTTTTTAGATTCTGATCTGAATTTACAGAATATTGACTTCTTTTGAGCTGAGAAAAGAACGGAAAAAATGCAACATTTTTTTTTCATTTGATATTGGCTGCACTGTTGTTTTGAATTCCGATGTATTTACGATTGAGGTTATGTGTAAAGCCGACTGCATGGAATTTTTAAGAAATACTCATCGAGCTGTTAAATGTAATTAAAAGTAACCACTTTAATCAAAATTGTTTTGAATTAAATTTAAAAAAAATTTCAAAATTGGAACATTTTGCTTCTCTCAATTGTCACAGCATATATTACTGTCAAAATTATTTTTTTTTTATTTTTAGTTTTACAGGTCAGAAAATTCTGCACAAAATGCAGAATTTTTTTCCAGAAAAGAATGCGCTATTATGCATATGTTAGCCCATTTCGCTACTCTTTCTCTTTCATTTTATTACAAAGTCCTGTATTAATTTTTACATTATTTTTTATGTATTAATCTCATGTATAAAAAGATCTACATATCCATGTAAATATTATAAAATTAACTGTTTTTTAATAAATATGTGTAATTTATTCATTTCCCATGTTAAAAAATTTTTTTTTTTATTTAAATGAAAAAAACAAAAAAATTCCCTCCAAGATTCATGCCTGCCCCCTCTGTATTCTTGGTCTGGCTACAGGCCTGTTTTGTACCCGTTGCTGTAAGGCCGTGTTCCTATTACGCGTTTTAGTCGCGATTGCTCTCACGGTCTTTTTTTGCAAACGTTGCTGCATTTAAATACATTTATTTATTTAATATTCAGAATTTCTCAGCCACGTTTGCAAAAAAAAAAAATTGATTTATTTTTAATTGATTTGACAAAAAAGAGTAATTTATAAACACGGCCTAATAAGTTACGATACCATTTCATTTACCTTTGTTTCACAAAAACTTTTCAATTCGTATTCTTATATTGAAAAATTTTTTCTACGAATTTTATTCGTAATTTTCCCGTCGCTTAAAGATGTAGCCAGGGTGTCTCTGGAATCCTTCCTAAGATTTGCGAACTCAACGCAAATCTTAAAAAAAGACTTTTAAATAAACACAAAGGTTCCTTTTGTTCGCTACCGGTACCACTAAGGACCTGAATTGGTCTATGTGAGCCTTCACGAAGGCATCCGGTTTAACCTAACCTAACCTTTATTCGTAATTTTCAAACACGAATAGAATTCGTAGAATGGACGTAGTTTGGTACACATTTCAAATATTTCATTCGTATTCGTACAAAAACAAATTTATATTGTACTTTACATTTCCGAATGATCGTAATACCTAGTCACAAAAAAAAACCCTTCTGTTCAGCTAGGGTTTGAACCGCGTTTCTTTAGCGTATGGGGCACGCACTCTTTCAGTAGGCTACGGCCACCTTGCAATCACATATGTTCGGTAATTGTTCGACAAACCAGTCTGAACGATTTCAGTTGTAAATTTTTTAAACTCAACTAAAACTTCGTACCTTTTACGAATAATGCGTACGGTCAACCTGCAAATGAATTTCTTAGTAAATACTACGAATGTAATGAAAGAAATTACGAAGTTATTCTTACGAGAAATTGACGAATGTTAAGGAATGATATCCTTTATTAGTCGAAGATCATTCTTCGTAGCAACAGATAGCAAGGGGCATTTAATTCAATAACGAATATTAACTTTGACGATAAGCAAATTTATGTTTTAAAGTCATTGTAAACAAGCAGAAGACAAAGTAAATAAATTTAATACAAAGAATTCATGTTTTCCAAAAAGTCGGCTTATTTTTCTATCTATCATAAGAATCCTATACTTAATAAAATGACAAACAATTCTACATCATTTAAATTTAAGAAATTTGCAGCGATTTAGGCGAGAGCAAAGCTTCTAATTCAAAAGCAATAGAAAAAATTAGGAAATTTAATAAAGTAGGCCAATTTTGGATCAAGGATTTAACATTAGAATGTTATAATCAAAAGTTTTTTTATGACATAAGCGTAAAGAGGAGACTCGATTTGAAACAGTCATTTTATACTTCTTAAAATTCACGTTATTAAGCGGCGCCCACCCAGTTTGAGAATTTTCTGTACTTTTTTCGCGTCACGTATTATTAAACCTTATATTAAGCTTATATTAAACCAGGATTCAGAATCAAGCCTTGCAGGGAGGTTCTGGAATATGTTAAGAAAATTTATGAAACCCAAAACAAATCTTATATATATGTACCTCTTTATTTATTTATTCATACGTTTTGAATTTAAAAAAAAACAAACTTTAAATCATTCAGATAATAGGTATGTTTCCGTACTCGATTGTAGGAACTTTCAAGCTGCTGGAACTGATTCGTGTTGAAAAAAGATATAAATAGATTGGTGTCAATGTGGTGTGAGACCTGGTGAAAAATATCTCCCTTAGCATGCTTGGATCACATTTCAAGAATAGCTACAACTCAAATTTTTAATTTTTGGAATTGATATGGATTTTGACCTCCTAAGTCCAAATCTAAAAAATTTCAGTCCGCTCGAAATTGGTTTAGGAGTTAAAGGCTTCCAAAGTTAAAAAATGGGCTAAAAATTTAGTTTGTGTTTTTCAGTTTTCCAATAAAAAAATATGGTTTAATATTGGTAAATTTTTCTATTCTTATTTTAATTTTAAAAGATGAAAACTTGGGGCTCAATAGTAATTAATGCAATTTCATTTAAGGATATAGACCTTACATTATTTAATTTATTAAGGTATTATTGCAGTGTGTAGCTATAAAAAAAACACCTTTTTTATTAATTTTTTTACCTAGCATTATTAATTTTAATGATTCAAACTTTTTACATAATGAAGAACTATTCATAAAGAAATAAAAATTTTTTTTTGTCTTTATAGTTGTTGTTAATTTTCTGCAGGGCGTTGAAGGTAGCGTATTTAAAAAAATGTTGCAATTGGCTTCTCGTCTCCAGCATTTACAAAACGTCTGCACTGAACCTACGCAAATAAAACAAAAAATAAAAAATGGCATGCCTTGAAAATAAAAAATTTACAAAAAACCCCCTTTTTTGCCGAAACTTTCAGCCATACAAAAAAAATATATAAAAGTTTTTGGCTTTTTATAGGTCTAGTGCTTAACAGAATCTATAAGGATCACAATGAATCAAAATTCATCGACATCGATCAAGTAGAATCTTCTAGAAATCATCGATCCAGATATCTTAGAAGTCTATTCGAAAAAACTTGTTTCGAGAAAAACGCGATTAAAGATTTAAAAATTCTTGAATATCACGCGACATACGAATAAAATATATGCTATAACTTTTTCTTTTTGATATTTTTAACCGTCTTCAAAAAGGAGGAGGTTCTTAAGTTGGTTGGTTTTTTTTTTAATGTATGTACATTAGACTGGTCATTAAAAATATATTTAAAACCGCCGGGCGGATAAAGTTTCCTTTTAACCTAAAAATATTGAAAATAAAATTTGGTGGCGATCGGATAAGATTTGATGGGCTCGCACTAGGCTCAAAGTTTGAGAAAACACGGGATACTAGGTAAAATTTTTTTTTATTCTGAAACATATTCGCCATTTTTTTAAAAATTTATTAGATTGACAGATTCATATTAAAATTTCCTTTTTAAAATGCTATCAACGTCCAAAATCGGTTGAAAACTAACGAATTTACAACGTTTAGTAGCACATTAATATGAGATATCTCTTACGTGCCTCAGTGAAAGGCAAAAAAGTAACCAAACCTAAATCACCTGTTATGACAAAACAAAAAATGGTTTTTACAGGGTATGAAAAAAGTTTATGTTTGCATAAAAATACTTTTGACTATATAAGAACGTAAACAAAATAAATTGATATTTAATAAAAACAAGTGGCAAATAAAATTAAGCTTCTAGAAAAAATCTTCCATATTTAACTTTTTGTGTTTGTCCTCTTTGCTCGAAAAACAGCGTTATAAATTATCTCAAAAATTTGTTCACACTGAATTTTTCACAACACTTCAATTTGGTTTTATTTTTTTCATTTCGTTGCTTGACATGTAACGGTATTTTACAAATGTTTGCGAAAAAGTCAATCATCAAATACAATGAATGTACGACATAGCAACAGCATTAGTTATTGTTGTTGAATGGATGCATGGTAAAAGCAATGAATGTTTGAATGCACAACAAAAACGAATTCCATCATTGGGACCAACTCGATCACCAACTATTTAAAAGCGGTCTAGAGGACGGTATTGTCTGTTAAAAAATAGACGATACAGAATGTGAAGCAATCAAGCTTTTTGCCATCAACAATTAGCAAAAGATCACAGTCGCGCAGACTACAAAGAGCTTCTTCATCTGACACTCACGTTCCTGGGACAAGAAGTTGGTAATTTTCGGTCGTGCAGCTCAACATCCCATGCAAGATTTATGGGTACAGCAATTTATAGTCTGAAGATATTTATTTTTCGAGAGCAATTTAAACTAACAAAAACAGAATTAAATTCACTGAGAGATGTTTGCATTTTTCTAGTCAAAATATATGTTAAAATCTGGTTTGGATGCCCAAACGCCATAGCAGCTCCAAACCAAGACTTGGAATTTCTGAAAGACTCTATTGCTTATGCAAAAACCGATATAGAGATTTCCGACACGATTTTGTCGAAGATGAAAAATCATTTTTGGTACTTAACACCTGAGACCATTGCTTTGGCTTTTTTTGATGCTTGTGTTTCCCTTGAAGAAAAGCGAAAAATGGTTAAATGCCTTCAATCAATGGAACCAAATGTTGAATTATTGGAGGGTCGAAGAATTTTAAACCCCAAAGTATTACACGCTAGCTCCTTGAAGGAATTTGTGTCGTATAAAACAAACAATTTCTTCGCTGTGTTCGGTTTGTCTGCTTCTTTTTTGCAATATGATCCGTTAACATGGGAACAAAATGAAAGATTATTATCAAGACGCTCATACTTTTTGTCGAGACTTGTTTGTCACCAACGATACCGCTGAGCGAGATGTAAAATTTATGAAGGATTACAATCGCATTCTAACAAAAGATGCAGATCAAAAACAATTGGTGTTTCAGTTTGTTGGAGCTTATCGAAAAAAATTTTCCTCACATGAAAAATCTTCTCTCATTTCAAATAAATTCTAAGTACATACTATATATTATACATTCTATGCATTACTAATATACAATTTCATCCATTCATC
Organism: Dichetophora obliterata; assembly: GCA_963920525.1. Taxonomy (NCBI): domain Eukaryota; kingdom Metazoa; phylum Arthropoda; class Insecta; order Diptera; family Sciomyzidae; genus Dichetophora; species Dichetophora obliterata. The sequence continues at coordinate 232,645,877 of OY986435.1, read as the reverse complement.
CTATAGAGGGATATACTTTTTTCAATTTAATTTAATTTTTTTTTAATTTAAATTTGGTTTATTGGAAATATGTTGAAATACAAAATAAAAGAAAAACTTATTCCAACTGTTTCCTTTCGTATAAAATAAGGACTTACCAACACATAACTTTCTCTAACTTAGCCAACTTTAATCCGATTTTGGACCTTGATAGCATTTTAAAAAGGAAATTTTAATATGAATCTGTCAATCTAATAAATTTAAAAAAAATGGCGAAAATGTTTCAGAAAAAAAAAATTTTACCCATGTATCCCGTGTTTTCTCAAACTTTGAGCCAAGTGCGTGCCCATTAAATCTTATCCGATCGCCACCAAATTTTATTTTCAATGTTTTTAGGTTAAAAGGAAACTTTATCCGCCCGGCGGTTTCAAATCGAGGTAAAAAAGTTAAAATAACGACCAGTCTAATGTACATCGATAACTCCTAAAGTACTTGCCCGATCGCCACAATTTTTTGCCAACAGATAGAGATATCAGCCGCGGAGGTATTCGACACAGGGGCGTGGCAATATAAGAAACAATTTCTATATCGACTAACATTAACACTAGAGTACTGAAATTTAGTACAGGGTTTTGCACAATTATTAAAAGTAATGTTAAAAAAAGTGGGCATTATTCGACAAAAAGCGTGGCAAAATTAGAAAAACGCTTTATATTAGAGTTATATTGAGTTATTATAGTTTATATTGACACCAGGGTACCGAAATTAGGTAAGGGGTAGGCATAATTATAAAAATTTACTGTGAATAAAGTGGGCGTTCTTGGACAAAATGGCGTGGCAATATAAGAAAAATATTATATCTCAGTTAATATTGACACTAGGGTACTAGAAATTGGTACAGGGTTAGGAACAATTCTTTAATTCTTTCAAATTATGGTCAAAAAATGAGCGTTATTCAATAAAGGACGTGGCAATATTAGAAAAACGCTTTAACTCGAATAATATTGACACAAGGGTACTGAAATTAGGTAAGGGGTCGTCCATAAACTACGTTACCAATTTTGGGGGGGGAGGGGTTTTGAAATGCACTACGACAAGTAACGGTGGGGGGGGAGGTGTTTAGATATTGTAACGTTACCAAAAATTAAAAAAATCGACGAAAAACCTCTAATTAATAGCACAATCATTCCAAAAATTTTTAACCTTACATGTTTATGTTTGATCGTCTAAATTGATGGTTAACTTTTGTTTCAACGATTTCTTCCACCGCCTTTTCCCTCGACACAGGAACCTTTTGGTATTCCTTCACCATATCAGCACACGTCTGAAAAATTTGGGTCTTTGCTTTTGCGACAGGCTTTGACGTTAAGGCCTGAATGTTCTTGATCAAAGGAAATACCGTATGACATGTACTGTCCTTCTCAGAAAGAAGAAATCGGTTCAAGGTCGTGTCCTACCTGCGGCTTGTATTTCGTTTTTAAAACTTCTATAAATTGTCATAAGCTTGTAATATATCGTTTACAATAAATCGGAATAAAACATACTATTTAAATACATCAATTTTCAGAAAGCATTTACACAAAAACACAGAAATTGGTGCAGCTCGGGTGCAGCCTTTAAGGGTACTCTGTCAAAGACCAAGTGAATGTCTTTGCGTTAGAAATGAGGATTCAACTGAATGGGTCGACATAGAATCCGATGAAAAATTCTATTTTGAAGAATCCTCAACAAAGCTACCAGCTTCTTCTATCCCAGTGATTGAGAGCATCGAATCTTGGATCGCAGATGGAATAGCTTTTACAGATGATATTAATTATTGATTGTTTTCCAATTGTTCCTTTAATGTATCTAGCCATACTAGACACTAATATGAGTGAAAATTGTCAGAGCTAGTCAAAATATATAATCATTCGAATGAATTAATTTCATATGTCACGTTACTTTATGGGGGGGAGGGGTTTTGAAAAGCACTACGAAAAGTAACGCAGGGGGAGGGGGGTAAAAAAAACCGGAAAATCAGTAACGTAGTTTATGGACGACCCCTAAGGGGTAGGCATAATTATAAAAATGTACTGTGAAGAAAGTGGGAGTTGTTGGACAAAAGGGCTGTTGGACAAAAAATACTGTATCTCAGTTAATATTGACACTAGGGTACTAGAAACTGGTACAAGGGTTGGAACAATTATTACAAATTTCGGTCAAAAAAGTGGGCGTTGTTCGACAAAGGCGTGGCAATATTAGAAAAAAGCCATAACTCGAAAATGATTGGCACTAGGATACTGAAATTAGGTACAGGAGTAGGTGTAATTATGAAATTGTAGGTCAAGAAAGTGAGCGTTTTTGGACAAAAGAGCGTGGCAATATAAGAAAAGTACTCTTTTTCAGTTAATGTTGACACTAGGGTACGAAAATTCGTTACAAGAATGGGAAAATTGTCATCATAATCTCTAAAAAGGAAGAAATAAAAACTTTTTAACAAAAAAAAACCAACTTAAAAACCACAACAATACAAAGTAAAAAATCATTTTAAATTACTTTTCACATTAATTCTTGGTCAAATTTGTTAATTTATTCATATATATTATTAAATTGGATATCTTATTACTATAACTCTTTTTCTATTATGTATTTTTATCATAAATATATTAATTTCTCCATGCATATAAAACCTTTAAAGTCGGCACCTTTAAAATCAGAATTTTATAAAATAAAAGCTCGGGCTTTAAAGGTTCTATATTCATGAAGTAATTAATATATTTATGATAAAAATACATAATAGAAAAAATTTATAGCAATAAGATTTCCAATTTTATATTATATATAAATAAATTAACAAATTTGACCAAGATTTAATGTGAAAAGTAATTTAAAATTATTTTCTACTTTGTAGTGGTTTTGAAGTTGGTTTTTTATTTTTAAAAAGTTTTTTATTAAAAACATTATCTGTCTCTATAAAATATGTTCTTTCATTACAGAATCAGCATGGCAGCCTGTCGCTCTTCGAGGACAAAAACACTACAATTGAAAAAATAAAAAAAGGAGAGGCGATATCATACCGCGTTGATTTTCCATTGTCCAATGTACTGCCAAAATTGACTGAATTAACCGTAAATGGAGTAGTTCTTTGCCAGGCTAGTAGATGCAAGTTATACATACTTAAGCTAACAAAAAAAAAATAAGTCTACTTTATGCTTAAGGAAATTCTTACTTTGCAGATCCTCCACCAAGAACTACGATCACACTATATCACACTCTCACTGCTTCTGTATACACAACATATACCTCAATTCCCTCTACAGTTTATAAGGAGCCAATACAACCCAAACAACCTGAATATGGTTTTGAAGCGCAACGACCACATTATCGAACCAATATACGACCAAATCAAAGAGCACAGTCTACTCATTTCAACTCAAGACCTAGAGAAGAAACACTTAGATGGGAACCCAATGTTGTGCAGCAAATTCAACCACGCTATGATAAGCCCAGAGATTTCTACGAACAGACTGCAGTCAAACAAATACCACTGCCCGGTTCCTCTCAGCCTAGAGAACCCGACACACAGACAACAGCTCAAAAAATACCACAGCTTAATTTCATTCAGCCTAGAGAACCAGTTAGTAAGAGTAACAGCCAGGCTGAGTGTGGCCGAGAGGGTGAAACACCAGCTCTTGTACCCTTGATAAGCGGAGGCACGACACTTCGACCTGGCCAGTTTCCTTGGTTGACGGCAATCTATCACAAAAGTGTCACAGGTATATCATTTATCTGCGGTGGTTCTTTGATATCGGCGCAAACTATTATATCAGCTGCGCACTGTTTCCAACTGACAGAACTGACAGCTGATAAAATAATGGCTGCCTTGGGACGCTACAATCTAACCAACTCTATGGAATCAAGCGCTGTTACACGCGACATTAAAACATTGCTTATTAATCCCGAGTACAAACCTAAAATGTTTCCAGACGCAGATGTGGCTTTGCTGCTTATGTCTGCTCCAGTAAGGTATGTAGGCTTAAAATAAGAAATACATATTTTTAAATTAATTGAACATTATCTTGTTTCATGTGCAACCATTTCCTGTAACAGTTTTACCGATTTTATTGGTCCTATTTGTATTTGGGGTGGTTCAGAAGGTGATCTTCTGATAAACGACACCGGTTATGTGGCGGGTTGGGGTGGTGACGAACAAGGCAACGCAATCTCAGCAGTGCCCAAGATGGCACCAGCAAATATTGTCTCCGAAACGGTATGTCGCCAGTCATCGGATTTGTTTAAGATTCTTACGACAAGCCGCACATTTTGTGCTGGACAACAAGATGGTGTCGGACCTTGCATGGGTGATTCCGGTGGTGGCCTCATGATAAAACGTAATGGAGTCTGGCAACTGCGGGGCATTGTTTCCGCCGGTCAAACACAAAAACAGCACTGTAATTTACGGCATTACGTTGTCTACTGTGATGTGACGAAGTTTAGCAGTTGGGTTTACTCGTACATGCTGTAAGAATACTATTGACTATGATGATAATGCTGTTGAAAATGCAGGTTCTACTAGTCATTTATTTAAATGACCTTTTTCATGCGTATTTGGTTTTATCGAATTGCAATTTTTGTGGCAGGTGATGATGACAAGTTAATAAAATAAGGGCAGTTCCGCCAAAAAGCCTATCTACATGTCCTTACAGTTTTGAGTGAAAAAATAATTCTTGTTTTTCCAGTTAAAATTCTACAGCTTTCTAAAAAAGTTTTTTTTCTTTAAGTTTATTAAGTAAGAGGTCATTAAAAAATTACTTTTGAAGAAGGAAATACACAAAATAAGCCTAAAATGTAATTTCTGTAATATATTATCATTTATGTATTTGAAAAGAAGGTCGCAGCTATTTTTCGCTTTCTTGTCCATTAAGACATATCTGTGTCGACAAGGAATAACAGCTAAAGTGTAATTTCAATGTTTCGAGAAATTTTGCTTTAAAGCTTTCGCTCTCCATATAAGTTGTATGAACGGCAGTTTGCTTTTTGTGTGATAATTTTGGCTAGAATGACGCTATAATCTCCTGATTTTGTGTGTGTACGGAACTATATGCATGGAACACATCTGCATCATTAACTCAACTTTGACTAAACTTGACTTTGGCGGTTATTCCTTGTCGGCACAGATACATAAAAGGAAATATCTAGGAGCACATAGCATACGAACATAAAAACAATTAATTAATAAACAGTTTCTTGAAAAAAGTCCACATGGTTAATAACATGTTGAGTAAAATACTCTTGCGGTACTACATTAAATGTTCCTTTAATTAAATATTGTTTATCCTTGGTAGCGACGTGTGCCTTAATTATTCTTATAAAATGTTCTGAAATAAAAATGCAAGTTGCAAAGTCGTATTTTTTAATGCTGGCCTTAAAAAGTGGCCTGGTGCGGATTCGTATATCGTTATGCCGTATTGTGTCCAAAAATTTTCCCTGCTGAAAGTTTCAACAACGTCGAGTGGTGTTTTTGGCAATCGAAATATAGATATCCTTTGCTAAATACTGCAACCAGCGCTTCATTTTAGTGTGACACAAGTTGCTTGCTTAGGCTTGATTTCTATTTTAAAATAAGTATTTATATTATTGATAATTAGCATTTCACTTTCAAATAGAATGAGTTCAAGTTTAATGGTTTGCATAATTGTGCTATCTACATAATACAAACAAATATTAGATAACCGGTAACAAAGATCACTGACTTTACCTGGAACACTCTTAATCAAAAGCAAAACGAATACAACTTACTGCACTGTTGTTTTGCCCATCTTGCCACACATCAGGACTTAGTCCGGATTGTCCGTACTTTTCAACCCTATGCGGACTTTGTACGGAGACTTGCGATTTTGTCCGGAGTGGGGCCCCAAAAATTAAAAAGTTACTTTAATATCTCTTCCCTTACCTTATTTAAATATAAATAGAACACATACTTACTAATTTACTGTTTTTTTTATGGGGCATTCCATGTAAAAGAGGAAAACTATATATTTTGGTTTTCCATTAATTATTTTTAAAATTTTTTAACTAAATGTGTATACTTTAATCTGATTAATCTGAAAAAATGTCCCAAAAAATCCTTTTTTTTATATGGCAACTTTTGTTTCATAAGGGAGATGTTAGGTAGCAAAATGTTTATTATGTTTGCAAAACTGACTTCGGCCATTCTGTCAACGTACAAACTTGGAGCGTGTCTTCTATAGAAAGCTTGGAAAAAAGTAATTTTTTGTATAGAAACAAAGAAAAAAGGTATATTTATGTGTTTCTTCTTTGAACAAATGCAAGTCGCATGTCCCAGTAATCACGAAAAAGTATATAAAAGTTGCTTTCCTAACCTGAAACACGACGTTACACTCAAAAATATTTGTTTGTAAATATTACTCGTAACTGCGTCTATTCTACGAATTTTATTCGTAGTTTTCAGCCACGAATCGGATTTGTAGAATCGACATATGTTAGTACATATTACAAATATTGTATTCGTAAAAACCAGCCAAAAAAGAAATTCTGTCTGAGCTGGGATTTGAACCTCGGATCTGTAGTTTACGGGCCACGCACTTTACCAGTAGGCTTCATTCACTTGACAATCATACAGTTCCTTTTGTTCTGTAGATTTTCTACAAACAAGGTTGAACGATTTCGGTTTTCAATTTTTTAAACTCTAATATTATACTAATATTATTTTTCATTCGTAAATAGAACGAAAGCATTAGTAAAAACTACGAATGTAATGTCAGAAATTACGAAGTTATTCGTACGAAAAATTTACGAATATTATTATTTATATGTACACAATATTAATTTATTTTTGGTTAAGAATATCATTAGTATATAAAACAAATATATTCGTAGATACTTCATCAGGTATTAGAAAGATTTTACGAATGAATTCGTAAAGATATCACAATAAAAATACTTTGTATATTGTACGCATATTTGTAGAATGTACGAATATTTTGTTTACTAATATCATTCGTAGAAATTTTACTAATAAATTTTTTGAATGTATAAATTCAATAAACATGTGGGGTACTATTTAAACTTCTTTAATTAGTTAAGGCGATCATATTATGCTTTCGCAACTTTTTTAAAATGTGTCCCAGTAGTCACTGTGAACAGCCTGATTTTATTTCAATGTCGTTGTGTATAGCTGAATTTACTTTTCTGACCAAAAATTAAATAGTTGAAACTTCTTTATGTCTAACTTGAGTGTAAAATGGCCGTTAAAAAACCACACTTGCAGAGACTCCACTATTTTAAATTCCAGTGAGATAAATGTATTAATCATGGCCTTTTGACTCGCGAGACTGAGAACAGGAATCGAATGTTGAACCTAATGATATGGTTGGGCAGATACTGAAAGTTACTCTCAAGGCGTCTCATGTAAAGAAGATCTAAAAATGAAAAAGAGAAAGACGAAGTAATAAACTGTTTTTAAGATCTGTTTCGGGCAGTGAAGCAGAGTTTTCGACACATAGGAGACAGAATTGTCTTATGTCGTATTATAAAACTGTTGAGAGGTCAAATTTTACCAATTTGGAGAAAAACTCAACATTTTCTTTAAATAATAGGGTTAGAGGTAATTTTTTTTTCGTAGCTTCTAATTTATTTTTTGGTTTTACTAAAAAAATATGAATGACAACATTAATTGGGTAGTTTTCCCATGCCCAATTTATCCCGCAAGTCACAAATATATGTCCCAGTAGTCACAATCAGTTATATTTTTCTACTTTGTCTACAAAGGTAAGCATACTAAATCTTTTTTAAAATGGAAGCGTTTATTATATGTTGTACAACACAGCAGAAGCTGACTTAAATATTTAAATAGTTTGGCTAAAGTGCTCCTTTGGGGGTTCAAAGTTAAATGAGTGGGATTTTCAATGTCCCAGTAGTAACATTCATTCAAATAATAGTAACACAAAATAAAGAAAATTTTTAAAATATATTTCACTGTTATATAAGTTGTGATGACATCATTATAGCTCATATTTGGTCAAATTCTGGAGTCAAATGTCCCAGTAGTCACAATGCAATGCCCCTTATTTGAAAGAAGATAATGCATCAGAGGAAAAATCTTCAGCTTTTCAATCAAAAGAGATATGAATTGTGCTGGAAACTTTTTTGTAAAAACATGGTTTGCACAAACGAAGCAAAAATGTAGCAAAATTGTGGATGCAATCCATTTATTTGCAGTCTTGTGCATTTATATCTGTGCCTAAAATTCCACTTTCGATTCTGATATTATTTTTTGTAAAATATTTACTCACAAAGGCTAGTGAGTGAAAATAAAAATATATACAAACAAATTCTAACAAATAAACATATGGGAAATTTCGCCAAAAATGCCTATCTACATGTCCTCACAGCTTTGAGTGGAGTGATAAAAAAGTACTTTAAAACACTACAGCTTTATAAAAAAAGTTCTGTTCATGAAGTTTATTTAGTAGCAGGTCATTAAAAAATTAATTTTGCAGGTGGAAATGCCCAAAATAGACCTAAAATGTACTTCCTGTAGCCTGTCCTCGATCAAAATTATAACATTTCAAAGAGCATAGCTTCCGCTTCTTTATTTCTACATGCTCTAGATGACAAGGTCAAAATATAACGTAAACCGTGTGCATTTTTTGCCATTTAAAATAATTATAAAGTTTTTTAACGCATCTATAAACTTTTTGTCCCTCGATTTTACCACTTTTTTTAATTTCGTGCCTTTTAGTAAGCAAAACTAAGAGACACGTATCGTGTGAGCGCCCTCTCAGTGTGGCTTTTTAAACTTTTTTTATTTAAGTTTCAAAAATCCACCTGTGGTTTTGAGAGCACAGCTCAAGTGTTATTATATAAGTAAACTTATTTGTTATGCATATTATTAATATTTAAAACAAAAAAGTTGTTATTTCTGTAACCAACTGTGTATGCAGTCAAATGTGCAGACAAATTAAGGTAGTTATCATACATATGATAAAAACGTGCGATAAAGTGTTTTAGTGTGTTCTCTGATGCCTGCGATCTTCATATTAAAACGATGTTGTCATTCCTGTAACCACGAAAAGAACACAAAATGCATACAAATCAATTTCATGCCATTACCGTTTGGCCTAAAGCGATTTTAGCTTACTTTGAGACCAAATAGTATAAAGAACCATAATTCTAGCTTCAAGTTATATTGTTGCATTAATCCATTTTTCAAATGTAAAAAGGGCACTTTTAGCAGAAGTACCCATATGTTAAAAAAATGTTGCTTAAAAAAAAACTCACCTCCAAAATCTGCACAAGTGTCCGAAATTATTTTAAAAAATTATGGCAAGCCTACCATTAATATTTCCATTATCGATACATTTTTTTTAATCGTTGCAACAGCCTTTTTTTGTTACCATATCGTTTAATTTAATTTTTTTTTGGTGTCTTTATTTCAGCCGAATTTGCAAAGTTGGCATGATTCCCACTTGAAAGGTAAATAAAGTCAGAGTTGGCCTTGTTTTTGTTGGCTTGATTTTATATTTTACTAGCTGAACCCGGTGTGCTTCGCTACCCCCCTCGTACCAGGATTGCATTTCAAAATTGTGGCAATACCAAAATCACTTTTCACGCCATTGAATTTTCGAAATAAGTCCACCCCAGCGCCACCTACCGTGTCCATTTATACACAAATTATTTTCTTATGATTAAGCAAACATACATTCTGAATTTCAGTTAAATTGGTCCATAAATTCAAATTTTCGATATAAGTCCACCCCAGCGCCACCTATCGGGTCCATTTATACACAAATTATTTTCTTATGATTAAACAAACATACATTCTGAATTTCAGTTAAATTGGTCCATAAATTCAAATTTTCGATATAAGTCCACCCCAGCGCCACCTATCGGGTCCATTTATACACAAATTATTTTCTTATGATTAAACAAACATACATTCTGAATTTCAGTTAAATTGGTCCATAAATTCAAATTTTCGATATAAGTCCACCCCAACGCCACCTATCGGACTTTCCCGGAGGGTTTTTCCAAAATTTTCCTTCGTAAAAACCTTCTCCTGGCAATTATAAACAACTGAAAAAAAATTTTAGACAAATCGGCCCAGCCATTCTCAATTGATGTTTTACTATACATTTTTTACACCATTTTTATATATATAGATTTTTGACCTTATTTATTAAAAATAAATGCTCTAAATCAAAAATAAAATTGCGCCCAGATAACATAAAATTGCTGGTCTTATTTAATTATGAAATATAGTCCTAATATGATTGAAATTATTTTTGGCTCTATTTCATTTTTCTATTTTGGGCGTTATTTCCTTGAACCAATCTTCTTGATCATTGTTATAAATTGTTATAAAATTGACCAGGATTGCTATAAAATAGTTAAAAATATAAATTTTATTTAAAATTCAATTGAGTCGTCTAGATACAAACTTTGACAAAAGGGTTTCAGTAGATTTCGTTTAAAATACCCGAGAAGCTACCTTCGAGGCTTAGATGTATTATATATTTTATTTGGGTGTTATGGAAACCGACAATTGTCAGAATCGGTTTTGAAATGGAGACAGATTTAATTATGGTGTCATTGAAACCATTTATCGGTTTTAAAACTGGTTTTATTTTCGAAATTGGTTGTGTGTTTTTTATCGATAATCGGTTACTGTGACACCAAAATGAAATCTGTTTCAATATCAAAACCAATTCTGATAATTGTTGGTTTCTATAACACCCCTGATTATCTATATATATATAAAAATGGATCGTAATTTGTTCGGATGCTTAAAACTGGGAAACGAATTGACCAAATTAGATACTTCCTTCTACGGGTTGGAACAAATAAAATGTTGCCACACCCCCTTTAACCACCCACAAATCAATAAAAATGCTATATTTAAGACGGTTTTGATCGTATTAAATTAAAATTTGGTTAGTAAGATATATTTTTAAGTAAATATACTAAAAATGGACGTGGTTACACTATAGCTACGGCTACTTTTAAGAAAAGATCAAATGACTTCGAAACTACTGGTCTGATTAAGCTCAAATTTTGTCAATGAATTTGTTTCGAGTACGAAATGGTTACAGAAAAAAAATTTCTACTCCCCTTTTACCGCCCACAATTATATAAAAAATTTGTGATATCGAATAGCTTTGGAGTTATGGGTCGCACAACCTCGAAATTCGCTATTCGACCTACATTTATAATACATGCAGTTTCATTGGAAACATTTTATAAGCGTTGGACAAGTGGGCGTGACACCTCCCATACAACTCAAATTTGCGATATCGAATAGCTTTGGAGCTATATGTCGCACAGCTTCCGAATTCAGTATTCGACCTCAATTTACACACGCAGTTTCACTGATAACATTTTATGACTTTTTTTTAAGGGGGCGTTGCACCTCCCACACAACCCAAATTTTTACTATCGTATCGCTTTGGAGTTATAGGTCGCACATCGTCGGAATTTAGTATTCGCCCTCACTTTACAAATGCAGTTACATTGATTTAATTTTATTAGCTGTGGACAAGACAGCGTGGCAGTAACGTACCGGATTATATTAGATGTATTATAAAAGAGAAGCATGATATATTATGCTTGAAGATGGCAGATTTTGTACTCTCATCTCTAAATATGTCAGGTTTTGTAAATCTATCGACAGAAATTTATACAGACAAAATAAAAATAATACCTGTTTTCGCTTCCAAACTTGTGTTGTGAGATTTGAACTCCTATATTTGGCAGGTTTTACAGCCAAATTAAACGTGTTAGCAATTAATTGTGTATTTTAAGCCAATTTGAATAGTTTTTTAAAAGTTTTGCATACGAATGTTGAGTAGATTCCAGAGACACCAAAATATCAAAATTTTATATGTTTGTTAATATTAGGATTTGCGATTAGACGACTCTATTGGAAACAAATATTATAGCTACCTTTTCTCAAACATTTTCTAATTTTGTAAAAAGGGTTTTTTAATTTTAAAGTGCAATAATTAAATATAATAAAATAAAATAATCTGATTACAGAAAGTGTATGAAAACATCGAATGCAGACATTTAGTGTGGAAAAAGCTTTCAAAAATGTTCATTCAAAAGAAGCTTACAAAATTATTTTCAATTGGATATACATAAGTATTATAGTAGTCCATTAGATTTTAAGCAAAGCAATTAAAAATTTTTTTTGGAAAAGTTCATTATATTTTATTTTAGCTTTATAATTTATTGTTACATAGTTTTTCGTTAAACTTAGACTAAGAAATACAAAATTAAAGTTTTCTCATATATATAGGTATATATATATACTGTACTATAAAATAACGATTAAATACAATAGTAAAATACAAGTTTAAATTAAACGAATGCAACATTATTCATAAACTATATTTAAAAGCGTGTCTTATATTGAGCTACAACACTAAGATAAATAAGAGAACATGAATACGTTGGATAAACTTCATCAGTCATTTATATATACCTATATAAATAAATTTGCATTTATAGAAAAATAATTTCAATGCTAAATACAGAGTTTGAGAAATATCAAGATTTTCACAAAACACACATAACGACTGTTTAGGTAATTTGTTTTATTTTTGCTATTTAATCTTTACATACATTTCGGGCAGTTTTTGAGGCGTAAGTGGGCGTATATGTGTGAGTGTGTGGCTGTAATAATGTATGCACAATAAAATTGGTTATATGCTCAATTTCAAACAAGAGCTATCAACACGTTATGTCTTCAAAATACGAAAATATTGTTAGTTTTTTCTTTTTTATCTAATAATTACTAATTTAAACCTCTGATATATATGTATATGATTTTATAAATAGTATATGGTTTAGTGTATTATATTTAACAAAATAAAACACTGCAATGAGCAAGCAATTAAACGCGTTTAACTGTACAATTTGTGGGCTTGATTTTATTTTTTAACTTTATTAACAAGCATTAAATATAATAATAAATGGGTCTTTGGTTTATATTTACATATAAAATACATATTTTTTTCGCTTTGCTACAAATTATATTTGAAATCGGCTAAACATGAGATTCAAATGCAATATAAACTATTTGGCTCAAATAAATAAAAAGTTAATTTCAAATAAATAAAATCTTCATAACTGTTCTGCAAGTGGGAAAGTCGAATCTGGACAACCGAAATTCTAAGTAGCTAACAAAATAGTAACAGATATTTTAAAGTATAAGGAGCTAAAAAGAGCACAACACAATAAAAAATAGACAAAAAAAAAACCTAAAACAAAAGGCAAAAGTCAAAAAGAACAATTTGTGATTTTTTAAAATTTTAAATCATAAAAAAATAATAATGCCTACAAGAAAATTTCTTACAATAAGCAAAACGTGTAATCGTCGAAAGCATCGGAAAAGGAACATTACCGTCGGGAAGGTAAAATAAAGCAAAGTAGCACGACAGCACTGTTCTTCTCAATTTCGACGTTCGTTGACAAATTTTCGAAGTGATTGAAAAGTATTCACAATGGAGTTTCTAAAAAAATTCGTGATATAATTATTAGACTATATTTGTAATAATCGAAGAATACTTATTTATTTTTTTGATGATATCAGCATCTCGTAAAAACAGTAAGCATTCTTTATCAAAACAAAAAACAGCTGATTATCAAAACAAATAATCAAAAAGAGCATAAACTCAAATTGGAGATTATAATTATAAGGAGTTCGATAAGAAAACTAATTGCAAAATAACATAAATAACATTATCAATGCAATAAAAAATAATTTGTATCTTTATAGAAGCATGGAATCAATACAAACATTTTTGTTTGCACAGCGCGAGGAAGCTCAGGAAGCAAGGCAATCGCTCTAACTGAAGTTGAGGAAAACGCTGATAATCTAATAAGATGCTTGATGATCAAATAAGCTCGCAGAAGGTCTTTCACAGGCACATGTTGGAAAGTCAAGCTAAGCAAAAGAAGTACTTAGGAGGCATTGAAGTTTATACGCGTCGTATAGCCAAAGCAGTGGAAGAAAATTTGAAAGAGAAAAAGACACAACAGCTTTTTTAAAAGCTAAATCTGGAAAAATTTCAACTGAAAAAATTAATTAAAGCACAACTTGCTCAGATCAAACTAAATGAATAAAGTTTAATTTTCTTTCCCATTTTATTTACATTAGTGCCGTGCAACTAATTATTGATGCTACTTTCCGTACGATTAAATGTTAAAACCTTAAAACCGCAAATGTTTAGCACAGATTGGATAAATTCTCATTGTTTTCTCTATATGGCAACTCTGTTGTCAACAAAGTATCAAAAGTTTTTAATTAGTACCTACCGTGGTGTAAGACAAGGTGACAGCGAATTTTAATTGTTGTAAAAATCCAGCACATAAGTTGTCAAACCATACAAAATCAACTTTTCTGTCTCTTTCACCCATTCATAAGTTTAACAGCTTTAGCAAACGACATCACTTACACCTTAATCTCTTACACCATGGTGCCTACTAGAGCTAGGCGCGTGAATAACTTCGGCTTACGATCACGCACGCTCACGATGTGTCATTTTTAATATCACGCTCACGGTTAAAGTAATTTATTTGACTCACGATCATGCACGCACACGATGTTTTTCTTCTAATCATGAATACTCACGATGAAAATTTTTGACTCACTTGTGCACACAAATGGATTTGTTAATGACTAGGCACGCTTGCTAACGAAAAATTCTTAAAGTGGTTTTTACGTTTTATAAGAATACACATAAGTTTTTAGTAAATGTTAAGTGTTTAAATAAAGTTTAAGATAAGTAACGAAAGTTCAATTCATATCTTATAAAGATACATTTTATATATTGAAATTATATAAATTCATAAATTAGCTTGCAGCAAAATTAATCATTTTTATATGGATACCGCAAATCATAATTTGAAATGAAAACTTTTTTAACATTTAAATACATTGAAAATCTATTGAATTTAATTAACAAAAAGTACTATTTGAAGAGGAAACAAAGTACTTCAAGCAACATTTTAATGATAGTTTTTATATAAAAAAAGTGATTTATTTAAATTTTCACCCAGTAGTCTGGATCTTCTTTCCTCTAAAATACGACCAGATACCGAAAAAACTCTTTCGGCCAGTGTTGCATTTTGTATGCAATTGGTAGAAAAAGCGTTAAACAAACCTATCATTAAATTTTGCACAGATTTGAAAAATTAAAATAAAAAGTAATGACGAATAAATTTAAATCACGCACGCTTACACACCAGGTAAGTTCAATCACGTACGTTGACAAATATTTAGTGATTTTTGTTGGGCTCACTCACGTTCATGACATGATTCATCGTGACACGCTGTGTCACGACTAAATTCGTGACATGCGCCCATCTCTAGTACCTACCATTACTGAAGCGAAGAAACATCCGTGCACATAATAAGTAACACCGACATTTTTCAGTGTTTAATTTGTTTTTTGAGGGTTACTGGTAAAATTCTTGTTCATTTATAAAATAATAGATCGTGTTTTTAATAAGCAACGTGTATTTTTAACGGATTTTCAATCGAAAAGCACATCTTGCGACAAAAACACATAACCGTAAAAATGCACAAGGACGGACAATCATACGGCCAAATTGCTTGAGTTATTAATGGAGGTTTTAGGCCAACAATTTTTTGAAATTTAAATTTTTTATTATTGTTGTACAACTATTCAAGAATATGTAAAACAAATTTCAAATCAAGTCCGCTTATAATACAGATTCTACAGCGGTTGAAACCCGGTGAGCCGGGCTAACTTTAACTAACCAGAGTAACTTTAAACGTGTTTTTCTCGAAACATACTTTTCAAAATGGGCCACACTCCTGCAAGCAAACTAATCGACCGATTTTAATATATTTTTTTAAATTTTTTTTTCAAATGGTGTGTACCATATAGGCCCTTATTATGAGTTGCTTTCGACGTTCGGTCTTCGCTGGTTATCAAACAACGAGTATCGAACGTTAAATTCTTATTATAAGCACTACAACCCTATCGAAATGTTCGTTGTTCATCGAATTTTCAGTCTAATAGAATTTTGCTTTCGATGCGATGCGTGCTGAGCAATAATTGTTAAAAATGTAGATATAACGATCAGCTGATAGAAATATACTACCGTGAACAGACCAAATAAATGAAATTGACAATAGCGCTACTCTTTGTCGAAAGTACGTTCTTACAGCAAATGCAGATTCGTTCGATCAGGCCAATTGACTACAGTCGAAGATCGAACGCGGCTCATAATAAAATTAGCGTTTTTGGAAAATTTGTCTAGTCCTTACACGGAACAATATGGTCGAAAATAACGTAATTTTTTTATTTTCTCTTTCACGCTTCATGAATTTTCCATTCCATTTAGGTAAATGAAGTATATTCAGGAGTCTACTTTTGAATGCATTTTTTTTTCAGACGATCAAGCACATTTTATGGCGATTTTTAAGCACACCAATTTCAGCATTATCTTTATGTATAAAACTATGTTACAAAAATTTTTTTATTTAAACTGATAATGCTAATTTAACATGCAAATTTAATTTTTTGTATATATAATATACTTTTTAGAAAACATATTTTTATATATGCCTTAACTTCAATCGCTTTTGCCTTAAACCTCCCTTAAAAGACTTTAAAAGGATGATATTCAGTGCTGTGTGATATAGAAAAAAAGACTGTAAAAATGGTACCCCGCAATCGTAGGCCCCGTTAAACTACTGCCAGAGAAGATGAGCTTATATGTAAAAAAAGTTTCCTTTGAAGATAGCAAATTAAATTCGTATCTGTTTTTCGAAATTCTCCAAAAATCTATCGCCATTGGACTGTGAACGTTTGGAAAAATTTTTTTTCTGATGAAACCAAGATAAACAGTCTCCTCAGATGGAAAGGCTTGGGCCAAAGAATTTGATCCCAAGTATACTCGCTCCACATTAATACATGGTGGCGGAAGCATTATACTATGGGACGATATGTCGTGGCGTGGTGTTGAGGGATCAGTTTCAATACATTTTAATTCTGAATAATGTTATGTTACCATTTGCTGAAGACCACAAGCCCATAATCGACTACTTTAGTTAAAGGTTAAATCAAATATACACAGGTGGTTAAGTATGGCTGCAAAAAAAAAAATTAAACAACAATAAAAATTAATAAACATATCAACATGTTTAAATTGTTTTTGGCCAAAAATAAACTTTTTCTCTTCTTGATACATGACTATCTTCATGCCAAAGACTTTATAACTGTTATTTATAAAATCGTTGCTCAAACTAATAAATTGACCGAAAAAACACATGTTTTCAAAACTTTGAATGCGCATATCTTTGGTAAAAAAAGGTAAATTAACTTGTTTTTCCTTTTAATTAGAAAACTGTATACTAAATTAAATTTAAAGTTAAAAACAGCAAAATTTAAAAAAAAAAACTTCCTTTTTTACCCTCTTGTCCAGAAAAACAGTCGGAGCACCTCTTTCAAGCCCACGAAACTAAAATTTGAACATTTTACTTTTCAAATAAGATCGTTGGAACATTCTCTTTTTCAGTTAGGTACTCATTCTTGGTGTAAAACACAAGTATTATTTTTAAGAACTACTTTTTTGGAAAAAAACTACCTTGAACATTGAAAAAATTCTCGAAATTTGTTTTTGTGTCGAAATTTCAGATTCCGTTCAGCCCCCAAAAATGTTGACAAAAAAAAAGAGGTTTACGCCCTAATCTATATCATGGTATAAGGATAGAGGTAGCTGCAGCGCTGACTGAGCTCTCTTTCCATATTGCCATGTCTGGCAAATTCAGCGAATGGAAACAAAAGAAAAGAAATAAAAAGTTTTGCTTCGTTTTAACATTTCCGGCAGTATGCTCTCATCTGGTGCATCTACCTGTATTCTTCTATCATGATCTATATATACTATTTTTTTACTGACAATAATTTTTCTATAACCTGCAATATAAAAGCTCTACAATTTAAGATGAATGTTGGAATTCTTCGATAGTCGAGAAATAGTAAAATTCTTCTACTACAGCAAAATATAAGCATTCTTCTACTATTGCGAGGCATTAAAACTCTTCAATTACGGAGTAATATAAGAATTCTTAAATTACTGCATTATGCAACAAAGGGATATATTACATTTCCTATGGCATGCACGTGTAAAAATTTATCGATGCAGGTAATGTATAGCCATGCAGTTATATGCATGGTAATAATTATGTGCACGAATTTATAAAACTTGTTTCTTTAGTTTAACCATCAAAGATACCAATCCTTCCATTTATTTAAATAAAATAGGAAGTAATTTAAAGATACCTTTAAGTAAACTATCATGTCGTTGTTAAATCAATTTTTGATCCCTATTTTTTTGATCCAAAATAAAAATCAATCAAAAAAAGCAACTTTCAACAGTAAGAACGAATGCAATGTTGTCTATTTCTGTTTATTCCTCTATCGCTAGATGTTTAGATGCTATAGAATTGTCCAAAAAGAATTCTTTCAAAGCCAAAACACTTCAAAGCATTTTAAAAGTAGAACTCCAGCGTGTTGCGACCAGTGCCGGACTGGGACCTTAAATTTGATCTGGAAAATAATGACTTGACCGGCACTCTTACATAGGAAACAATAACAAGAAATTTTTTAACATATATGTAGAATTGAGCGTACCACCAAAATTAACCTATTTTTGACACAATCTCAATCGATAGACACTTGAAAGAAATGTTCGAAAAAAAGTTCCCATCCTCAAGTATTATATATTTGTCTGTTTGTTGGTTTTTTCTAATTTTCTTCTTGAGTTTTTTTGTACCTGTGATTTTTTTCGGTTTACTTTTCACCCATTTTATCTCAGTTTCTACAGTATAAAAAATGTTTAAAAATGCCAAAAAAATTAAGGCCCATGAATTATCATTAAGACCATTAACAATATGAATTTGATGCTACGGAACAGGAAGCACAGACCTCTACTATTTTATCTCTTTATTCTTAATTTGATGCATCATCTGTTTTATCAGTTCCAACTTCTTTAAATGCTAGATCCTCGCTTATATTAAGTCGAACTAAATAGCTATCCAATTGTAAACATCTATTGGCTGTTTTTTAAGTTAATTTTGCTATTTTATCCGTATTTTCTCGGCACCTCTTTTATTTTTTCTTTGTAGAGACATTTCTACAGAATAAGCACTTCATTACTTCAAGAGCTTATGACACATCCAACCATAAAGTGATACATATCATTATTACTTAAATTTTAAATAAATAAACTGTGAGTTTAGTGATTTAGTTTCATTTTTTCTAATCTATAAATTGCGTTTTTATTCACTTGAATTATTTATCAGCTGTTGCTTCTGCGAAGTGAACCTTGTTTGTAAAAGGCATGGAATTTTGCGTTCATAAAAGTTTGTCAAAAATTTTTGTCATTGGATGTGAACGTATGGATAGTAAAAATGTGCTTTAAAATATATTGCAAGCTATATGAAGGATATATAAATATTAAATGCAATTATGGTACAAAGACTTAATATTGAAAATTTATGCTGTTTACAGGAACTTTTAAAATGTGCTATGAAGCACCAGCCTTTCTGGATTTGTCCAGATCGTTCAGTATTGTCAGTCCGCCACTGGTTGCGACATCCATTGATTGAGAATTAAATTGTTCGTTTAATATGTTCATCCCTATTGATCTAAATTTTTGATCGAAAAAATATCCATCAACGATTGATTTTTATTTTTTATCGAAAAAAATAACGATCAATCAGTGTTGTTGTGGAAATCGTTAATCGCCGTAATCGGTTTTGATTGCGGTAAAAAATTGGGAAAGGTGTCATGCATTCCGGTTTTTAGTTCGAATCGGAATTTGCATCGGGTTTTGGAGTTGCTCAAACCGATATTATTGGTTTGAAATTCGGAAACAAACCGGCCAGCTATTCACTAGCGGAATGTTAAACAGTTTATTTATTGCGGCTGAAAACTTAAAAAAAGTATCGGAAAATTAAATAATGCCGATGGTAAAATTATATTTTTTATTTATTTGATGGAAAATACAAAAATAAAACACAAAATTATATTCTCCTGGGTGAGACTACTGTTAAAAATCTGAGCATTGCGGCTGATAAAAGCACAAAAGGAATTGACGACGAAGGCATATGAGATTTAATAGTTTCTAACACCAAAGTAAATAAATCATGCTTTAAACGATATTGGGTCACAAATCTGCAAATAGTCCAAGTATATATCCGTGTTTTATTTAAATACGAAGATTGTTCTTACGCCCACTCTGTAAGCTCTAGAGGATTGCTATTTCTTAAAATGCACTTTTTACTTTTTTATTGCTTTCCTCCTCCAGAAATAAAAAGGGCAAACACAGCAGAACTCATTTTATACACTTTTTCTATTTTTCACAATTAAATTTATGTAATACACGCAAAATGTTTCAATTCGTGCAATCAAACACAAAACTTCAGAAAACAATTTAGCTGAACAGCTGATTCGAACAATGGATTTCTTTATGTTCGAAAAGAGTAAAAACCGATCGGATTTCACAACACCATTTAATACCGGAATCGTTTTGCTATTCCGATAACAAAGCAATTCCGAAACAGATTTCGCAACAACCCTGAATGATGGATTTTTATTTTTCATCGAAAAAATAACGATCAATGATTAACTTTTATTTCTGATCGAAAATATAACGATCAATGATTGATTTTTATTTTTCATTGAAACAATAACGATAAAAAAATAGTTGGTATAATTTGATTTATATTATAAAAATCATAATTAGTTGGATCCCTGGTTTTAATTACATATTTTACAATCTCACAGTCAAAATTGAAGTGAGTGAATTTTACAGAAAAATCGATGCCGTCATAAAAAGGAATCTTTTCTTCCAACGGAAACGAAATTAGTTTTTAGGTTTTTGAAATTTAGTTATTTGAAATAAATACAAATTGTTAAAATGGAAACCAGAAACATGGTGAATTGCATTAAAACAAAATAAAATGTACATTTGTGTATTAATTTAATCAATACTAAAAAATCATTTACTGTCCAAATCGGTTGTATTAATTTAACCAATACTAAAAAATCATTTACTGTCCAAACCGGTAGTTATCTGTACTTTCAATGCTCTTTCTTTTATTATGCTTTCATAATGCATGTATTATTTTTGAAAAATTTTTCTACTTTTAATGAAATGAAATTGAATACAAGGAAAATATAATCTTTTTGATTTTGACACAAAAGTTTACACATTTTAAGACCGAAAAGTACGGGTAGAAGAAAAAATGTGCTTTTCCATATCATAAATTTATAGCAATAATAACACTGCAGCACAATCTTGACACATCAAAGCACGATTCTAAAAATTTAAAGAAAATACTGTAACTTAAACATAGACTAAAAGTAAGCAGTCGACACAAAAATGCAATACATTACAGCACAAACTGGGTACCATCACAGCAATTAGATAATTTTTTTTATTTGTGCACATGGAAAATATCTGAATTGTTGTATGAGAAACATTTTGCTATAAATATATATATACATATTTATAAATTAACTTCACATAAAGTTTGCAGCTAATCCTTGCTTGTGCTAAAATATGGGTTTTTTTTGAGACCCTCGGCTTTTTAAATCCGAAAACTTGCAGAACAGTTAAGTGGATACTTTCTACTTAAGTAGCTATTAGAAATATTAAAACTATCTTAACTTTGGTAAATAATCTACAAATGAACGACTTTTCGACGGTTTTTCTTATCAAAGGAATGAATATAAATATAAAATCATACAATTTTTACAACTAAATCAAAGCATAATGTATAAAAGCCGTGATGTACGATACAACAAATTTAAGTCAACACGTAGAGGAGCATCAAGGCATAAAAATGTATAAGCTAGAAATACTTTACAATGCTAGTAATTATCGTAGTTCAACTAAGAAATTAAAACTATTTCCGCGCTGAAGTGGCACCAGCACCTGCACCACCAGAAGCGGCACTACCCTCGAAGCGCTGCTGTAGTGACGCAATGTTTGTAGATTTTATCACAGGTGCTGCACGCGATACAGCCGCATTTGTGCTGCCGAATTTGCTTGCGATCGTCGATGTTGTTGAAGGCGCTCGTCCCAGACGACTACCGGCGACGCTGGGCTTAGAGGTCAGTGGTTTAGGTTTAATTGTATTTGCAACAGAAGCAGCAGCTTCAGTTGTTCCTGGCAGTGTTTTTGTTGCCGCTGCTGCTGTAGATTTATTAAGCGACTTTGTTTTAAACGTTGACGCTGCATTCGAGCTGCCGCTGAAGCGCGTTTGATGGGTTGCGGCGAGTTGCTTCGCTGCTGTTGTTGTTGTTGTTGTTGTCGTTGTTGGTCTTGGTTTGCTGGCAGCTGTCGCAAACGATGCTGACGCTGGTGGCTTAAAGCTGGAGAATGCTGTTGTAGGTGAGAGATCCGAACGTGTAGGCGCCACACGCGCAATGGGCGCATTCAGCGGTGTTGGTCTTAGGTAACCACTGGCAGTGCTGCTCTTACCTGCTTCACTTTCTGCCAGAGTAGGCGTTTTTTGTTCTTCTTTGGGCGACGGCGCCACTGACACTTTAGCCAAAGGGTTTGCTGTGTAGATGGAGTCACCGTTGCGTTTCTCAATCTCGTTCACAATTTCACCCAAGAGACCAAGATCACCGCTGCCACTACCACCACCTGTACTGCTAGCTGTGCTGCAGACGCTCACCAAATCGCTGCGTTTCATTGTCTGTGCTGCAGATGGTATTTCATCGATGACTGAATAGATATTGTCGTGATTAGTGACTGCCGATGTTTCGTCGACACTGTGCAGTGTCGTCGGGTGCTCGATGGATTCACAATCGTCGTATGAGTTTTCCGCTGTGGACTTGGCAGTCGCCACTGGCAGCTGATAGCCCGAAGAGGTGGTCGAATTGGTTTTTTTCAGTGGTGGTGGGCGTGGTGGAGGCGACTTGGGACGCGCTGCTCCGCTACTAACAACACTTTTGGGCCTTGCTGATCCCGGTGGTTGACGCATCGAGCCAAATGTTTGTATGTTGGCTTTTTTGCTGGGCGAACGCATCGATTGTGCTCGCTTTACTAGATTTTTTGTCTCTTCGAGCTGATCAGAGTCCGAGTTTGATGTGTCCACTACTGGCATGGGCGCTGAAATTTCGATATTTTTCAGCTTATCACGGTCTATGTAGGTCTTCTCCTTGACCGGATGCTTTTCTTCTTTTTTGAGGAAGGAAGCGATGCGTCTTATGGTGCCATCGCGCTTAATGTTTAGTTTGGGGTCTGCGTGCAAAGGTATTGGTGGCGGAGGGGCCGGTTTTAGGCTGCCGTCCACGCTTCCAGTAGGAGGCACTGTTGGTGCAGCTCTAATTGGTAATATTTCACCACTCATCGCAGAGAGCGGCAGCGTCAGCTGCTTGGCGTGAGTGCAAGTCGACGCTTCCAGCACGGGCATTGAAATGATGGGACGTGCTTGTGAGCCGGGATTGGGTGGTGGTAGTGCTGGTGCACCCGGTGTAGCTGCGGGTGCTGGTGGAGCTTTGCGCACCAGAGTTCCAGTATTGTGTTTAGGTAGCAGCTCGGAACCACTGCTTGTTTTTAATGCAATAGGCGGAGGTGGTGCAAGGCGTTGTGGCACACCTCCATTTATAGTGTCTGTTTTCTTGACAGGTTGCACAAATGCCACATTGGGTCCAACGAGATTCACTGTCGGCGTATTGGTGTCCTTGAGTGGCCGCAAAGTGAAGCCTGGGAATTTGCCAAACATACTGTTGCCTATAGGAGCGTCGCTGGAGTCGCTGGGTGACTTTAGTAGCGCCGAATTCATGTCGTCCGTGCTGCTAGGCGTGGATTTTGGAAGGCTGCCATTTTGTGGCGAAGTGTTGGAATGATTGCGCTGGGTTGATTGCTTGCTGCTATTCCCTCCACTCGCGGACTTAAGGCTGTGCATAAAAATAAGTTGTATTAGCAATCGTTTGACAATTCAGAAAATATTTTATAAAAATAACAAAACAGGTAAGGAAAATGGTTTAAGAAAAGTGGAAAAAGTAAGTAGTTTATAGAAAAATAACTGTTAAGTGCTTTGCGAGGTAGTTAATATATAAAAACAACACATACCAGATACCAGCAAAACAAACACTATACAGAAAAAACACGTAACACATTTGTAATAGAAAATATATGTAGTTTATAAAAAGAAAATAAAGATTTTTCAAAGACTACAAGGTGTTAATTTATTTACGTTTTATAAAAAAAAAATGTCCTTAAAATAGATTTTATAATTCATAAAAAAGCCAACTTGAAATATGTATTTACCTAGTTGCTATCAATAGGCTAAATAAATTTAAGACTACATCGTTGTCTTACAGCAAAAAGTGAGTAACTTGCAAAAATAAGTGTCGCCGAAAATAATAACATGGTGTAACTGAAAAACTTGACATAAGACCATGAGTTTGTAGACCATGTGAATATAAGATAACTGCATACATGGCTTTTTGAGTATACCCTCAAATTTGCATATCAATTATCACGAAAACGTTAACGAGCTCGAAACGAACACGAGATCTCGGATCCATACAAAATTATGTGAAAAGGCTGTGAATTTTTTCAAATAAAAATTATGAAAAATTTTGTTTTATTTCAATTGACGTATTTTTTAGTAGCAAACAATGAAAAAATAGTTGTTATTAAAATAAAATATTTTCATATGAAAAAGGCAGTTCGAGAAAGCTTCGATATTTTTAATTAACGATTCGTTCTCGAATCGTTTTCTCGGACTCGTAAACGAGTGGTGATTTTCTCCCGCTCGCGTATTCGAAAACGATAGCCGTTAACGATTTAAATGTCCGAGAATGCAGTTTCGTTTCGAATTCGTTTGGTTTATTGGGGTGTTTTTTATATTTTTGTTTAAATTACATGCAATATTTATTTTTGAGACGATAATTAAAAATTAGAGAAATATTTTTAATTGCATATTTTACCAGTTGTTAGCGCATATTTTACAGTTTTAAGTGCATGTTATATGAGCATATTTTCGATTTTTTTAGTGCGTGAGATTCCTAGCCCTAGAGTATTTAGGGAAACGGCACGTAAAAATTGTGGTGGAATATCAAATTTCGAGGCTGTGGCGATCTATTATTCCAAAGCTAATCGATATAGCAAATTTGAGTTGTGGTAAGGTGACACGCCTCCTTGTCCAATGCTCGCTCAATTTTGCAAGTTGAAGGACATGATTGTGTAGTAAGTTTGCACCTAGTTTCATTTGTGTGTTACTTATAGTACGAATAACTTATACCGAAAATTTGGACTGTTTTAAAATAACCGCACCCCTCGTCCATAAAATGTAACACCCCAGTGGAATGGCATTTGTACATTGAGGCTGAATTCCTAGGCTGTGCTATCTGTAATTCCAAAGCTGTTCGATATCGAAAATTTGGGTTGACGGAATGACGGTGTCACGCCTCCATATATACAGAATTATGTCTGATATATAGAATTTTTATTGATTTGTAGGGGCTTAAAAAGGTGTGGCAACCTATTTCTAAACTATTCCTAACTCGAATAAAATCTACGGCAAAAATTTCAGGTCAGTAAGCCTAGCGGTCAATTTTAATAATTTATGAAAAAAATGGACTCAGATATAGTTTGACCACGCCCAGTAAAGTTCCAGACAGTAAGCATTCGAACTAAATTACCAAATATTAGTCTAATGCGACCAAAACCGTCTTAAATATAAAACTTTTATTGATTCGAAGGCCTGAAAACGCCCCCTTTTCAAACCCATTTTTGCCGAGTTTTAGTTTTATACGACCAGAACTGTCTGAAGTATGTAATTTTCATTGATTTGTGGGCTGTGAAAGGAAGTGTGGCAAACAGTTGTTTATCCGTAAACAGTACTCGTAAGCAATCTACTACTTAAATTTCAACTTAATCCGTTGAGTCGTTCATGAGTGATGAAGCTACAAATGAACACCATTTTATTTTTATTATCCTTACAAATAAAATTACCAAAAACCGTAGATAATTTAATTTTGAAATTTTTTTATTTAATTTAATTCTTACATGGGAAAGGAAATTCGTACATTTTGGTGCTGTCGACTTCAATCTTATATAAATCACAAATCTATTTTTGAAAATGGTTAAGCAGCCAATTTTACATAGTAAAATTAACATACTGGCGTCAGTTTTGAAATAGCGTTAATGTCTAAAAAAAATCCGGCTTGAAAAAACTATTGAAAAAATACCCTCGAAAATCGCATTTTTACGTGTAGACCATTCAGTTTTTGGAATTTCGACTTTTTTTTAGCCTACCTGTGCTTATTGAATACCATGTTTATTAAAAACCTGACCTTGCGGGGAGGATCAAAAATACTTTTGCAAAATGTATATACCAGAAAGGCTATCTACTATATATTTACTATACATATACATACATATTTATAGGCATACAATCAAAATCCAAAGAGCTCAAATTGAAAGAAAAGTACCAATAACAAAATAAAAAATAAAGCTTATGGCAATATCGAAAAATAAAAAGCGATCTAGTGAGAAAAGCATCGACTTGGCAACACTGATTATAATCTATCTTCAACTTTTTATCGTAAATATTTCAAACTGCGGATCTAGTTGTGGCAAAAGGCACTTCCAAATCATTAAATGAAACATTAAGGAATTAGACGTTGATAGTATTAAGACATCCTTAAATGATATTAAAGTTGTTTTCTAATAAATGTGCTTAGAAATTTTTTTCGGTAAGACAACGATGTATGATAGTAAAGATTCCTCAAGTATTTGTTTTGTTATAAAGGCAGCTAAAACTAAGCTTAAAACAACTATTTAACAATAATAATAGTTTTAAATTATACAATTTTAATGAAACCACAACCAAAAATAATATATAAAAAAAAGGATATAAAATAAGTTTAGCAGGCAGCATAAGCATAAGCAGGCAGCTAAAGTTAAAACAAGACAAGCTTAAGTAATAACATCAAAAAACAATGAACACAAAATATATGAACAAAAACACCAAAGCGAGTAATCGGGCGGGCAGGTAGGCAGGCAGAAAGCACATCTATCATTGCTGAGGCGGCATAACAACAACATTTGGATGCTTCTCTTCCAGATGATAGACGCACCTATTCTGCTTGTTGAGTGTATATGCGGTGGCATCGGTCAAGGCGTGCGGATTAGTGGTGGAGTGCAGACGTATGTCGGTTATTTCTAGTTTGCGTTTGCATGAATTGGTGTTTGAGTTCGTGTTGTTGGAGTTAGAGTTAGAGGTAGTAGTAGTAGTTGTTGTTGGTGTTGTTGTTGTTGTGAGTTTAGTTTTTGATGATAGTGTCATTGATGGATGGTGTATTGCTGCTGTTTTTCTTATACTATTAAAGTCACAATTACTTTTACTTTTGAACAACAACAATTTCTGATTAGCTAAAGTCGAACGTGCATTGTGTGTATTGGGACTAGTTAGACTTCTAGTACAAGCTGTACTAGTATAAGAAGAAGCAGATGATGAAGAAGAGGATGTGCTGAAGGAGCACATTGACTTAGGTGTTTGAACATACATATTTTCCGCCAATTTTCCGCCCATAAAGAACGGATGATTACGGCACTTGTACATGAAGAAGCAGAATGCTGCCAAGCACGGTATAACGGCAAAGAAGAAGACGTACAAGAAACGCTGGAAGGCTTGGTGACCTAAAATTAACAGTAAATTAAATAAAATAAACTCTAGCTCAAGTATGTAAATTGCAAAACTTACTGTTGGGATTAGTCGCAGGACCGCTATCTATGGAGCCACCTGGACCTGGCAACATGCAAGTAGGTGCCGCAAAGCCAACGTCACAGTGGCAATTCCCACGACTGTTGCACACACCATTGCTGTTACAATTCTGTGGACACTCTTTGCCCATGCCAGCCTCGCGCACCTGCGACACCAGCAGACACTGCTGATTGACACACATTTTATCGTCGCCACATTTGGCGCCATTCGGCGTCAGTCCAGGATCAGTGCTCGTCAATCCCAAGTCAACGAGTGCCGTGCGACAGGGCACAATATTACCACCGTGATTAATGAAAGAGTGCGACAACACAGCAGCCGATTCCATGCCAAACTCCAGCCGCTCGTTTAGATGACGGCAGTGCAGCATACCGCAGGCGACATCCTCCGTCTTGCAGGGTATGAAAGTGTTGTTGAGCCGATTGTAGCCACAGTTGCCCCCACGTTTGCCCTCTGTGTTTTTCCAGTAACAATGTTCTGAACTTTCGCCAGTTGATCCCCAAAGTATGCGACACTGATTCGAGTGCGAGCGACAGTTGCCCTGATAGCAGTAGGCACTGCCACCGTCACACATCTCGGTATCGCGTTTGAACACATCCAAGGGGCAGTATTCCGATTCACCGGTACAGTATTCGGGCAGATCGCATTCATTCTCCGCCAAGCGGCACTCAAAACTGGCTACTTTGGGACGACATGTATTTAAGTCACAGCATTCGCCAGTGGCACAAGAGGCATTGGTGTGTAGCATGCAGGTGTAGGGATCACAGCATGTATTCTCACAGTAGCTGGGCAGTCCGCAGTCGCATTGCTCACCTGGCTCTACGAAACCATTGCCACATTGTGGCGAGTCAAAAAGTTTTGTAGGTTTGTTGCGCAGGCAGTAGTTCATGCCGCGTGAGAAAGCAATATTAAGCTGATCTATGCTGCAGCTGCTCCAATGCACCGGCACTACCGAGGTACTCGAGGCAGACATTATGCATTTTTCGTCCTGGCATTTGCAGTCCGGTGAGTCGTGTTCCATGCCAAAGTTATGACCCATTTCGTGGGCCATTGTCGTGGCTACAACGGCAATGATTTGACTATGTTCCATGGACACACCGCCAGAGTACTCATGCGTGCAGATGGGTCCCTTAAGGGCTTTGCCTAAAGTGAAAACAAATGAGATTGCTTAAGTAAGTTTAAAAGAATCGCTAGTATCCTTTGAATCCTCCAAAAAACAAATGCAGGAAATTTGCTCTCTCAAGATCGACGGTGCGAAAATTATGCCTTCACAAAAAAGTGACATGTGGCCAAAAACATTAGACATTAGGGGTATTCACGATTCAGTGCACTTGCCAGTGCAGTTGAGGACATGTACAGTTGTGCAGTTAGGTTTTCGTGAACACACTACCATCACTATTTCAAAGCTGTCAAAATTTTTCAATGCACACAAGTGCACAACTGCTCAAGTCCTCAAGTTTAAGGCAATAGTAGAAAAACACTTGTGCAGATTTTTGACGTACGTGTATTTTGTTTTTGTTAAGTGCACACGTCTTTTTTCAAAATACGTCAGTGAATTTTGCATGGTACAAACAATTTTAATAATAAATTGAAAAAATTTTTATAAATTCTTACTAAGAACTTAAGTCAAATAATTATGAAGTTGATAAAAATGAAACAACAGGGCGGCCTGTTGGACACTGATAAAGACATTATCGCTATACTCGCATTTACAAATGGAAGGCGGATTTTTAATTGCAAAATGTACAGCTACTTTTCACCCACAGAGAGCGAGCAACAGTTTCGTATATTATAGAGTAAAATTTTTTTCGAAAGCCAAAAGACCGAATATTTTAATTAAACGAATTATCATAAACTGTGCGACAAGGACAACGATTACCACACGATTACGATTGCAGTAATCTTTAAAAATAAAAAAAACAGGATTACAATAAAAGTAATCCTTCATCGAATGAGCTAAGATTACGGTTGCAGTAATCGTAGTTTTGAAAAAGTAGGAGATTGCATCAAGACTACTGAAGAGGAAATGTAGCTATTTTTGAAAAAGGCTGTCTAGTCTGTTGTGTGATTGACTTTTTACTTGACTTTTTGGCCCAAAGCTCCAAATTTTAGCCATGAAAAATATTGAAAATTGTTATAAATAAAAAATGCTTATTTTTTATAACTTTAACAAAATTACGGTTATACAAAAGAAATAATTTTCGTGTTTTCAAACTATGGGAAAAAATCAAATAAAATTGAATGTCTGTAAAAGTGACCTCCTCTGATTACACTGATGTATTGCATGAGGACATTATTTTGTGCTTTTCTTTTTTTTGTTTATACCTCTGTTTTACATTCTTAAAAACGTAGTAGCAAAGTTTTTTGAGATCCCACTTTGAATTTTTGAAATGTTTCCGTCAAATATCAACATGTGAGCATTTTCAAACAGGCGTCACGTATGATTTGTACGAAGAAATATTAAAAAAAAGAATGAAAAAGTCTAATTTTTAAAAAGGTTTCTTCATATTTGCGTAGTAACTAAATAGTACTATATTAAGTAAAAACAATGACAAAAATCGACCCTAAGGATTTAAAGATACAAGCAATAATATGTGCTGGCGTTACGTAACAAAAAACAGAAGTTATTTTTAACTTGCATTACAAAATTTGCAAAAATCTCTGAATTGGGCAAGACTTTTTGCATAGAAATTTTTTTAGAAGGATTTGAAATAATATAAGTTTATTTCCCAAATGATCAAATTTAAAAATCTACTCTGGTTTTTTTTATTAGGCTTTTTGATCTGGCTTGACGTTAGTTAAATTTCCGTTTTAATTGGATAATTAGGTAGTTAAGTAATTATGTGATTTAGTAGTTAAATAACAAATTTAATATATTTTTTTTCTTGCCTCAATCATTTTTTCATTATCTTAAGCCAATCCCTTCTATTTTTACTTAAACAAAAGGTTTACTAAACATTCATTTACGAAAAAAACTACATTTGTGAAACAGTGCCAGTGGCACAGACAGCTTTTGGTTGTGAAGGGGTTCGTAAAAATATAATAACCTTAAAAAAGTACATTTTTGAATACCTGATGACATGACTATTTTGTGAAGCCGAATGTCATATTACACAGCTTTAATTTGTTGAAGCGTTGAAAAACGGTAGGTAGGTAAAAACAGTATGGGCTTGTTGCATTGAACTGAAACAACACCGAATTTCTGGAAGCTACACATGTCACTATATCTCTAGTTGTTGTTGAACGATTTAGAAAAATTAAACACAAAACCAAACCAAATTTGGATAACTTTCTTGAGAAAAATAAGAATTTTTGGCAATGCATATACATTTGGATTTGTGCTTAACTTAATATTAGAAACAATTCACAATAACGTAAGATATTTGGTAATGTTCCCATTGCTCTGGAGGGGGGTCCAGACCCGATGACTGCCCCATATCTACGCCACTGAACAGTGCAGACGATTTGATCATCATGGTAAATTAATTTAAGTATAAATTGCTTAAATTAATAAAATTATAATGTTTCTCTTAGATAATATCATAAAATAATAAGTTTGTAATAAGTTTAATTTTTTGGTCACGGTAGACATTTCTGTGGAAATGTCCATATTCAAGAGGGAGTATTTTTGTTATTTAATGACCAAGTATTCAAAACGAGCCACTAAGACATAGTTTCCAGCGAGTATCTAGTTTTCTTTGCCTTTATAAAAGACTTATGCTTTTCCTTCAAATTGATCAATTCAATTTAAGCAATGCGCTTAAAACTGTAAATTTTATAAATTTAAAAAGTCATGTTTTTGGAAACACCAAAACTTTGCAGGAATGACTAGCAGTCCTGTTCTGAATTCCAATTTAGAATTGCTTGAATTGAATTCAATTCCATCATATACTTTTTAGATTTGTTGAAGAAAATCGCTTGAATAAGGATTCCAAAATTTTCACAATGATTCAACTGACTACCACTTTGCGGTGTCTGGCCGAAGGAGGTTATCAGCTTTAAGTGCATTATGAGGCTAACATTGCATTAGGAAGGAACACAGTGCCAAAAGTATTAACAAATATGTCTTATATTTCCATGACCTCCATAAACATCAGCATCGCAGTTTCTAGAATAATTTTTATATTTTCCCCTAGTTAAAATTTAGCAAATTCCGAACGGAATTGGATTTCAGAACAGGACTGTATGGCTGTATAACTGCTAAATTAAATGAAATTTTTAAGAAAGGAACAAGTAGTTTTTAATAAGCGAAACCTTTTTGGACTAATTCAAAATTTATCCGAATTGAAAGTGCTGAAGGTTCAAGTTTTTATTTGTTTAGTGTTTTTTTTTTAAATTTCACCCAGTTTTTTTTAAAGCAATTGCAAAATTTAAAATATGTTTAATATTCTTTCCAAATGTGAAAATGTTTAACTTTCCCAAATTAAATAAATGAAATTTAGAAAACAGACATTTCTTTATTGATTCAAATATTCGCAAATTCTTTCTGATTTGTGCACGGTTAAAAATTGTGCACTACTTTTTAATCCAAACTTTGGTTTAAAGGAATTTTTAATCCAAAAAGTACTATTTTTTTAATCCAAACATTAGTTTAATTTAGCTGGGTCTCAAACTCATGTTCCTGAAAATAGCTTACTTGCATTCGTAATGATGCAAAATAAGCGAAACTATGTTAACAACTGAGTTGGACGAGTGGATAAGGTATTGGACCAGCACATCAGAGGACGTGTGTTCAAATCACGAACTGGTCAGAATATTTTTTATTTTTATTTGATTTAGCTGGGTCTCGAACCCATGTTTCTGCTCGCTTGCTTACTTACTGCAAGCTTACTTGCATTCGTTATGATGCAAAATAGGCTTAACTTTCTTGACAACTGAGATGGACGAGTGGATAAGTCTTTGGACCAGCACAACATAGGACGTGTGTTCAAGTCATGAGCTAGTCAGAAAATTTTTTTATTTTAAGTTGATATTTATATTGCTTTTTTAAACTTTTTGCGGATTGAAAACTAATCTTTTTTGGATTGAAAAATTTTAAACTTTCCTTGGATTAAAAAATAATCTTTTTGTAGTGTTGTCCTATATGTAATCCAAAAATTTTTTAAATTTAGTCCAATATTTTTAACCGTGTGGCAATCGAAATATTGGTTTTTATTGATCATATACATTTTTTTTATTTCTGTGTTTTTGTTACCATTCAACGCATTAAAAAGTTTCATTATAAATCTTTTTGGACAAAATTTGTTGACGGCCTACTTTTATGAAGAGCCTACTTTATGAAGAGCATAGTGTACATTATCATCTGTAATGTACACTATGCATATACGGAAGAAATTTTCATGGCATAATTTTAGGGAGTTTTAAATATAGCTTACTATTTTTCTACAATTCGCACGAGAGATTTGTCGCACGATTGCGCTGAATTTAAATAAAATAGAACATTGGTGAAGTGTTTTTTTTACAAAATGATAACACTTTTCTTTTATAAATTAGTTAGAGACAAAATTGAAAATAGATCAGTCTCAGTTTTGCCAAATTGAATCTTGTTTCTGAGACATATTTTGATTCAGTTTGCAGTCTTATTAATTTTTCAAGTTTAAAGAACTGTTAATGCCGTTTAACAGAACCTACCCACAACACCGCCATTAAACTGCTCCTTCGTCAGTAGCTGCGCGTTGTCGTTCGGATGATCCAACACCAATTTTGTGCGTCGATAGTTCAAAAAATTTCGCAGCGTCACGTCGCCATCGTTTGAGAATTCAATTTCGTTCGATTCGTTCCAGATAACAACACCAACCAAGGCAACAAATATATTCAATGGAACATATAGCTGTTTTAAATAAAAAAATTTTCAATACTTAAATAACTCAAATTAAAATGTGGTAGCAGCGAAAAGAACTTGCATAGCTCTAAAATAAATGAACTCGTACGTCCGGACCTGATCTTAGCATAACAACTTACAGCATTTATAATATTAGCCAAGTCCTTGCAGTGGTTATGAACCTTCTTCATGTTCTCACCGAAGGATTTGTAGACTTTATTGTCGACAACTATAACAAGCTCCACATACGACGAGTGCTTGTTGGCATTAAAGGGACCACGTATTACGTTGCTGTCGTCATACGAACGTTTGTACTAGGAAAAGACAAAAATAGGATTACTCTCAACACAAAAAATGTTAACTCTTCATTGCGACTTACCCTTAAGATACGATTAAATTCAGAGCCATCAATGTGGTTAAGATTGTAAGCGCTACCAGCAGCGAGCTTGTTCCAGTCTATATTTTCATCAATATGATGATCGTGTGTGTGATCATCGATGGAGCTCTTGTAGCCGCAGGTGGCTTCTTTATTCAACATATTCGAGTGCCTGCAAGGGGCGAAAAAGAGAAATTGATTAAAATCCATAAGCAAAGTAAACTAAAAAATAAGAATACTTTAATAAAGTGAATACGGAAGTTTCTTTTAGAAAATAAAAACAAATATTTATCGAAATATTGAAAATAATTACTTTCATTTGTTTATATGCATAGCGTGTCAGGCAAGAAAAGAAGATACACTAAGAAAATCTTATAAGTTATCAGTGCAATAATATATGTTTTCTAAAATAATGCACGAAATTTTTAGAATCTTTGCCAATGATAAAAAGGACCTACAAAAAGCTACGGCTACATAATAAGCTTTGACATTTCTTTCTCTTTAAAGTAAGAAAATGCTAAAAGTTATCAGAGCGATACCAAAAAGTTTTTTTTTAAGTATTTAAATAAATTTTAAGAATTTCTGTCTTTAGTAAATATGACATTTTAAAATATTTCCTTACAATAATTTCAGATCATTTTTTTAAACAGAAGCTTTGGGCCAATTTTTCAGTGCGAGCTTAAACTCTAGTCAAATTAAACGTTTAAACTCCGTTTAACTAGATATTTTAGCATTCTTTAAAGATAAATTGACTTAAATTATCATATAATGTGTTTCTTTTTTGCCTTAACCGAGTTTAAACGTCCAATTTTGGTGAACTAAACCTCAGTTTAATTTGACTATAGTTTAAGCTCGCACTGAAAAATTGGCCCTTAGTATCTAAAAAATAAACATTTTCTTTGTATGTATGTAGCTATTAAGCTTAAATATTTGTAAAAATATTGTTTTTCCAACTGAATGTAGACACAAAAAATATTTTGTTTATTTTACGTCAAATAAATAGATACGAAGGTAAATAAAATTGTTTGTGTGCCCGAAAATACAAATAAAGGACAAGGCTTTAACACATTTATTGCCAAAGCCAACAAATTTTTTCTCTAAATAAATGCTCTAGCTTTTAACCTTTAAGGCATTAAAAAATATCATGGTATAACATTACCGATTGCTTGAGGCTTCCTCTTTAAAATGTCACAGACAAAATTGTTTTGAATGTTCACAATAAAAATAAAGGACAGTTTTTATAATAGAGTACCATTTATTAAACGTTTTTTTAAAAAAAGGTTATATATTGGACACTAAAATCGTGCCGGATCGTTGCAAATGATGCAAACAATGCAATTTGTATATTCTCTTTCTAAAGCAGTTGAGATTTTTTTCAAAAGCTGATATAGCCAATTCATAAAAACCATTTTTATACAGTAGTATTTTAAAAAAATCTTAGTGTATTTCTACCATAGCTGTTAAATTGCGATTACGGTAAGTAATCGTTTAGATTATTAGGCCTATTACGGTTCACAGCAATACACTGCTGTGTCTTATTTTAAGTATTAGCAATTCACATAATAAAAACAGAAATTACTGTTGTGTTGTGAACCGTAATAGGCGAATATATTATTAAAATAATCTTTTCTAATAGAAACAGTTAAGAACCATATTGTCTCGTGTTTCTCAACCGATTTGTATAGTTTTTTCTTAAATGAATAAGAGTAAAAGAAGGAGTGCATTGAATATTTTTTATAGAAATTCACTTACTTTAACCCTTTCACGCGTAAGGGACACATTTGTTCCACATAATATTCATTATTTACAGTAATACTGGCTAAGCAAAACCATTCTTCGATTTATATTTTTAAATTTTATACTACCTTTTCTAGCTAACGCAATGGCAACACTAAAAGAAACCTATTATCTGTCAAAAATGTATTATATTTTGTATTTTTTATAATATTTTTATAAAGTTTTCTATATGACCTTGTTATTTATTATGTTGATTTTTTATGATTTAAATACAAATTCTAAATGTTTGATAGTTTAAATCATACTTGATTTTAAATACAAATACTAGTTGTTTGATAGTTTAAAATCGTTTTTTGAGCTTTAGGTCAGGTTAGAACAACTAACTGCTCTATTGAATTTTTCTAAAGAAACAACAACAACATTTTCAATATGAAAACATCACTAGCTGATTTTATTGCAATTTCGGCCCTGCTATGGAAAACAATCGCTTTCGGAGGTAACAAAGCTTCATAAACACATGCACTCATATGCTATATTAAAAACTATATGTACACCAATTCATTGAATATGTTTTATTTAAATATTGTTTTAAATCAATAAAATCACAATAAAATATACAAAATTTAATTGACTTTTTAATAAAGTTCACAATTTTTAAAGTTAATTAAACAATAACAATGGCTTTGTTTTTACGTATAAAAACTCTGTGGAGAGTTGGGGAGTCAATAGTGCAATTTGTTTATATAGCTGTTTGATGAAAAGAACTGGTAACAGAACAGTTAATTCTGTTCAAATATAAACTGTAAAAACTGTTAATTCAACCAAAAATTATCAACAGTTGATCAGCTGTTATTTTGACATTTTCGTCTGTTGGATGGGATCAAAAAGTGAATTCTGTTGTTTCAAACCATGAATTGTTTGATATCATAGCATTTTTTATCTATGTATGTTTACGAATAAAATTTAAAAAATTTTTTGGTATTTTAGGCTAAATGTATTCAAATAATCAAAAGGAATGAAAAATATTCTTTAAAAGTAGTCATGTTATTTGTTTTATTACTTTTGATTTTTTTTTATTTTGTGTAATGTCAAGTAATCGTAGTTACAATTTGATTATTTGTAACTGTAATCATTTAATTGGGCCAAACAGAATTATTTCAATATTTTAATAGGATAGGTTTAGGTGGCGGCAGGTCTTTAGACCGGCCCACTTAGACCAAATTATTGGTCCTTTGTGATACCACAGAATGAAAGAAGGGAGCAATCAAGTAAAACTATGTTCTTAATCAGCCCGATTCTGAATAATTTTACCCGGGGAATCGGAAAAGGAAGTTTTCATTTTTAAGATAAAGTCAAATCAAGTTACTAAGCGTTCCTCACCACAATCTTTCCTACCACCACCAACTCCACATTTTCGTCGTAAATTGATGTGTTTTAAAGTTATTTTTGATTAGAAATAAGAAAAGAAAGGTCAAAGCCTAGGACCATCACTGTCCGGCCAGGATTCGAACCCGGGACTCCTTGGTGACAGTCAAGCACACTACTAATAGACTATCGAGGCCGCCACTTTTTTAATAAAAAGAATCTAATTACTAATTACTTAGAATGGTAATCATTATTTAACAGCTGATTTTTACTGATAAAGGATAAAATTAGCGAAAAAATTAAATTTGGAATATTTGCTTTCGGAAAAAGTTTAATGGTATAAAAAGTACACGGTTTTGCGTCATTTGCGATAGTCAGATATTAATTTTCAGGGTTTAAGATAAAGCATTTAAAAAAGTTAAAAAAAGGGTTTAAGTACATGTAGCCCAAAACGTTATATAATTTTTTTCGAATGAGATTAAAAGTTAGAGCCTTAAGCGCTTAGAAAAAAACGAGTACTTTGGTATTAAATGGGTTAAGGTAAAGATTAATGCAGGCTAGTCAACAAGGCATACTACATCAAGAAGAAAAAAAATACAAACAAATATTCAATGTGTGCTTTGAAAAAAAAAAACACCAAACTTAATTCAGGAAGGAAAATAGTGCTTCAGATTAATTGACAGATTGATAAGCCTTCCACGAACTGAGAAGTTCAATCAATAGTTGTATTGATATGTATATAATAAATTTTTTAAAATTAATAGAATGGAACAATATTTCAGGTTCTTTAAACAGCATAAAATAATGCAGCTTTTGTGGGAAAGTCTTCGAGTAAGTTTTAAAAGTGAAAAAAAAAATATCAGGATGTAAAATATACTTTTGACATTTATAGCAATAACTTGCTAAGATTTTAGGTGTCAACACGACTAAAAATTTTGATATCAAATAAATCAAATACACATTTTAAGTTTTAAAAAATTCAATCAATTTAACCAATTTAAACAATTAAATTAAAACAAAAAGTTCATAAATTAATAGCCAAAAACATACCGAAATAAAAAATGTTCATCCTGCAGTCGTCCATCACGGCCAGAGTATATAAAGTAGGTATCAGTGCCATCGAAGACAACTCCGTTAACACCACCATTGCACGTGGATACCGCAACACGCGAGTCTGGCTTGCCACGAACTGAGCCCTAAAGAAAAACAAACAAAACAAAAAACAATAAAAGGTATGTACAAAATATTGATTAGAAAATCATTCTAGAGTGAATTTTTTATGCATAAGGATTTATTTTACACACCTGATAATGACACAGCTCAACATCAGTCTTTGTAAAATTGCTAATAACGTGACCGGCGGATGCTTTCGAATTCTGGTAACGTAAAAAATGCTCATCTGGCAGCAGGTTGTTGTTGAGCTGAAGGTCAGCATAAACGCGTTCGCCATGATGATGATAGGAGAGGGTTATGTGCGATGCATGAAGGCCATTCTAAATTTTTTAAATAAATTAAAATATTGAAATATGGTAGTTGCAGAGCAGGACGAATTTTTTAACTGTCTTATGCTATCAAAACCCTGCAGTGTAAGACTAGTCAGCATTAAAACATGAGTAGTATTTATACTATTCAAAACAAACTAGTTTATATTTTGTCACGATTTACTAGTTGCAAAAGTAGTTTAAACCCAACTAGTTTTTGTCAAGTCACATTAAACCAGTTGTAAAACTAGCGAAAATCAAACTATACTACATATTATCAAAATCAACCAGTTCCAAAACCAGTTGGAGCTGGGTACCCCATTGGAACGAACTAATAATAAACAAATTAAAACATATAAAAACTAATTTAAAAACATGCAGTATACCATAAACATGGTATTTCATCAAATAGCTTTAACTTTAGCCTTTAGCTAATATTTTGTTGTAAAAATATATGTTCTTTGAACCTATGAACTATTGAAAAAATATGAACCTATGAACTAGTTTTAATTCGATAATTACTATATTGGTTAAAAACTAGTCACAACCCAACTAGAACTTTACTTCACATAAAAAATGAGTTGTTAACTAGTTGAAACCTTATCTATAGTAAGACAATTGTCTTTTCCAATGACATCACCACGTAAAAAATACCAGTCGGTTCTATGAGAATAGGACATAAATCGAACTAGTTGTTGGATATTTCCAACTAGTTGTTGACTGGTATAAATCTAGTTGATTACACTGCAGGGAACATAAAATATTTCCAAGTGAGACTTGTGGCGGCGCACAGTGTGAGATATTCTTAATCTAGCGTCGCAAAGTTTTAAGAAATACTTACTTAAACACAATCGCGTCGGAAGCGAATTTCATATGGGGGGGCAGTACAAATGGGGGGGCAGTACAAATGGAGGTGCAAAAAAAGTTCACCAAAATTTCTTCACATGAAACATGAAGAATAGAGAAAGAAGAGGAAAATATATAATACAAAAATATTATCGTTGTAAAAAAACTGATATTTTGAATAACTTTTCCTGTTAAATTGTTTATCTAGCTAAAAAAGTGGGACGGCAACTGCCCACCTTGCCCCCCCGCTTCCGACGCCAATGCTTAAACAATTTTTTTTCTCCGAAACATAGGCAAACAGCTCAGAAAGTCATGTCCAAACTTGCAAAGTGATTGGTTAATAGTTAATTTTTAAACAGAAGTGGAAAAATTTTGTTTTTTTTTGTATATTTTTTTAATTATTTTAATTAGCCTCACATAAGATTTTTTGTATTAAATGTATTGATTAACGTTGATAACTTCAATTTGTATAATCTTAATATTTATTTTGTAATAAATAATTTTCACAAAAGTCAATTAAATAATATACTAAAAAATTAGGTGCTTAAATATTCAAGGATGTATAAAAATAATCCACACAAAGTATAGCAATAAATAAAAACGAAACAAAAATTATATAGCAATTGGTTGGACCGCCAAATATCATATTTAATAAATTCATTTGCAGGGTTTCGCATATTTTAAAATATTTTTCATTTCAGGAAGTACAATGATTCATAACGAAAGTCAGGCAGGCATTCCTTAGCACTTACGTATTGGTTTAAAAAATGAAAATGTAAGGAGAAATTTGGACTAAATTAAAGTCCAAACTAAAGTATATATTTTGAATAGGTGAACAAAATTTGACAAAAACATTATTAAAATATTAAAGTTTTTTCTAAATGACCTTGTTATTTACTATGTTGATTTTATATGATTGAAATACAAATTCCAAATGTTTGATAGTTTAAATCATACTTGATTTTAAATACAAATTCTAGTTGTTTGATAGTTTAAAAACGCTTATTGAGCTTTAGGTCAAAGTTAAAACAATTAATTGTTCTAAGGAATCTTTCCAAAGAAACAACAGCAACAACAACAACAACAACAACAACGTTTATTCAATATGAAAAGGAAAAAAATCACTAGCTGATTTTATTGCAATTTCGGCCTTGCTAAAGGCTTCATCAGAAATCTTTGTGATATCCGTGCAAGCGCGCACTAGCGCACTGCACTACAGAGGCGATGAGATTTTTAAGTGTCAATTTCTCAGTTTTTTCCCATTTCACATTCTCACATTTGTTGTTGTATTTTTGCTTTATTTTAGTCTTTATGCTTATGTTATTATTAAGGAGTGCAACTGTCTGCTGGAAGTCTTCCACTAACAAAGCATGGTTACTGAAGTTATTTTTTTAGATTTTTGCTGATATATTTTCAGCTTGTTTCTGTTTGGTCGTGCTCTACCATTTGATTAAAGTTGTTTTTTTTAAATTAATTAACTAATTAATTGTTTTAACTTTGACCTAAAGCTCAAAAAACGATTTTAAACTATCAAACAAGTAGAATTTGTATTTAAAATCAAGTATGATTAAAACTATCAAACATTTAGAATTTGTATTTAAATCATATAAAATCAACATAATAAAGGTCATTTAGAAAAAATTTTAATTAAATGGTAGAGCACGACCAAACAGAAACAAGCTGAAAATATATCAGCAAAAATAAAAAAAAAACTTTAGTAACCATGCTTTGTTAGTGGAAGTCTTCCAGCAGACTGTTGGACTCCATAATAATAACATAAGCATAAAGACTAAAGTAAAGTCTTATTTTAACCCTTTTAAAGATCGCGCATACAAAAAAAAAAAAAACAAACAACACAGCAAGCAACCGCAACTTGCTGCCATGAAGTCTGGACAGCTACTGAAAGTTTGTTCCTTTTTTGCGTTGAACTCAAGCTTTTCTTCAAGTGCAAACTTTTGAAGCAAAAGCTTTACAACTACAAACATAAAAGAATGTAAATTTGGGCTTCCTTGTATAAGAAAACTCTGAAGTTAAAGAAAAAATTCAAAGGATTTGGATGTGACGAGGCGTATGACGAATAAAAAAAATTTAAAAACTAGAAAAATGATAATTTGGAAAATTTCTATTTCGTAGCGTAGGTTCAACTTTAACCTTATGCACTTTTTTGAATAAATGTTATTTTTTCTTGATGTTTATAAAACAAAATAATCTCCTGAGTGGTATTTTTCACTTTTTCTTTAAATATTGCAAGAAGTGCCGAGAAAATGTAAACAATAAGGCTTTAAATCAGTGCTGGGCGCCCTATAGCTCACTGAGCGCTCTCTGAGCGTAACTTTTCACATATACACAAAACTCACAACAAAAGAGAATATAATTCAGTCCAAGGCTCATTTATAAGGTTGTGGCACTTGAGAGTGAGCTCGATCGAACTGTCAGAAAGGATGACAAGAAAGAGGCTGTTCAGACTTGACTCAAATGAGGCGACTCACTTGCCTCATTTTGACGTCTACTGGCGAAGGGAAAAGCGGGAAGGTGAAATGTTACGTGAGGCAAGTATTTTAAAAATTTTAAAAATTTTGCGACTCATTTTGACGTACGTCAGAGTGAAAATTGTTATGTTGAAATTTTTGCTCTTTTTAGTTTGTTCTGGCGCGAATTAATTTTGTTTATTCATTGTTGTTCGCAAATAAATATTCTTTTAATTGTAAGAACTTGAGCATTTAATAAATCAAAAGAAAACAAACGAAAAAAAAACAATTAACGCCAAAATGATGCAGCCTCAAAGTGAGGCAATAGTTTGTGTGTGAACACCTGATAGCTAACTTATGTCAAAATGAGGCAAGTAAATCGCCTCATTTGAGGCAAGTCTGAACAGCCTCAAATGAAGAAAATTAATGCTTAGAACCAGTGTTGCTACATGGTCCGATATATCGGGTTTGTTACGATTTTCAGTCTTGAATCCGATGATCCGATATTTGACCCAAATGTTACGATTTCTGGAAAAGTAGATCCGATATCTGATTTTGCATATATTTTTTTAATAAAGCAATATATATATATACGTTAAAAATTAATATTTTTCCATATAGAATCTTTATAGTGACATCTTATATATTGGTAGTTTTTGCTTGCCTATGAGCAACAACATTTTTCGTTCATTTACTAGAAGCAAAATGAACGTTGTTGTTGTTTTTCAGAGTTTCACAAATCCGACGTGCATTCGACGAGCTGATGGCAAAAGTTACGATATGAAAAGTTTGTTCATGGCAACACTGCTTAGAACAAAGAAAAGCACAGTGACATTTCGAGCAAAGGCGGGAAAAAGAGTGCATTTCTCTCAAGTGCCACAAACTTATAAATAAACCTTGATTCAGTCGTTCGCTGACGGTGAAGCTGTGAAGACCTATGTCGGAAATTTTATGTCAAATATTTTTTATTTCTTAGAATTGTATATTATTCGAATATATTAAGGTATAATATAATTCATACATATTGCCTATTAAGATTCTTTGCATTCTTTTTTTACATTATTTGTATTCATTAATTTTCTGATACTAAATTTTATGAGGTTTTTATTATAATTTTAATGATTCGTATATATTAGAATTTAATAATATTAAAACAAAACAACTAAAAAACTGTAAATAATCACATATTACAGTGTGTTTGGCGGTACTACTTACGAATCTAGATAATTGTGACAATTATTTCGCTCAGTGTGTGCTATTCGAGAGCGCACCAATACTAACAAAACGAAATTTAATGTGACTGTGTTAGAATGCCCAGCCCTGCTTTAAATTTAAATTTTATAACTTTTTTGGAAATACATAGTTTTAGCTTTTTACACTGTTGTAAACAAATGCTTTACAGTGGCTGCGGAATTTTGAGGAATTTTTGACAAATGCTTTTATTGTGTATGATATGCCAAAAACGCCAATGTGAAAATATATGGTTTTGAGTTTTTAATTGCATCTTATGCAATACAATGCAAAGAATTTTCCCTTAAAACAAAAAAATCCAATTTGGTTTAGAAAAAATCACAAAAATTTACATTTTTATGCTTTTTGGGAAATCGAGTTTAAAGATTCAAATGGTTCAGAAAAATTGAAAAATAAACTTTATAAAA
This sequence comes from Dichetophora obliterata, assembly GCA_963920525.1. Classification (NCBI taxonomy): domain Eukaryota; kingdom Metazoa; phylum Arthropoda; class Insecta; order Diptera; family Sciomyzidae; genus Dichetophora; species Dichetophora obliterata. The sequence continues at coordinate 232,602,356 of OY986435.1, read as the reverse complement.
CTTCTTTTTGGAACTAGATGGTGCATGCCTTCATAAGAAACAATTATAATTTGGTTTCCGTTGCTCAACAAAATCATAAAAATAAAATACTTTTTGTGCAACCATTTAACGTTTATTGCTGTAAAATTGTGTTAAAATAATTGTAAAAATTTAAGAAAAATTTATATTCTAAAATGTATGGTAACATTATGGTAACAAATGTATATACGTTGCTCTTTAGCTGTTTCTAAATCTCTGAAATTTCTGTTTAGCACGTTTCGGCTGTCCTCATTTATTAGTAATATACAAGAATAATTTTCCGCGACAATGAGCAGGAAGCATAAGTCTAGTTGAGCAAAAACAATATCGCAATTATCTTCATTACCAAAGTTTTTACAGAATCGTATGCAAAAAATTTTCACAACCATTAAATTGCTTTATGCCAAAAACGCCAATGTGCACATGTTTTCACTAAAAGTGATTTTGTTTCCGCTACAGATGAGATAGATCAGTGAGTTTTTTTTTTCATGACTAAGTACATAATTAGCTGTGTATGTATGAAAAAATTTTAGGATACAAATTTTTTTTTAAATTTTTAAAAGTATTTTAACACAATTTTATAGCAATAAACGTTAAATAGTTGCACATAAATAATTTTTTTTATGATTTTGTTGAGCAACGGAAATCAAATTTTCACTGTTTATTACGAAGGCATGCACCATTCAGCTCCAAAAAGATATTTGAGAAAAAATTTCTTTTTCGATTTTTCTGAGCCATTTGAATCTTTAAACTCGATTTCCCAAAAAACCTAAAAATGCACATTGGCGTTTTTGGCATAAAGGGGACGATATATCATACGCTGTCATTAATGGGTTAAGTCAGAATTTGCCAAAAGGCAACATTGGGCATGAGAGGGTTAACTCAATATATGCAACATCTACTACAATTATATTTTTGCCTATGATTTTTTTTTTTGCGCATAAATAATTAAAATTATTTGTATCTTAAAATTAACTTGTACAATTTCGGCTGAGAAATCGGCGCCAATATCTCACTGTGCGCCGCGGATGCTGATCAAATAATTTCCTCGCTGGAGCTTCATGTTTTTTTTTTCAATTAATTAGTTTGTTAGAACACTTACTTCGACATCGAGTGTGTTTCGAATGGCTCTTTTATGCCTTCCATTATGTATTTGTGGACGTATCACTGAGTGAGTGGAAAATTCATTAAGAGCAGGAAAAAAGTCACCGTCGTTTCTCGGGACTGATGAATGTGCTGTAATAAAAAGAAACATAGAACACGTGAGAACAACAACATCTCTTTAAAAAACATAACAATAAAAATAATAGAATATATGTACATCAATAATAACGCAAACACATAACACCAACAAAAATTTCGATACACACAATTTATGTGTACAATAATTTTAATGTAATGACGTTTAAAGAGCTTTAACATTAAAAAGATCAGCAGAAAGAAATTTGAGATTGCGTTAATTGTCGATCAAAAGTTAATTTCGAGATAACTATGTGATAGACTTTATAATAGATCAAGCCTAATTATGCTTTGTTAGTCAAGGTTAAGTCCGGTTTTACATTACCAAAAACAATGAGCCAAGTCATTACAATGGAAAAACAACAATAAACAACACACAACACAAATTAGTTCAGTGAACAGGGCAAGATTTTGTAACGACAAACAGTCTCGAGCTTAGAAATACAATAGCTTGTGAACAAAGTGTAGAGAAACAAGATAAAGTAGGGAGTGAATGGAGCATTAACATGATGACAAACATGACAAATGAGATAAGTCAGAAATAGCAACAATAGGAAAACAGCAGCAGCAGCAGCAACAACAACAGGTTTTTGACACCTCTGTCAACGCAAGGACTTAATAATAGATAATGATAGATTTAAAGTACAAATTATAGAAATATACAAAAACATGAAATTGAAAAAAAAATTCTAAAAAACAAACAAAAAATATTAAAATCGAATATTAAATAGAGCATAGAGAGCAAAAGCAACTAAGAAAGAAAAGGTCTTTTGCAACTATAAAGTTTTATTATTTTTTAGAAAAACATTAAATATGAAAGCGAGCACTTAATATTTTCTGGGGAAAATATTGCATGCAAAAAGTAGAGTTCGCTAATGTGACGCACTATTAATTACATTTCGTTCACCAACATTTTCGAAGCATTCCTTGCAAGCCCTTCCAAATGTTGAAGCAAAGAAGAGGTGATGTTGGGAGTTTGGGAGAATTCTTTTTTTTTTCGCAGCTGAACTAGAAATGCTGGGAATTAACGCACAAGTCTCGCTGGTTTGTTTTTAAGTGGATGTTTCCAATTTTAATTCTGGGTAAAAGTGAAAAGCGTGCCACTTTGACTTATTAACGCATACACGCACAAACAGACGTTTTAATGAACAACATACACACACACAATAACACATAAGCATGTTAAAAAAAAACTTAAGGCATGACATGCAGACATTTAGTCAACCAAACAACAAAAAATGTGAAAAAACAACCAAACAAAAAATTGAGTTACATCTTCAGGAATTGCTTAACAAGGATGTTATTTTTAATCGCTTCTATATTATTTTTATGGCTTGTCGTACAAGCAAGGCCAAAGCTAGCTGTGTGTGCAAGTAAGTGTATAAATGCGGGCAACTCCTCTATTAATTGAGAGATAAATAAAATATCAAAATCGGTTTTGCCATGGTGTAAGAAATAGAGGTGTTAGTGAGTTTGACACTTCTCTCTCAAAATGATAAAATTTTTTTCCCCGCTCTTGTCAAAAACAGCTGATGGTGAATTGCAATGAAAACAAATTTTGTTAAATTCGTGTCTTTCTGCAAGTTTATAAGATTTTTACTGAGACTAAAGTGAGAATAAAGTGATATGGAAAACAATAAAAAATATGAGACGCTGTGCGTTATGAAAAAAAAAAAACAACAATGTGAATGCAAGACAATTTGCAGGCTGGCCAAGCTTCATGTCGGTGGCACCTTCCAGCGCACGTTTCTGATAAAATGGCCAAAACATTCAACGGCAAACTTGTCAAATCGGCGAAGACAACTGCAATAACTTTTTGACAATACAACACGGCAGAATTAATTGCATTTAATATTTATTTATACTTAATTCGCACAATAAAAACTATAGCACATCATCTAGCAACTCAAACAAATAACACAATTTGACAACTATTAACAGTTCTGCTCTTTCGCTCACAGTTTTTTGACAGAAGCAAAGAAATTCATGGTGTTGTCAAAAACTCACTAACACCTGGTTTTCTTACACCATGGTTTTGCCAAAATGGAATATTTCGAGTTTCACGACTCACTAACATGCAAGCGAATGTGTAGAAAGTTTGCACTAGTTAGCAACTTTTAGATATATTTTTAATTTTTGTTATATTGGAAAATTTTTATGTTTATGGCATGTTTTACAAACACAAACAATTCAGATTATAAGCTTTTTTATAGCTTTTCTTCCAACAACTTTGTTAATTTTGAAAGTGAGAAAATTATATTTTACTTGTTTATCGCTGGTAGTAAAACATGAGTGATGTTAAAAAATGTTAAATAAATAAACATTTTGGTTTAAGATTTTCAATTATTCGACCTTTTTTTAAAAAAATCCGATGGTAAAATATTCGAAAAATTTAATATCGGAATATAAATAATGAAAAATAGCCGGTTAGCCGAAAAGTAAACAAAAGAAAATTGGCCATTTTAGTTTTAGAAAGACTTTTCACCGATTTTTTTAAAATCAATTGTGTTGGTTGTGTTATAAAATGTTTGTGCACAAGTAATCGAGAGCTGGATCTATGAGTTTTATGTGTTTTCAAGAAACTTTACATGGAAATATCCAACTTTTGTTTTTATTCTATAGTAGGGAATAGCACTTTCTCACTTTTTTTTTCCTGATCAAACTTCCTTAGTGATGAAATCTTGCATAGCATCTATGTGTTCTATTGAAGTGACGTAATTACAATGTATTGAATACGAACATTTTGATATACTGTCTTGCAATTAGAGACATCTGGTTTCTGAGATATATATTTTTGTAGGAAAAGTCGGAGGGTTATCAAAATTAAATTTTTTTTACTTTTTGATTTTTAATAAAACAACTATTGAAGATACGGAATTGAAAAGTTCTACATTAATTTACATTACAGCACCGTTTTCATCATTGTTACACCGTTTTGTACTAAGCTACTGAGGCAATTTAGTGAATTAAAAAGAGTACACAAAAGTTTTTGGTTGATTTTTATAACAGCTCTTCAGTTTCTTGTTTAAGCAATGTAGTTTGCTTCAGTTCAGAGTATGCTGTTATTCCCATAAAATATTGAATTTTTTGTACATTTGGAATCTGGATTTGGAAAGGTAAAATCGAAGCATATTTTTCAGAAAAAATTCTTTTCGATAAATAAGTCGGTTGATCGGGAGAAGCGATCGAGTAGTGCGAAATTTTGTAACAGATAAGAAAAATTATGAATCGAAAAACAATCAGTGTAGACGCAAAAAGTTTTCAGTAATTGTGAAATTCGTCGTGTTTTACGTACAGCTAGCAACAGCACAAGAACCCTGCGAGAAATAAAGGCAGAATGCGATTTGAATGCTTATCGAAGCACTTTACAACTTACCGCTTTTCAAAGGTTCCGGGAACAATCGGTTTTCTGAAAGAAAGCCAACCCCTTGACTAACCAGCAAACATAAAGAGAATTGTAAGCAATTCGCTCGTAGCAACATGGGACGTAAAATGTAGCTTTTTGCGAATTTATGATTTCTTTAAATTTTCTTTTAAGACAATCATTTCTGATGAAAAGAAGTTTAACTTGGATAAACCAGATTACTACAATGGATACTGGTGGGATATACATGAACTCCGATATTTAAAAAAAAAAATTTGAAACGCATCGCGCGCCACTTAACGTTAATTCCCGCTTTTGAGTGGCCATCACAATCTCCTGATCTCAATATAATTGAAATTAATGTGGGGTAGGGTGCTTCAGTTCCAGCCCCGTATCTAGAACCCGAAGTCTGAGCATGCACAAGCATCAATATTTTTTATCTGCAACCAACACAATTGCTCTATGGTGCAAAAAATTATGGAAAAAAATTGAACTCAGCTACACTTTTACCTATGCTGCCTTTTGCAGTTCTGCTTGCGAAAAATTATTTCAATTTCGGATGGATTTTAGTCTCTTTTTTTAATTTTTTCTTGACATGCTCATTGGCACGTTTAAACGCGCAAAGCACAGGGTATGTTCAACGTGCGTATGATATTTTCACTTCTAACTATAGAGCGCTCAAGAATCACTCAGATTTTTTGATAACACTGATATAAATACTTACAGTGATGTGCGATAAAATAGAGCCACGCACTTGCTGATTGAATTACTTAACCCTTAATAGCCTACTGGCACCGCTAGGAACCAACCACAAAAAATGATAACTTTGTTAAGCAATTTGTTTTTAAATTTCCCGCTGGGTCTTTAAAAATGTTTATTAGTGTAGGCGCCACCATTTGAGAAGATCGCCACTTGCAGCCAACTTTATTTGACACGTGTCTGGTTAGTAGTGTAACACAATTTCGAGAAAAAGCACTTTTGTGAAATCGCGAACTTTACAAAATTTATTTTTGTGTTAAATTCGTTTAAATCGAAGCTGAAAAAAATATTTCCGTGATCGTTATAGTGTCTAAAAGGTATTGTGAACGTTTGAAGTGATTTAATTTTTATATTTTACTAGATTTTGTACCAATTTTTAGTTGGTTCTTTGCGGAACCGTCAGGCTCCGGGACTTCGAAATTATGCTTATATGAAGTTATACAGAATTGCTTATGTTGTGTTTTTTTTAGTTTATTAGGCAGAAATGGCGCGAAGAATTCGTGATTTTCGAACAGATGAACAACTTTCCGAGTACGTCAATTCAATTGCGTGCTCGGAAAGCGAAGATGATGGTGATTTTTCTGCTGACGATATGGATGACCCAGATTTCGACTTTCAGTCTGCTTTTCGTAATGAAAATTTAGGATATGTACATGGAGACAGTGAAGTGTTGGAAGATATTCAAGACAATTCTGCAGTAGACGTGAGCGATGTCGAAATGGCTAATGCCGATTCAGGCAATTTAAGTATTGAAGCGAACACTGTATCAAATCAAGGTGATAATTTACAACAAAACCTATTTTTGGTCTGTATTGACATATATTTGTTATAGCTATTGTAGAAGAGCCAGTTATTGTTGGTGATCGTTCCCGATGGCGAGAATATGCGACAATGTTTGAAGGCGTATCGATTGACAAAGAGTCTAATGTTTTTAAAAAACCATTGTGGCGAAAAACAAATCTTCAGTTGTATGCGAATTGTGTTAAATTTCAAGGAAATGATGACTTGACACCAGAAATATTAGCATTGAACTCACCGATTCAGTTTTTTCTTTTTTCATGACGGATGATATTATTTCAAATATCGTCGAACAGAGCAACTTGTACGCGATGCAAAAAAACGTTGATAAAACACTGAATACCACGCCAGATGAGATCAAACGATTTATGGGAATAAATTACTATATGTCGGTTTTTAAGTACCCGAGCGTTCGATCGTATTGGGGTGAATATGGTTTTAAGCCTATTATAGATTGCATGACACGAAATCGTCATGAAAAAATTCGCCAATTCTTACACTTCAATAACAACGACACAATGCCGCGAAGTCATCGTGTGCAAGAGCCATCAACATCTGATCAACAGCCATCGATGTCTGATCACCAGCCATCGACATCATCTAACGGCGCACGCAAACGCAGACGTAATCGTGTGTCCGAAGCAGTTCAAACATATGGACCCATACCCCAGCACGATTTGGGCTATGATCGACTATACAAAATTCGTCCGATCATCACCGCACTGAACAAAAATTTTAAAAAAGTGCCGAAGAGAGCAAGATTGTGTGTTGACGAGCAAATCTGTGCTACGAAGATTAAGCACTATCTGAAACAGTACATGCCAGACAAACCTCATCCTTGGGGAGACAAATTGTTTCTTATGTGTGATGATTCCGGATTTTGCTATGCATTTGAAATTTATTCTGGCGACGACGACCATCGTGAGGAAAACGAGCCCAATTTGGGTGCGTCTGCGAATATTGTGGTACGATTGGCGCGTTCGGTTCCTCGATTCGTAAATCACGTCATCTATTTTGATAACTATTACACATCGATTCCGTTGATGGTTTATTTGCGGACACAAGGCATATATACGCTTGGAACGGTTCGACGCCCACGACTTCCGTCATGCAAATTACCGCAGAAATTTAACAGTCGAGGTGATTGGGAAGAGTATGTTGGAACGTTTCATGGAATCGACGTCTCAACAGTGGCATGGAATGACAATAAGCTTGTAAATATGGCATCAACAATGGCTGGAGTGAAACCATATATTTCGCCAGATGGTCAAACTCCTGAAAATGCACCAACTATTGAGCGATATAACAAAAAGAAAAAGGTAATGGAAACCATTCCGTGTCCAGCCATTGTTCATGAATATAACAAATACATGGGCGGTGTTGATCTTCTGGATTCGTCACTAGGTCGCAGTCATATCCGCATAAAGTCCCGCAAGTGGACAAACCGTTTGTTCTACCATATGTGTGATATGGCAATGATTAATGCCTGGATTTTATATAAGCGACATCATGCAGCAACTAATCAAACGGAACCGATGAAAACTTTGCACGAATTTGTGTGCGAAGTTGCCCATTGCTTGATAAAATCTGGAACTGAGATGCAAATAGGAAAAGGGCGGTCAAGTAATGTTGAAGTTGAAATTGTTGCAAAACGTCATCGCCCAATGTCTGCTCCGCTGCCACCGCGTGATATTCGCCTGGATAACGTTGGGCATTTGCCAGAATTTATAAAGGAAGGGAAGCCACGATGCAAACTTCCAAAATGTACATCCCGTACAAAGGTCCGGTGCCAAAAATGTGGGATACATTTGTGCTTTTCAGCTGAAAAAAACTGCTTCGCTGAGTTTCATCAAAACTAATTGGCTTAATAACACTATTATATACATAAACAATTTTAAATTTTCTTTTAACTTTTTAATGTTTCTTAATAAAATTGGTTAATGTTTATAAAACAAAAAATTTCGGTACTATAAACTTTCTTTTATAATTTTTGATGCCCGGGAGCCTAGTGGTTCCGCAAAGAACCAACCAAGTATTCTTTATCTAGCTCAGGTAAATGTCACCTATCAAAAAAATCGTAGAACAAATATTGTTTAGAATAACAACATTTATAACGTCAGTTTTTTTCAGCTAAAAATAACAAATCAGGCTATTAAGGGTTAATTAAAATTTTTGGTAACAACTTAGCAGGCTGTGAACCAACTGTAGTTTAAAAACTAGTGGTTTATGAATATTGTACAGTTGTTTTTGAGTACAATTGCGCGTTTATTTTTCGCAAATCTGTGAAACTGTAATATTGTTTAGTTAAAAGTGTGCGTTAAAATAGAGCCAACCCATATAATTGCAATATTTTAATTTAAAAAGATATTTTTTAATAAAATTTTACCACAGAACGTGAATAAAAGTTTTCAGTTTTATAATTTTAAAATAAATTTTAGTGTTTCAAACCATTAGATAAAAAAATGGGAAGAGCAAAGCACTGCAGTCCTGAAAGCCGAAAAATTATTAAAAATTTGCATAAACAAGGTAAAAGTCAAAGCGAAATAGCCAGAATAGTTGGCTGCTCAAAGAAAATGGTTGAGAATGCATTAGAGTTTTTACAAAAAACTGAAATCAGAGGCAAAACACCCAAAGGGTCCGCCAAATAACCTTTTTTTTTTTTGAAAATTCTATAAAAAAAAACAACTGGATATTTTCTCAAATTTCTTTTTTTATTTGAAAGTACAATTCTTCTGGTTAATAATGGAAAATAATTTCATTCAAATGGCTGCCTAGGCTGGCCATGCAATTTTTAAGCACATTATCGATTGTGTGCAGCTGTATTTCACCAATGGCTTCAAGAATATTGTCCTTTAAAGCGTCAATTGTCTCTGGCTTGTCGGCGTAAGATAAGTATCTTTGAGGGCACCCCACAAATAATAGGCCAACGGTGTCAAATCGCAGCTCCGAGGTGGCCAAACGACATTAGCTCTGCGGCTGATAATGCGATCTTCAAAAACAGGACGCAAAACATCGAGTGTAGCTTCGGCTGTGTGGCACGTAGCGCCGTCCTGTTGAAACCAAATTTTGCCAATATCCTCCTCTTCAATTTTTGTCAACAAAAATTCGTTCAAGATGGCCCGATAACGATCGCCATTGACTGTAACGGCCACTCCTTGCTCATTTTCGAAGAAAAATGGCCCAATTATGCCTCTGGACCAAAATCCGCACCAAACAGTGACTCGTTTTGGGTGCAGCGGCTTTTCAATGCATGCGTGCGGGTTTTCTGTGCCCCAAATGCGACAATTTTGCTTGTTTACATACCCGCCAAGATCAAAATGAATGAGCTTCATCTGAAAAGATGATTTTTTTGGCAAAATCGGCATCTTCTGTAAGTCGATCGCAGGCCCACTTAGCGAAGCGAAAACCCATTGGATGGTCAGTTGGCTTCAACTCCTGAACCAATTGGACTTTGTATGGCGTCATACCAAGGTCTTTATGCAAAATTCGTCTCAATGATGTCTCCGAAATGTTCAATTGTTGAGAACGACGGTGAATTGATGTTGATGGCGCTTCACGCACACTTTCTGCCACAGCAGCAATATTCTCGGGTGTACGCACTGCTTTTGGCTTTTCACGGTTTGGTTTATCGATGAGAATGCCAGTTTCTTTCACTTTTTTCACAACATAACGAACATACGGACCTGACGGTGTTTCTTTTCTTCCAAAATCCGTACGCAATTTTCGCACACATTCTGCAACATTACCATGATTTTCAAAGTAATGTCGCAATATTTCCCAGCGTTGTTCAAACGTATACACAACCATATTCGTTCAGCGGAAGGATAAAACTAATTATTTGTCAAATCAGACATAAGCTAAGTGTTACCATTCACGAAATAAGCACTAGTTGAAAAAAAACCGTTAGATGGCGGACCCTGTAAGTACCAGTTTGCAAATACGAATCCTACCTCTCGTAAAAAAAGATCCGTTTGTGACCTCTTCAGCTATCAAAAAACAATATTCTTTGGACGTGGACACTTCAACGATTAAAAACGATTTAATTAAAAATGGACTGAAGGCTAAAGCTGCTCGCAAGGCACCATTTCTGACCAAAGTTAATGTCCGGAAGCGATAACATTTCGCAAAGGATCATGCTGATTGGCCAACGAGCAAATGGCGAAAAATTCTTTGGTCAAATGAAACTAAAGTTAATTTATTTAACTCAGACCCAGACAAACTTTCTGTGAAAAGACGCCCCAATACCGAATTCCTCCCTCAACACACTAAAAAAACGGTTAAACATGGCGATGGGAGTATAATGGTTTGGGGGTGTTTCTCATATAATGGCACAGTTCCCTTATTTCAAATCGAGGAAAAGATGGATGCTTTACAATACACCAGGATTTTGAGTGAAACCATGTTGCCGTACGCTGAGTTTAATATGCCGCTTCGATGAGTGTTTAAGCAGGATAACGATCCGAAACACACATCGAAGCGGGCAAAAGAATGGTTCAGACAAAAAAAAAATCGAAGTTTTAAGATTTCCGCCACAGTCGCCAGACCTTAATCCTATCGAAAATTTATGGCGAACGGTTAAAGTGGCTCTTAGATACCAACATCCAACCAACAAAGATGATCTTTGGAGGTTAATCAAGGATGCATGGTAGAAAATTCCAGCTACTAAGTGCCAAAAACTAGTAAATTCAATGCCTAGGCGTTGCTCAGCAGTTATCAGAAATAATGGATACTCCACCAAATATTGAGGTAGAAATAATTATATTTCAACCATTTCTATTGATTATATCATGAAATTTCAAAATTTCTAATCACAGGCCATTAGACTGGTCCTTATTTGTATGGAGAAAAAAATTCGTTTGTTTTTCTTGAAGCAGCCTTTCATTTTGTTCTTATTGTACTGGTCTTTCGGAATGACCATCTTCGGTCATTTTGGTGAAATTTTGCATGGAGTATCACTGAAAGAAATAAAAAACTTAATTTAAAGGAAAAAATGCTGGAGTTATTTTTGGTGGAGTTACAGGGTGAACAAAATTGGCAAAAACATAGAAATTAGATTTTTACTAGAATTCATATCTCAATCACTTAACCGAATGTTAAGTTTTAAATACCGTAAGAAAGGTATTTAAACGCACTTTAATTTAAAAATGTAAGAAAAACGTTAACACTATAAGCAACACCACCAATATTTAAACAATCAGATAACAATAAAAATTCTTTGCTATCTTGAGTGTACTTTAGATTCGAATATCCTTCCCACAGGACACTGTGGATAAAAATCCACGAGTGGCATATCGTTTGGCAAGATATTTTTAGAGAAAGTCTATATTTAGTTTTGCTGTAAGACATGTAGTTTTTTTTTAAAAAAAACAAAGCATTTTGAGATCGTTATTTTTTTACTGTTTTCTCAAAAACAACTTTGTCCTTGCGGAAGGGAAAGACATCCTTTTTTTCCAAAGCTTTTTTTGGGAGATCTGGAATTTCTAAAATTAGGACCACCCTACAGGTCATTTCTTAAATTAAGTAACTACTTCTGGCTCTATTTCAAGTCACAGCCGAAAGAGGACATATCAGTGCATTTTGAATTTTTTCGATTATGTTTCACACTTAAGTTTGTTAATTAATTTACTAATATGAATTAAATAAATTATTCTTTTTTATACATTAAAAGAAAAAAATTACAAATGCAAAGTTTCCCAAGATTTTTTCATTTAAATAATTTTTATAGCACTGGCTCTATTTCATCGCACATCACTGTATGTACCTAGGTTAGGTTAGTGTGGCTGCCTTAACCGAGACGCACTTAGGCCAATGAGGCCCATTGTGATACCAAGGGGTAATTTTTCTTTTTCTATTCAAACCAGTTTGAGCTAATTATTAACTCTAGGAGTCGGTATACCAAAGATTCCGATAGTTTTTCAAGTTCATTGAATAACCAGTTGCCTAAGTGAAGAAAGCTTTTTTTAGCCAGCGCTGGGCAAGTGCAGAGGAAATGTACTGTAGATACTTCCTCCTCCTCATCTTCTTCAAGCTTCTGCAGAAGTCGTTGTGGGGGATGTTCAATCTCTGAGCGTGTCTGTCAATCAGGCTCTGTTATGGTACTAATGTGGTCTCACTGAGAGAAATGAGTTCTTTCGTATGCAAGAGAGTGAGTTTGGACCAGATTTACCGCGTAATATTACACGTGTTACCTGCTGACCATCTGTTGTTGGCTATATTGTAGGATAGCTCATGTGTAAGGAGTTTGCATGTAGTGAGAGGAATACCAAGGCTTGCTTTATCTGCAGATAATTGTTTGGTAGTACGTGTATGAGCGAGTTTATCAGCTTTGCAGTTGCCTAGAAAATCCCTATGTCCGGGAATCCAGTATAGAAAGATCCTCAGCTGCTTTGCCATATCATTTAGAGATCTGCGGCAGCTGAGAACTGTTTTAGATGTTATTTCAACAATTTCTAGAGCTTTCAAAGCGGTTTGGCTATCAGAAAGTATGCCGAATCCATCTATTTATCCATGGAAGATATATAATTTACCTGGAGCCAAGCTAACGCTTCATGTATAGCAGCGGTTTATTAATATTAAATGCTTCGGAGTAGACTCCTCTATCTACTTTGCTATCTAATTTTGATTCATTAGGAAAGATCTCAATGGCGTTATTAGGTGAAAGGTTTCCTAGTTCCCACTCTTCTCGAGAGAGGTATCTATTCCCCTTTCAAAGGATAGTTTTTGTGTGATGTAGTTGATGGACCTAGGTATAGAAGGAAGAAATTTTCTAATGCAAGAATGTCCAACAGTACCTTCTTTCCACTGGGAGGTGGCTTTTAGGCGGATGGCTGCGTAAGCGGCCATCTATTTAGCTAGGACATCAAGTGGTGTAAGGTGGAGCATTATGTCTAATGCGTCTGTCGGAGTGGTTCTCAGTCTTTGACCTTTACGGAGTAGGTTAAGGTGAGTCTGTTTTTCTAGTGCATGCCACGAGACAATGGCACCATATAGCAAGATTGGCCTTATAACTGCTGTATATAGCCAGTGAGTAACACTTATGAACCTAAGTATTAAAAGTTTTACACAAGAAAATTTTTCAAATAGGTCAGAGCATAGTTAGGTTATGTTAGGTTAAAGTGGCGGCCAATATTTGAGCATGCGCCAAGCGATCATAATTTTGAGACGCGGTGTATTTTTTTCCCTGGACTCACTTTTTGAAAACTTTTTCGAAAAAAATTTTTCGGACTGGCGTTACAACTTTTTAACTCGCTAAAAGGACAAATGCAAAAACAAAAAATAGAAAAAACCACGGAAATCTCTGAGCACTATGCCTAAGATTACAATCACAAAAATGGATAACAGCTGATATTATAATTCCCGACTTTCATATCTTTTTGCTTTTTTCTGGGGACGGGCGTTACTGTTAGTTAGCCTTTTTTCAACATCTAAAAAGTGATTCGGGCAGGAAAGATATTAAATTTTTACAAGCATGACTAAATTATCAAAAACTTTCTTTTCGCTTTCTGAGTATTAATTTTCCACGGACAGTGTTTTGACACTTAAAGCACAGTTTTGCAAATTATCTACTTCAAGAATTTAAAAGAATGTACTTGCTACACTTGACTTTAAAGTATAATTTATTTAAAGGAGTGAAAAGAAATTACGTATATTATACTATTAAGCAATTTCTGGATACTGGCTCCATACAAGACCGTAAGTAAAGTGGGAGAAACCGGAAGGTCCGTACCGCGAATGCGATTAAAATAGGAATTCGAGGAAATTATGACCGTTCAACATGAAAGACGGCCAAAAATATAGGAATGAAACGAGAATTTTTAAGGAATCTTTTGCGTTGCGACCTCAATATGACAGCTTCTAACGCAACCGGGGACAAGCGATTGCAAAGAACAAAACTTATTCTTTCTTGGCACGCTGGCGATGATATCGTTTTTTCCGATGAAAAACTTTTCGTTCTGGAGACAGCGCACTACACGCAAATGACAAATTACACTGTTGTAGTTTTTGACACGAAATTTTTGGTACTGCGGTAAGATCCACCTTTTCGGATTTGGGGAGTCCCCCGAGTACAACTGTGTCCTTGGGTTTGGTAGATTGGCGCAAAATTTAAAGAAAATTATGTATTTCCAAATGGTCTATTTGAGTTGTTGTACGCCTTTTGTCATGGCTTTTAATTAAGATATCTTGCGAGCCAATGGCACGATCTTCAAAAACAATAAAGAAAATTAAAGGTATTAAAATTCTACGTTAAGAAATGTTATGCCACTTTCCGATTCCCTATTTCGTTTTTGTGTAATTAATAAAAATTTTCAGAAATGTTTTATTCTTAGAAAAATAAAACTTTCTCAGTTTTTCCAATATTATAAGAATTTTGTAGAAATATCCAAGTAGTAAAGAAAAGGTAGCACTACACGCCCACCTCCCAAAAAAAATAAAAGGAAATTTAGTGTGTTTAAATATATTTTATCGTAAGTAATGATATTAAAATAAATAAATTTTTTTTTAAATGTTGCTTTTTGAATAAAACAGGAAACAGTGGATGTCATTCGGCATTTTCCAATTCCATTCGCAAATTCCAACAAAGATCCGCCAAAAGGGAATCCATTTTCTTGCCACTGTATCAATGTTCCAACTGTGCTGAAATCTATTAGAATCTCTCACCATGCTCGTCGGATTCAGACGGCAATTGACAATGAAAGTGATCCTGGTGGTGATGTAAGAAATGTACTTTCAAGGACATAAGATTGCAGTATATCTTCTACTAACACACGCCAATTTTCCACCCGATGGCTTCCAAGAACATTTTTGATGACATTTTTAATGTTATTCCAAGCGATGAGTTCTTCTTCTTTAAGAGAATTGTTAAAACTCTCGTTCTTCATCAATTTGCGGATGTCCGGACCATTAAGTACACCTAAATTTCAGTTATCGTACGATTTCTTAACAAAAATTTGTGTGCGAAAATTTAAGTGGCAAGCAAGTATTTACTTTCTTTTATTTTCATTTTACTCAAACGAGGGAAAATGTACTGCAATCGTTCGAAGGCTACTTCATTTTCTCGTACAATCAGAGCCTTGATAAAGTTCTTCACTATCCTGAGCATAATGTGCAGTGGTGGTAATAAGACTTTATCCATTGGGACCAGCTGCGTGTGGATAACATTAAGCTGGCCAATTCTGCTGTTGTTTCGTGGTGGCCAGTCTCGTTTTTGATATTGTGCTCTATACCGCGAATCCCAAGTACACAAATAACACATATTTTTGTATATCCTGCCTGAAGGCCACAAATTAATGCTATAACTTTCAAATCCGCACATATCTTCCAGACATGATCCACATACTTCACAGAATCCAGAATTAGTTTCATGGAATCATATGTCTCCTTTGTATTCACGCAAAGTGCAATGGGGACAGAATTTTTTGTGTTGTCGATATACAGTAGCACGGCTTTTAGACTACTTTTCGATCCATCAATAAAAAGGCGCCATTGTTCAGGGTTGTACGTGTAGTTCATGGCCGACATCAAACCCCGAATATTGTTACAGTAAGCAAACGAATTGTTTTCGTTGCGATTGAGAAACTGTAAGAATTCCCTCTGTCGACCACGAGAACCATAAACTGTTACATTTGGTGCTAAGATCTTTACAGCTCTGAGTTGTTGAGCGAGGAGGATTGTTCGATTCTGCGATAACTTCAGTTGTCGTTATTTCAATGTGTTTGCATTGTTGAGTAAGATCGGATGGTTGATAAAGAGAAAAATTTAATTTGGGCTCAGATGGTGCGATGCTCTTTTCCGTGAGACTTGGTTTTCTAGGTATTGGTACTACGTTCGAGTGCGGAAGTGGTGTTTGAGTCGATAAAACGCTTTTGTACTGCATAAGGTGCGTCTTTGACTTGCTTTTACCAAACATATCATTCGCACATACATAGCATTTATCTTTTTCGTGGTCGATTGGCTCGGACCATATCATTGATATTTCAAATGGCATGCTTTCACGGCAAACCTTCTTCCAATGATATAACCGCGACGAACACGACGCACATACGATTTTAGGCACCCAATCAACACTATACATTACTTGTAGATTAAAGTACTGTTCGTATAGTTCTGAAATTTCATCAGAAATTTTTCTTTTATTTGGCATAATAGTGAATCTGCCGCATACGTAACAGAACCGATTTAATTCGGCAATCACTCATTTTTTATTGAAAAAACACTTTTTTATCATTAACTTGAAAACTGAATTTATTAATGTTCAATAACCCATTTTTTCGACAATGAAAGCCGAAAATGATACATATGTCTAAGCACACTGGAAATTTTTAATAATTACACAAAAACTAAATGGCGGATCGGAGAGTGACATATTAACTTTTGACGTAGAATTTTAATACCTTTAATTTTCTGTATTGCTTTTAAAGATCGTGCTATTGGTTCGCGAGATATCTCAATTAATAGCGATGACAAAAGGCTTAGATCAACTCAGAATGGACCATTTGGAAAAACATAATTTTCGTAAAATTTTGCGCCAATTTAACAAAACCAAGGACACAGTTATACTCGGGGGACTCTGCCAAACCCGAAAAGTTGGGTCTTACTTCAGTACCAAAATTGAACTACAACAGTGTTATGGGCAGTATCATACAAGGACATCCCATATGAAAAAAAAGCATGTGCCAAATGATGAGATACCAAAACTTGTCATTCATTATGGTCTGGGGTGCGATATCTAGAAAAGGTAAATTGCCGCTAGTCTGCATTGACAAAGGTGTAAAAATAAACGCTCAGTATAACCTAGAAGAAGTCTTGCAGAAAAATCTGAAGCCTAGCGTAAAGGCCATGTATGGAACCGAATATTACTGCTTTCAGCACGATGGCGCACCTGCCCACACCGCTAAAATGGTTCAAGACTGGTGTGAGCAAAACTTAACAGATTTTATACCTAAAGCTTAGTATGCTGTAGGAACGAAAATTTTTGGGCATATAACTCTACACGCGAAATTTTGGTGTAGAGACAAAATTTTTGTGCGGAGAAAAAACACTTGCTGTTCTGGTTGACAGATTCATATTTTCATTGCTGCAATTTTATATCCTATAAAAGAAAAAACTACACAATAATAAACTATTTAAATGCAACAATAAATTTGTTAAATAACAAATTCACTACTTAAACATACTTACTGTTTATTTTTCATTGTTGAATGGAAAATTTCCGCGCCAATTAGGTCTTTTCCACACTTGGTCAACGCAATTCCAAGGCAACTTCAACGCTACAGCGAAAAAGTTGAAAAGCAATGCAACTAAGAACCGAATGCTTTCAGACTTGCTTCAAAAGTCATTCAACATATGTATAATAATTGTAATTATATAATAACTCATGTTTTTCGACTACTACTACTGTTTTTTGCACTAATTTAATATTTAACACTTGCTCATTCATCCTGCAAACTATTTCTTCTTCTTTTAGATTCTGTTAGGAACTTATTAATTAACTTATTCACCTTGATTAATATATTGCCTACTGCACTACAAATAATTGAATTCATAAAACAAACAAACTGATGCAACAAGTCGCCGATGAAAATTGCGGAAAGCCGCGTTGCGTTGAACAGGTTGAGAGAACGTGTCGAAAACTTGTTGCGTGCAAGTTGCTTAATCTGAAAATTAAAGTATAAATACACAGGCTAGCAACTTGAGTTGGAGTTGCGTTTACCAAGTGTGGAAAAGGCCTTTAATGTACAGACATGTAATCGATAGCGAAATTTTGATATTTCAACTCTCCACTCACGAATGGAAATTTGGCATAATAGCAATAATTTTCGCTTCTACAGCGTACTAGTTGGCGAAAAAAAATTTCGCTGCCTGTTCGTTGTCAAAAAACCTCAATGTATTTCTTATGGAAATTTTTTTCGTTCCCACAGCATACTAAGCTTAAAGATGAATGGCCTCCTAGGTCAGCACACTGCAATACCTTGGACTTTAGCATATGGGGATATATGGTACAGCGACTTAAGGAATATAAGTACAATAGCTTGAAGGATTTGAAGCCTTATATTATTGATTTATGGAACAAAATACCGATGGAAGTAGTGCGTGCTGTGAGTAGCAACATTGATTACAAACTTCGGCGGGTCGTGGCTAATAAAGGGCTGGCCATCGAGTAATTGTCATATTAATAAAATATTTAAAATTTATTTAATATTTGTCCATTCATATTCCTTAAAATAAAATTAAGCTTTATTAAAAAAACCTACATTGTTTTTGTATCAACACATATCTGTCACACTGTAGAATTACGTCAATTTAATATCTTCAATATCTTTAACTTTAATTTTTTTTTTCGTTATCGATTAGCTTGGAATTGACCATTACCATTTCTAAGCGGTTTTCTCATCGTATTGTGTTCTTTGTAATAAAATTATAAGTGCTGTTGCTATTCTCAGGAATACCTAATTGATATTCTACCAATGCCGAAGCATTAACAACGCAGTACTGAGGTACTTATATGGATAAGGAACATATGGTTAGCGTATGTTATAATAAAAAAAGTAACAGCTACATAAAAGCATTCATATGTACAGGAGAAAAAAAAAAAAAAAAATTAACAATTAGAAGAACGCGTTGCATTTTTATCACTACAACGCGCTGGCATCCAAAGTACACTAAATAATGAAGTGAAAACGCAACGACAACAAATGCAACCAACAACAACAGTCGATATTCGCTCTAATTCTAATCTATGCAATACAAGCTGAAATCGTGTCAGTAAAACACACAAACCATGAAACTGACCAATCGACGAAACAAATGACCAACCGATAAAAAAACAAATATTGTACAAACTAAATAAGCCAATCAGTTATAAGAACAACGTCATTGAGCAACATGGCAAAACATAGCCAATGGCTCAAGTCAACAACAACAGCACTGCTGTTTTTCACACAGGCAGACATCCCTGCATTGAAATTGAAGATTGAATCAATACAAAAGTAAAACATTATAAACATAACGCTATTTCGACATGAAATATTTATAAAACACAAGGACGAACGTTGTACAGAAAAAGGATTTCACATTTCTCAAGCACATCGTATATCAAACGCGAAAAAGAAACAAGTCAAAACTACGTCATCGCATTCAAAGTATCTACGGGATCCTTTTCATAGCGGGTGTGTCTCAAGTCCAAACATATGGTGTTAATTTTCATCATCACTTAGAAAAGGTGCCGATTGATAGACAAAATAAGAGCAATAAACTAAAACTAACACCCAATAGTGAAGAAAATATAAGAGCAAAACGGAACATAACAGATGAATTTATTATCTGACTGACGAACCGCCGACATACGCTTGACGTTTTGTATGTAATACGATCTGTTAAACGATTGGGACAAAAATTTGTTTTGGTCCCCGTTTGAAAGTAGAACTCTGTTTTATTTTGTTTACGTAAACAATTGCCTTGTTAAGCTAAGGATTTTAAGGACACAGCTGATTCGTAAATATTGATATCACAACGAACGCCGCACAGTGGTTAAAAAGTGACAATAAATTTCAAAACTCATGAACTCTTTTGATAAATTCCTTGCCTGTTTAAGCATAGTCTGATTAGCATGAATCCAAAATATACACAGGTTTTATGTGCGAATGCCTTAAAAGTCGATTTATGTAAAAACGCTTAAATAATTTCGTAAAATATTGGTAATTTTGAGGAGTCATTCAATATTCTGCATACTCAAAATTTTTTAATTTGAATTTTTATAATGATATTTTTTTGCAAGTCGATATGAAGAAAAGGAGGAAAATTAAATTTTTAGCAGAATACAATAACCACATCAGCATATCGCAGCACTTCAAGTTCATATAAGGAATAGTTTTTATTTGTATTTAACTTAAATTTTACAGATCACAAAAGTGAGCACATTTTTTATCTTTTCAAAACAAATGGCTAAAACGATAATGCGTTTCGAGTATTTTTTCAGTCGTAAGACTTAGTTTACTAGCAATTATTAGCAATTTTACTAATAGCTTTATCACCGTCCGCGAATCAAATAGAAAACAAGTAAAATTCGCCAAAGTGGTATCACTCTTCGCGAACTTCATAAATGTGATTCGACTCAAACGTCAAAAACAGACTAATAGAAATGTTAGTAATGAAAAAACGAACAGTCGACAGCTCCACAAGCTGATGCAGCTTATGGAGCAGAATCTTGGTGTAGCAACTAGACTAGGAACATTCGGCTTCACAAAACAAAATCGGGAATCATGGCAAAGCTTTGCAGTAGAGCTAAATTCTCTAGGACCTCCTTTACGTGCCCTTCCTACAAGGTGAGCTCTTATTTAACACTTTATAAAAATTTACCTACACGCAGAGAAAAAACATAGTTGCAACAACCATGTTTTAAAAGGATCATAGTATGATTCGGATTATGATTGTTGCTAACATGTTCTTAAACATATAATAGTTTCTTTGATCATGATAAAATGATTACAACAACCATATTTAGAAAAGGAACTTTTTTGTAGGAACCAAAATATTATTGAAACAATCATTATTCTCTTATTGGGTCAAAAATAGAATGATTGCAACAACTATATTATGAATTTATTTTTAGGATCCAGAATATTATTGCATATTATTTATTTTCATGCACTCCAATTTCCACAGCTATTAATTATGATATCTCCAAAGGTTTGCCATTGACTAGGCTGAACAGAAATATTAATTCAATTGAAAAATCTTTTTGATAAAATTTTCTGTCCAAGCTGGGGTTTGAACCGCGGCTTTTTCGTTTACGAGCCACGCACACTACCAGTAAGCCACAGCCGCTACTACCGCTCGCCTGACTAATACCATTCATAAATTTGGTACATTAAGTGTATTAAAACATCTTTGCTACAATTAAAGTCGAAAATGTCATTTTTCTGCGTGCTGTTTTTAGGATAAGGAAACAAAACACAATAATTGAACAGTTGACAAACGAAACAGCACATAGCCAGAAATCGATAAAACTTATTGTGTATGAATTAAGTGAAAGTTTTTCCTGCAAACTGTTCAGACACAATAAATTCTTTCGATTTTTGGTTATGTTCTGCTTCGTTTGCTAACAGGCAAAGAATAGTTCAGACAAACATTCAAAATTCTTATATGTTTGTCTCTATAATAATATTCACATTTATCATGATTGACAGAACTACAACATTTTTGTTGCAACTAATAGTTGAGGCAATCATAGTATGCTGACGATTTCAATGATGTTATGATTTCAACTATAATGTTATTTTTGGTACCACCATTAGTAAATAATGACTTTATTAAGGCAAAAATTTGTGTTTGCAGAAATAATACAATAATTTTAGACAAAAAAATTATTATTGCAGTAATCATGTCTCTACCATGTCTTTTCTCTGCGTGTACAAACTTAAATTTTAGGTTTGGCTGGACTTTAGGCTGAAGACAAAAAAAATTGTCAGCAATTCGGATTCAGAAGTAACCGAGACTGGTGGAGGGCCCAATAGACAGCCCAATTGGAGCAGGCCCTCAGTGGGCTAAGTTTTGGCGGCAACACAGTCGACGCGCCTGTCTCCCGCAACTGTCTACACAAAGCATCAGGTTCTTCATAATCTCCAAAGAATAGATTTGTGCTACTAATCATTTTATAATTAAGTATTTTAAGAGTAATAAACAAAATTTCTGACTGAAATATAAGCGAAAACTTTTATTATTTCACTAAAGTTTAACAGGGAAGATCAAAATTATCACAGGTGGTCATGAACTTCCGGTGGATTATATTTGTCTATAACACTGAACCGTTATCTGCATAAAGTTTCCGTTTCTACAATTTTCTCGCCAAAAATAGCTCAACGCTGCTTATTTATTTGTATTTATCATGGCTTAACTGAAATTTGAGGTTTGACTTTTGACATTTCTAAACGATTTTTTATGTTTTCTGCTTTGGCAGCACCATATCTGAGGCGAATAAGTAGGTTCGCAAACAGTGATACCACAAAAAGAAAAATTCGCCAAATGATTCGACTCGAGTAAAGCATTTGATTCGCAGACGGTGATAGGGGCATAAGTGTACTTTTTGGCATTGCTTTATAAAATACAAGCCAATTAGGCTACACGACTTGCACATGTTTTATCACACTGCTAAAAAATATGCTCTTAAATTTGTAAGGTTTTAATTGTATCACTTTTACAATCATATATAATTTGCTGCAAAATGCAAAAGGTTCACTCCATTTTTTTAATAACGAAATAGTCAGCTCTTTTTTTTCAACATTGTAACACAAAATCTGGAGCTGCTAGCATGACCTTAGCCAAATGGTTGGCACAGAAACAAAAGAACCTTTTATATAGCTTATATGGCAATTGAAAACTTGAAGCATCATTTTTCGAAACTTCCCTACAGTCCGGGGCATCGTGCGTGAATATGTCATGGTGATTTCTTAAAGAAACTTACTGCATGAGATATATTTCGTGAGTTGAGAGCCAGAGGGGTTCATCTCACTCGCGGCAAATTGTTCAGGAGAGCATTTTTAAAGATTGCATCCTTTTCTAGGCTACCCAGATAAAACATTTTGAAAATAAACACAATATAACACAAGTTCAATCAATTCTTTATTAGGTTCTAAGTTAAAAAAAAAAAATTAAAATAAGCCAAAATAAAAAGCATTTTAGAAACTTCACACTCAGATGAACCCTTCTGGTTCTCATCGAAAAAATTTTCTTTTTTAAGATAAATCAAAAATTTGCTTGAACACAATTTTTAAAAAAATTAAAGACATAAGCTGCGTTTCTTTCGCCTTAATATAATCGCGATAACAATTTTTCTCAAAGGAACGACAAGAAAAACGACTCGTAGAGGGCACAACCGTTGCAGTCAAAATTAAATTCAAACAAGCAATCATGGTACAATAACTATTAGGTGTCATGAGAACGTGTGTCGTTCAAAACTGTTGTGAACTGTTATGGTAGCGACACCATAGTGAACGATGTTTTTCTCTGAATGTGTTTTACTCTAAACTTCAGAAAAATTTTAAATTATTTAATTTAATTATTAATATTATGCAATTATATAAATAATTTAAGTGCAATTGTTGGCTCCGCTGAATGCGTTCAATGTGTGTGACACATGCAGTTTGTTTTGTTTTCTTTTGTTCAACATTCGATGGTCGCAGATCGTGAGAAAATAGGTAGCTGTCATGGCTACCTAATAGTCATTGTATCAAACAAACAAATTATTCAAAAAATGAAATGACAGCTCATAAAAATATACAGGTGCGGCACCTGTGTTTCAAATTTTTTAAAGTCTATATCACAATTTTATATGGATAGCATAAATAGTCCTATTTGTTATAGGATTATTATTTTTGTTTTTGCTTTGCATGTAAAAAAAATAATCTGGATTATTTTGAAGCGAATTGAACGCAGCTATTTACTTTAAACTCTTTTTTTTTTATGAAATATGCAAAATATTATGAAAAATGTTTAAACAATATAAGTAAAAAAAAATTATTTATTTATTTTAGATAAACCTTTCTGGTTCTCAAAAATATAATTTCTGTTTTTTTGAAAGAATCTTATTTAGTTAAAAAAATTTTTTTTTTTAAAGTCAACATCTAAGGTAGGTATCTACTTAAACATACTTTTGAGATCGTTTTGCTTATTTTTATTTAAAGTAGTCATAGGTTTGTGTTTATTTACAACCGGCAACATTCTTTCTGAGATATGGCGAGTAGTTTTATTTATTTATTATTGAGGCTTTCTGCCAATCTGTAGAGCCGTGACGTAGCTTTAAATATGCATAAAAAATGACAGTTTTTCCAAATTTAAGCTGACAGAGAAAAAGGAATAATCTGATAATTGAAATATTTTATTTACATTTTATAATCTGATAATTGATAGCACTGTAGGGACCTCAAAAAGACACACGAATGTGCCGAGACACGTTTACTTATTTTTTAGTCGAAGAATTTAGTGGCATACTCAGTTTCTTCCAAACTGATTAAAATATCGAGACATTTGCGATTGAAATTTAGACATATAAACATATTTTCCTTATTTTTGGGGAGCAAAAATTTTTACTACTTCCGATTTTGCTTAAACTTTCAGAATTTAATCTACTTAAAAAGTAAAATTACAAATTTGAGTAAAAAAATTTTATAAGTTTTTTAAAGTTTTTACAATCAACATTCAAATTTGGTGAAAATGAAAGAAAAAGCGAAATTGCTTAACTTTTGAAAAATAATAGATTCAACAAGGCTTACTCGATTTTCACGTTGGAGGTATTTTCAAAAAGACAATAAAAAGTTTTTGTAAAGAAACTATAAAAAAATTTTTAAATGAAGGTCAAGTGAAGGTCAAAAAATAAAAATCTGAGTATCTCTAGATTTTGATCTGATTTGGAAAAACTGAGTATTCCACTAAATTCTACGACCGAAAATTAAGTTTACGTGTCTCAGCGTTTTTTTGTGTCTTTACAAAAATTGAAAATTTACCTACTGTGTAATCAAAGAAGTCACATCATCTCATTTCTAATATGCGTTAGGGATTTTTTTTTTATGACTCTAACACTCTTAAAAAAGTGATACAGGTTACCAAACCTCAGTTAATTTTAGCTTTTTCTCGATATTTGAGTGGATGTTGTCTACTTCTTGTAAACATGAATTGATACATATCCCATATTTTTTCCAAAGCTTTACTGGTTTTTTAGATATTGCGAAAAATGTATTCAGTTGTATGGGAGGTGCAACGCCCACATATTCAAAATTATTGAAAACGATTCTTCTGTTCTTTCCTATGCCTCAAATATCAAATACGACTTGAAGCTACCAAAAGCTACCAAAATAATTTCCCAGCTTTTATTTGTTCTAATTGGTCCATTGTGAATAGTGGCCGTGTCGATGAAAAAAAAATTTAGTTTTGGTAACTACATATAGACATAAGTTATTATTCAACATTTTAAAGCTTTGAAAATAAATTTTTTTCACGAATTTTAACTATTTTTGCATTCGCCTTAACATTGACTTCAGACAAACCATTCTGGATCTAAGCACATGAACTTTTTTTCTAGATTCTGATACAGTCATTATCTCAGAATGTTTTTTGATTTTTATAAAATGAGTGAAAGCAAAAGCAAAAGATGGAAACCATCGCAAAGAATAAATATCAATCGAAAAACGCATTTCACAAAAAATCCCAGATGAACCCTTCTGGTTCTCAGCTCGCGATTTGTCGATTTAACAAATCTGTCTTATTTTCGTTCATCGAAAACAGAAAGTTTTTAAACAGTGCACGAATTTGGAACTTCTATTTGATATTTTCGTCAACGAAATGTATGTACCTATAACCGAATCAGCAAGATTCGTCAAAGATGAAGAAAATGCGTGCATGATTCATTCAAGATTTCTTTAAGACTGGGACTGCTGGGTTTCAAATCAGACTTAAGTTGTTATTGCTTATCGACACAGATATAACTATTTGTTTTATTCTACATATATGCATATTAAAGAGTTTTGAGGGAGTAGTTTTTATGTAAGCTCCATAAATATTTTCTTATGCCTAGGGAAGAAGGCGTGGTCGTAGAAAAAATGTTAGAACACTTTAATAAAACTATTTTAGATGCATATAAAGGCAGTTGTCTGGATTGTCAGTTGCCAAGATGTTCCTTGGTGGAATAAAAACTTATCTATACTGATAACAAATGTTTGTAGATCATTCAACCGTGCAAAAATAACCCGGAAATGGACAGAATACAGGAGTACTCTTACTCAGTACAACAAAGAGATAAGGGCAGCAAAGCAAGTCAGCTCTAAGAAATTCTTTGGAAGCATGGAACATACCAATGAGGCATAAAGGCTATATAAGGTTGTGGCCGGTGGTAACAGTATATCCTCTGCCAGTCTGAAAAAAGCAATGTAAATATTACTATAATAATTTTAAAATATTCTTCTTAATCCTATTATGAAAGTAGCTAGAAGCCGCATTGCACTGGGTTATATACAAACTGCATGGAGGCGGGCAAAAGTGGTCTTCATTTCGAAGCAGGGAAAAGAAAGCCTCTTCTCCAAAAATTCTTCAGGCCAATCTATCGAACATTCTTCTTACTTAAAACTCTAGAAAAGTAATAGATAACCAGTTAAGGACCAGGTTCTAGTAATATTCCCTTTACACAAGTGTCAGAATGCATATAGAATACGTAGGTCAACAGAGACTATACAACTATACACTATATCAACTGAAAAATGTACTTCAGGAAACCTCAGATATGAAAGAAATAAAATAGAAGGTGCTTTTGACAATACTTATGATGAAGCCATAAGTAAAGCTCTTAGCCACAGAGAGGTCAACAACGCCATTACAAAAGGGATGGATAATATGCTCAGTACTAGGACAATACAAACTAGTACTAGCACTATAATAGCAACTACAACAAGAGATTTTCCATAAGGAGGAGTACCTATTATATCCTCTAATATGGAGCATTGTAGTAGATCAACTACTGGAAGAATTAGTTAAAAATGGATGAACGTTTCAGGTTTATGCGGGTGAAATAGTTATTATTTGCAGGGGATAGTTCGAAAAGACCCTGTATAATAGAATTGAAATGGGTCTAAGGTTGACAAAGAAATGGTGCAATAAGGTGAAAGGTACAAATAAGACTGAAAATAAATGATAAGTTGGCAAAAACCAACATCATGCCATTTACGAAGATATATAAATTTGAACACCAGAAGCTTATAAGGCTAGACGGAACAGAGATAGAATTTCAAAGAGAAGTTAAATTTTTAGGAGTTTTTTTTAGACTGCTTTGGAAAACTCAACTGAATGAAATATCAAAGACGGCTGTTAAAACATTTCTGATTTGCATATCCATAGCAGAAAAAA